>SJYO01045292.1:39958372-40304002 GCA_006410555.1 Capra ibex
CACCACAACCTCTTCTGAGAACTCTCAGGGAACCTGACGTTCCTCTAGGTTGGTCAGGTAAGACTTCCTCTAGTTGGGACCCTAAAGAAACCTTCCTTACTACGATTTCGACTTTGAGGTCATGAAACCGGTGGAGTACTCTTCTCAACTGAGAAACCTTTTCCGAGACTACGAACCTCCCTAACCCCCGTCCTCCTCTTCCCCTGCTGGGTCCCACTCTACCGACCTACCGTAGTACGTGAGCTACCTGCACTCAGACTCACTTGAGGCCCTCAACCACTACCTGTCCCTCCGGACCGCACGACGCTAAGTACCCCAGCGTTTCTCAACCTGTGCTGATTCGCTGACTTGACTTGACTTGACTTGACTTAAACTTGTAACTAAAAGAAAAAGACAATTAAATAAAAAACATCATTTCAAACAATGTGAAATTGTTTTTTAATACTTCATTAAGTAAAATGAAGTAAAAGAATGTTGGTTAGAAGTCAAAATGTAGATATTTTTAAATACTGACATCTTACATACCGATCGACAGATTCCTTTCCTCTTATTCTAACTCGTAGACGGAAATACCAGTAAGGAAGAGGATGAACATTTTCAACATAAATAACCTTTCTACAAGTCTTTCTCCTACCCATAACATAACACAAACACACACACACCACCACCCCCCGCGAAGGGTCCACCGAGTTACCCATTTCTTAGGTGGATGTTACATCCTCTGAGTCCTCTGCACCCAAGTTATGGTCCCGGTCTTTGTGGGGGACCTCCTCCCGTACTTACCGTTGGGTGAGGTCATAAGAACAGATCTCTTAGGGTACCTGTCTCCTCAGACAGTCCGTTGTCAGGTGTCCCAGTGTTTCTCGATTTGTACTGACTTCACTGGCTCATGTGTGTGTCTGTGTATGTATGTATAAAGTATCATGACTTCACAGAAACGGATAGTCATGATTATGAGTCCATAATACGATACATGATCCTATTCTTTATCACCAACTACAGTGTTGTAGGGGGTCTGAACTTAAGAAAGTTTTGCAATGTACAATCTAACGATAGATATTTTTCTTAGAAAAACTTGACTCACTTTAACGGGGTACCAATTGTACTCAAAAGAAATAATGTTTCGTAAAGGAAGTCATGTCACCTTCTAATGTTAATAAAGTGTCTCTTTGGACGTACGTCTAAACTAATGTTATTCGGTGTTATGAAGTTATAAGGTTGTTAACTCAGAGCATCAGTCTCTTTGATACACACTATTTCATTTCAATGGGAAAAGACTTTATTTTGGTCACCAACGGTCCTCTACGACACGAACGAGTGTTTTTTTCAGATTAGTATAGAAGTCAGAGTAATCAGTATTTACAATAATAAAGTTTATTGGAGTTTGGACACAAGTTTATAAAAGATCCAAAGATTAAAGGAGAGGAAACCGACCGCGAAGTTCACATAGATGTCCTGAAAATAACCCATGAATTTTACTCATCATCTGAGAACCTCTCGGTTGACAATGAGGTAAAGTTGTCCTCTCCTTTTTTGTTATTGGTAAAGTTAAAAATCACTCCTGGTTTCTCACAAAGAAAAATTTACCCTTGTTAAGGTTGAGGGACACGTTTCTTTCATTACGACTGACCAAAAGGTCCTTTTAAGAGGTCGGATTGGAGACCACCTTCAGTTACTCACCAACCCGAAAGGTGACGAAAAGATGAGTGGCTGTGACTACGAGCGATTAGGAGTGTCTAATTGTCTTTGTTCATAAATTTGTCTTTTATTGATTGTACCAGGAATGAGTAAATATGAAGATAAACAAAGGAATTTTAGAAGAAATTTAAAGAATATTTAGACTGATCAAATATACTTAAAAATGTTGTAGTACCTTTGACATTCCTGTCGAAGTTTAAAATATCTTTTAATTACTGTCTTTATTATTTTTACCACTTAGAAGTCTAAAGTTTTACTTTTTTTTGTTGGTAGATTGGTTGAGTGAATGTTTAGTTCTTTTTTATAGTCCTTTTAAAATCGTCTTAAGGTCATCATTGATCTTTTGTTTCCTTTGTAACGAAGTTTTAGAGTAATAGTCCCCAAGATAAAGGTCTTATAGTCATGTTCCTTTAGATACTCAGGTTAGGGGATCTTTTCGTTGGTATTGATCATAGATAAGTATCAATCCTAAATTGACTGTAATGGGTTGTGAGGTGAGGTAGTCTCGAACAAGTTCGTGGGGACATCGTTTGTGGTTCTGTCTAATTTAAAAAAATTAAATAAATAATATTAACCTCCGATTAATGAAATGTTATAACACCACCAAAAACGGTATGTAACTGTACTTAGTCGGTGTCCACAAGCACACAGGGGGTAGGACTTGGGGGGAGGGTGGAGGAAGGGATAGGGTAGGGAGACCAGCAGGGTCACGTGGTCGAAACCCACGGGACAAAGTACATAGTTTGAACGTGACCAGTAGATAAAACGTGTACCATTATATGTTCAAAGTTACGATAAGAGAGTTTAGTAGGGTGGGAACGGAAGAGGGTGTCTCAGGTTTTCAGACAAGAAACATAGACACAGAGAAAATGACAGAGCGTATGTCCCAGTAGTAATGGTAGAAAGATTTAAGATATATATACACAATTATATGCATAACCACAAAAAGAAAAAAAATAAACAAAAAAATTATATTTAAACAAATAAAATTAACCTCCAATTAATGAAATGTTATAACATAACCAAAACGGTATGTAGTTGTACTTCTGACAAGATATGTAGACACAGAGAAAACGATAGAGCGTATGTCCCAATAGCAATGGTAGAAAGATTTAAGGTATATATGTACAATCATATGACATAACCACAAAAAGAAAGACTGAATGAACTGAAACATATATTATCCGAGGTCAAAGTAGGTGGAGTAATCTTGACTGAGTTTACACAAGAAAAATTATCGACTCATTATAAGGTAACATATATACATGGTGTTGAAAGAATAGGTAAGTAGACGGTTACCTGTAGATCCAACGAATCGATAACATTTGTCACATTTGTACAAGATCGATAACATTTGTAACCCCATGTTCACAGAGAAAGTTAAGACCAAAGGAGTCACATATTCGGGTTGTCATCCTAACGACCCAGTATACCGTTAATATAAATGTCAAAAAATTCCTTTAGAGATTTGACAAGAGGTGTCACCGACATGATCAAACGTAAGGGTAGTTGTTACATTCTCCCAAGGGAAAAGAGGTGTGGGAGAGACCGTAAATAACAAACATCTGAAAATCTATCGTCGGTAAGACTGACCGTACTTTACCATGGAGTAACACCAAAACTAAACGTAAAGAGACTATTACTCACTACAACTCGTAGAAAAGTACACAAACGATCGGTAGACATATTCTGTCTAATTTAAAATTAAGTGTTTTGGATTTTATAAATTTTGTAACTTGATTTGTCCCGTACACAACACTGTAGTTACTTCAGTTTAATCTTAATTATTCTCTTTCTTTTATCCTTTAAGACGTTAATGAAATTATAATTTGTTTCTTGAAGACATATTAGGTTTTCGATTTTTTCTCACAGATTTTCTAAAATTTATGAATCTTTATTTGTTTTCGAGTTTCATTTTTGTACATATTCCGTAGATTTTGTCAAAACTTTCCCTTTAAATATCGTTGTTCACAAACGTTATTTTTATAGTTTCCAGAATTTAGTTATTATATTGAGTCCTTTGATCCCTTTTTAATCGTTTTAAGGTTTTTATTTTCGTCTTTTCTTTTTAAGTGTTTCTCGTCTTTAGTCGATTTTAATTTCATTCCTTTGTTGACTCCTTTTTTAGTAGTTTTATTTTTCGAAACAAATAATTTTTTTAGTTACAACTATTGAGAGATAGTTCTAATCGTTTCTACTTTTCTTTCTTCTATGTATTAATTGATATCTTACTTTGACTCTTATGGTGTTGTCGAGGCAGTCGTTTCCGTTTTCATATTCCCTTATGACGTCTGTTTGTATACTAGTATTTATGCTGTTGAATTTTTTTTTTTCCTAGTTAAGGACCTCTTTGTCCGACGTTTTAGAGTTGTTTTCACTTACTCCATTGACCTGATCTGATGATGATATTGATAATTTCTTTGACTTAAACATTAAAGTTGGGGACTTTTTGTTTATGTTTTGTTTTTTAAGTGAGGTGTTGGTATACTGAAGTGACATTTTAAGATGGTTTGTAAATTTTATTTTTGGTTTGAATGTCAAAGAAGGGCTTTTAACTCGTCCTTCGGATGAAGGGAATACTTTGAGACAATGACATTATGGTTTTGGTCCGTTTCTGTTATTATTTCTTTTTATTCCTTCTACCACATTCTTTATGTCTGATCATAGAGAGTACTTGAAACTACGTTTTTAGAAGTTACTTTATAATCGTTTACTTTAGTCGTTACGTATTTTCCTTAATAAATAATGCAAGTTCACCCAAAATAAAATCTACACATTCCGACCAAGTTTCAATTTTTAAGTAGTTTCATTAGGTAGTATGAATACTCAATTTCCTCTATTTAGTATACTGGTATAGTAACTAGGTCTTGTTTTGTAAACTGTTTTAGGTTATGGATAAATACTGACTTTTTAGAAATTAAATATACTTTGAATGACTAAGGAACTTTTTGTATTAGATGTTTTTGAGTGAGTTCCTCTTTACCTATTATACTCATTTAGATGTAGATAATCTCTTGAACTTATTTTTTAATTATTTAAAGGTCCGGGTCTACCAAAGCGTCTCCTTAAGATACTTTGTGAATTATCCCTTAAAATGGTTAAAATGAGTTAGAGAAACTCTTCTATCCTCTGTCTTCTGAAGGATTGATTAATTTACTCCGGTCGTAATGGGATTATAGTTTTCGTCCGTTTCTTCAATGTTCCTCTCTTTTGATCTTAGTTTATAGAGATCACTTGTATATACGTCTTTGTGAGTTCATAAACGTATATCTTATGGTGTTACATATGTTTTTGAATACATATTGGTTCAACCTAAACCTGAAGGGACCACCGAGTCTACCATTTCGTAGACGGATGTTACTCCCTCTGGACCCATGTTAACGACCCACCCCTTCTAGAGGACCTCTTCCTTTACCGTTGGGCGAGATCATAAGAACGGGCCTTTTAGGGTACCCACCTCCTCGGACCATCCGATATCAGGTACCCCAGCGTTTCTCAGACTGTGTTGACTCGATAAAGTGAAAGTGAAAGTTCAACCTAAATAAGGTTTATATGTTCCGATTACATTGTGAATTTTGGTTATTTATATTAAATAGTGTAGTTGTCCGATTTCTTCTTTTAGAACATTGGTAGTCTACTCTTGTTCGTACACTGTTTCGGGCCACGGTTACGTACTATTTGTGACTATATGTACGTTTGACCTTTGTCTCCAGTTATAGAAGTTGAACCAATTTTTTTTTTTAGGTGTGTAGAAAGAGGGATTCCAGTCCTTGTCTTGTACCTACGAGGGAGGTAGTAAAGATAAATTGTAGTATGATTTCAGGATCGATTATGTTATTCTGTTCTTTTCCTTTGTTTTACTTAATTTCCGTATGTCTAACTCTTCCTTCTTGTTCTGAAATAAACGAGAGTCTACTGTACTAAAAGATACGTCGGGTTCTTAATTGTTTTTTCAGAGAATCTTGATTATTCGTTAATTTCGTTTTAACTTCCTATGTTCCAATTATGTGTTTTCAGTTAACGATAGTATATACGGTCGTTACACGGTTACATTAAACTTCTAAATTTAGTCGTGGTCTTAATACTTTACGACGGTTCAGTGAAATCAGCACAGGCTGAGACACGCTGTGGTATCTGCCGTCGGGTGGTCCGAGGAGACAGGGACCCTAAGAGGTCCGTTCTTGTGACCTCACCCAACGGTAAAGGAAGAGGTCACGTACTTTCACTTTTCACTTTCTCTTCAGCGAGTCAGCACAGGCTGAGGAGCTCTTGGGTACCTGACGTCGGATGGTCCGAGGAGGCAGGTACCCTAAAAGGTCCGTTCTCATAACCTCACCCCACGGTAACGGAAGAGACCTTTATCCTTTATCACTCTATGTTTAGATTGTTTTATACATATTCTAAATATACTCCTTTTGATGTTTCGTGACTACTTTATTTAGTTTCTTTCAGAGTTGTTTACCTCTCTATAAATACACGGACCAATCCTTCTAAGTTATAACAATTCTACAAGTAGGATGAGATTAATTATATATCTAAGTTATGTTAGGGTTATTTTTAAGGTCATTCAATGAAATACATATAGTTGTTTGTCCAAGATTTTAAAGATAAATCTCCGTTTTCTAGGTCTTATAGGTTGTGTTGTAACTTATTGTTGTAATCTTTTGGCTATAGTGGGTTAAAGTTTAAGAGGATATTTCTGTCATGTTAGTTCTGTCATACCATAATCGTTTTCTTTTCTGTTCATCTAGTTATCTTGTCCTGTTTTTAGGTTCTTTGTCTGATTGTGTTTTGGAGATCAATCAAACTAGAAACTGTCTTGTTATTTCCGTTAAGGTACTTTTTACCTATGACCGTGACCTTTTTTACATACTTTCACTTTCGGCGACTCAGTACAGGCTGAGAAACACTGGGGTACCAAACACGTCAGGTACCTTAAGAGGTCCGGTCTTATGACCTCACCCATCGGAAAGGGAATAGGTGTATGTTTTTTCTTCTAATTAAGTCTGTGACTGAAGTGTGGAAAGTGTTTTTCTTATTGACTGTTACCTAACATCAAAGTGATATTTCGTGTTTACTATTTTAAAGATCTTCTGTCCTTTATTGGATATACTTGGACTTATACTACTACCGAAAAATCTATGTATGAGTATCGTGAACATTTTAAGTTGTTATTCTGTTTGGGTAATATTTCACCTTTTTTATAGACTTGTCTGTAGAGTGGTTTCTTCTGTATGTCTACTAGTTATTCGTATACTTTTCCATGAGATGTAGTATACAGTAGTTCTTTTCCATTTATTATGTTATGACTCTAGGTCTTTTATACCTCTCTCATTTTTCTGGTCACCAACGATACCCACCCTCATCTCTATCTTTACTTATGCACCTCGTGGCTCTGAAAACCTCGCTACTTTGAATTAAGACACACTGTGATATTACCACCTATGTACAGTAAGACGTAAACTTTTTTAAGTTTTTTATATGTTGTATTTTTCACTTGGGATGACACTTCAGACCTGAAAAGAATTGTTCTTATATCGTTACAACTAATGAATTAACATTGTCATCACGGTGTGATTATATAATTATTGTCCCTTTTGTCACAAATCCCTTTCCACCTATCATATACTACGTCAACTATGAAGATCAAGTTTAAAAGATGTTAGAATTTTAAAGAGATTTTTTATTACTATTGTTCTTCACGATTACACCGACACATATTTGATGTAGAAGGAATGTAACGAACACTCTTACATTTTACTGTATCGGGGAGGTCTTTTCCTGCACTGTTACAGAATGTTTGATTCATACTCGAATGACATGTGAAGTCTTTAAAGTGACGTCCTGTAAATATGTTCTTTTTACTTTTAAATAAAAGTGTGTTTTTACACGTATAGTGTGTCTGCAAGTGTCGTCGAAATAGACATTGTCGGAGTTTCGCCTTTGTTGGGTCTACAGGAAGATGTCAACTTACCAATTGGTTTGACGAATGTCAAAAGTGATTTGTTGACAAGACCTCGGTATTCTACCTTATGATGAGTTGTCATTGTTCTCCCGAGGACTGTGTTTGCTGTTGAACCCACCTAGAGTTCCTTCAACCCGAAGGGACCACCGAGTCTCCCATTTCGTAGACGGACGTTACACCCTCTGGACCCAAGTTAAGGACCCAGCCCTTCTAGGGGACCTCTTCCTTTACCGTAGGGTGAGGTCATAAGAACAAGGGATCCAGCCCTTCTAGGGGACTTCTTCCTTTACCGTTGGGTGAGGTCATAAGAATGGACCTCTTAGGGTACCTGCCTCCTCGGACTATTCGAAATCGGGTGTCCCAGAGTTTGTCAGCCTGTGCTGACTCTCTTTTAAAAAATAAAAGAAAAGTTCCTTCAATTCAACGTACGTTTTTCGGTCAGAGTTTTACAACGTAAGACTTATCTAGAGAGATACATTGTAGACCGTCACTGTTTCAACATCGGACCCTTTGTCTAATCACCGACGGTCCTAAATCCCTCCTTTGTCCACCCTTCCTCCACCGGTACAGACACTTTTTCGCCATGTCCCTTGGACACTACTTTGGTAAGAACATAGAGGCACAGAACACCACGACTGCATCTAAGTGTGTATACTAGTTTAATGTGTTCGACTTGTGGGCACACTCGTTGTCACCATTTTGCATATCACACATACGACGACTGCGACGACGATTCAGCGAAGTCAGCACAGGCTGAGACACACTGGGGGATCTGTCGTCGGGTGGTCCGAGGAGACAGGTGCCCTAAAAGGTCCGTTCGTATGACCTCACCCAACGGTAAAGGAAGAGGTTTATCCCACATACCCAATATAGTTTAAATAAAAGGAGTAGCACTATATATGGTATCAATGCCCTCTACAACAGTAAACTCGTTGACCCATTTCCTATGTTCCCCAGGAATACATAATAAAGAATGTTGAGGTATACTGAGACGATAATGAAATTTGGTGTATCAATCTTGTATGTATCATACTTTAATTAGGTCCGATGTATCATACTTTAATTAATGTCTTACCGGAGAGTTATCTATGTACTAACTATTTTATGTAATGTATATAAATATATATCATATAATATGTAATGAAAATACATACAACACAATATAACATATAATACGATATATACACAATGATAGTAGATAGATATGAATGTTTTATCTTTCTCTAATTCTTTTTTGACATTCCTTTTTTTAATGTACGTTAGATTACGGTAAATCCAAACCAAAGAGTGTCATGTAGAATCACTGTCACGACATCTTAATAAACAACACTTTTATAATATTCGCTTTTACTTTGAACGAGTGAGTACAGGTTAAGAAACACTGAGGTAACTGATATGTCAGGTACCTTAAGAGGTCCGGTCTTGAAGGGAATAGGTTCCCTAGAAGGGTTGGGTCCCCACCTTGGGTCCAGAGGGTGTAACATCCGCCTAAGAAATGGTCGACTCGGTGTTCCCTTCGGGTTCTTATGACCTCACCCATCGGAAAGGGAAGAGGTCGCCTAGAAGACCTGGGTCTTTAGCTTGGTCCTAGAGGACGTAACGTCCGCTTAAGAAATGGTTGACTTGATACTCCCTTGATATAATATTCTACGGAGGTTTTCTGTCTGGAGGTGTACAGGGTGATTAGGTAAACAATAAACCTTAGAGTGCATTCTACGAAGACCACTTGGAAAAGATGAGGTAAAAAAGACTTCCTTGTATTGGATTTATTACCGTCAACGATGACATGTCGCATGGACACTCGGGCTCCACCCAGTATCTTTGGTCCGTGGAGTCCGCAAGAGGGAGACGTCTCTCTAATTGGATATTCTTAGATATCTAATTAAAATAATTTAAAAGAATTTAATAACGGACGGAGCCTTGTTTATTAGTTGAACCAATAAGTCAGATATACCCAAAAAAAGTCTCAAAATTTTGTGATTCATTTGAGAGAATAGTGAGACGACAGACTACCTAGTCAACCTTCTGATACCAAAGATGGGTCTCACTGTGTCTGTAGAGAAGTTTGTCTACGAGACAACACGTTTTGTGTGAAATTTATAAAGCTCCAAGGTGAGACGAAGACGGGTAAATGTCCACAAGATGGAATAGATTGTTCTTGTAAAAAGAAGTCCGTATTTGTTAGGTCACATAGTTTTGATTTATTCCTACATATGTCTCCAACACACTTTTAATTTTACTCTATACCACACTACGGGGTCGTTGAAATTCTACTTAACAAAATTCGTAATCCCTTTTACACATTACAAGCCTTGAATTATTTGGGATCCTCTAGAGTGTCTCGGAAACAGAAATTTTAGTAAGTTAGAACTTAGTTGTCCATTTTTACGAAACCGTGTTTCCATTCTCTCTATCTTCGATTACGATAGATGGGAAACTTCTCTTGGGGTAAACCCGGCGTCTCGGTGAGAAACAGTTCCAGTACCTTCACCAGGGGAGGAACGTGAGAATTTAAGACGGTTTCATTGTCTTTAGTGCTGCTAAATATCTCAGACGAAACACTGCTGGCTCTTTGAAACCGGAGAGGGATCTTCCAGTAGGTTTTGTTGTGTCCTAAGAAGAATTTTCAGGTACAGTACACCAACTGAATATCTATGTCTATACTTCCTACTTGTACGTTTTTCGGGGTTGTAAAAGTTCGTCAGTTAATTCTGAGAGTTTTTATACCTCTGCTTCTAAAAAAAAGTGACGACCGGGTGAATGTTCATAAGACTTCTCTTCAAAATAATTGAGGGTACCTCCGTGTTCGGTGACACCGTTTATGTTCTTTATTTTTCTCCATTCTTTACGTCGGAGACAGGAGGTCAATAGAAGTTATGTTGACGTTCTTGTTTTAAATAATGTGTTATTCGTGTTACGTTTCTTCCATGTGAAAATAAACAGGGTTACATAAGTAACTCTTTTATACTACTTAGAATCCTTGCATACAGATGAACTTGGGTTACTTACCACTGTAAATTTTTTATTTTCGTCTCGGGCCCATGAACCGTACTCTCTTTCGTCGTCTTTAAATTCTTCGGATACGTATTACATCCGTTTACATGAGTCACATCAAAGAAATAGTCGTCCGTATTTAGAGAATTCCTCCTTCCTCAAGAAAAGTACCTACACAACCTCTTTCTTAAATTTTGGGATTTCTGTGGTCTTCTGTATATTGGTCAGTTAATGTATTGGAACGACGTTAAATATTAAACTTCAAATCTTGATACTGATATTTAAGTAGGATAAAAATAACCACGAGACTCTGGTTTCTACTTTGTTATTTTATAAGTGATTGACTGGTTAACACCACTTAAGACTTGAGAATGATAGTAACGTACATATTCTATAAAAAAGAATACGTACGTATTTAATATAAGTAAGTATATATAAAGTGTACATATATTTCATATTATCTGTTCTCTTTAAAAATAACTTAATGATAATATAAAAATAATTTAACGATATAAAATATAATATAAAAATAATTTAAAATAATATAATGATAATATAAAAATAATTTAATGATAGAGTCGTGTTTATTAGTTGAACCAATAAGTCCGATATGTCTAAAAAAGTCATGGAATTTCCTGATTTACTTACGAAGAGAATAGTGATACGACAGAGACTACATAGTCGACCTTCTGATGTAAGATAGGTCACAATACAACCGGTACGTCGTTGCTATATTACTAGTTCGACTCCCAATTAAGTTAGGTATATAGGACACCCTAACCGTCATCCTCTTTGTCCGTTTTACCTGAAACTGTTGGTTTCGTGTTAAAGTTTTTAATGATTGATGTACATATTAAAATAATTTGTTGTCACAGTTCGTCGACCTAATCCTTCTCGATTATCCAGTAACAAACATTTTTCAGTTAATCCTTAGTCACCGTAAATTATTTCGACTAAAAAGTCCTACAGATAGTTGTAGTATAAAAAATATTAAACCCTTCCAGTGTAAAACGAGTGGAATAATTTTTCTAAGATTCATATACTTAAAACTACTTCCATAAGTGACATGTTTACTCAGTAGTCACACTTCTGGTTAGTAATTTTAAAGTACGAGGGATTATAACTCCTTCCACATTCAACATACGACCGGAAGTGTGTGGTGGAATAAAAGTAAAATAAATATGACGTAAATATGACGGACTAATTTAATAAAACAATAGAGAGATTTGTACCGTTGAAATACGTTAAATTAAAACTGATGGTATAGGTGTTACATAAAGGAACTACTACCCCAGATTCTTAGACTTATATAAGTAGCTTAGAGTTTTATAACTTGGAAATTCAAGAGGAACCATAGTCATCGAGGGTTACGTTCATAGAAATTAAACGATTTACGAAACGAACACAAAGGATTGTCAGGGTTTGGTGTCTTGGTCTCGTAAGTGGTTCACATTAATGTTAAGTTTGAGTAGAAAGTATCTTGGACTAGTTCTCTGTAACGTTTTATTAAAAGTCTTTACGTTAAAAATAGTGGAAGAAATGATAGATAGTTATATTAAGTATTGACAGTAAAATTTCGAAATTAAAGGACCACCTATAACGTAATAACGTGTGGGTCCTATTTCCTAATCCTTTTCGGTGTAGGGAATCGCACGTGCAAGGCCGTCTGTCTGCAGACGAAAAGTCTCGAAACGGGTGATTCGACTAGAAAGAGTTAGGGTACGGCAGGATTTCGATTAAAGGTGTGGGAGAAAGAGTACGGGTAGGCCTTTCTCCACGTTCTCGAATTTTGATCCTTTAGTAGAATTCACTTAAAGGTATATTAAATTGAGAACTGACGAGACGACAAGAATGTCCAAAAGTATTTTTAACTGTCCAGTTCTTAAATTTATTTTATTTCCATATATACACTTCGTATGTCATAGTCAGTCGGAAAGCTTAAAAAGTACCGGACTAAAAGGACTGGTCACACGGGAAAGTATATATCTTTAGTTGGAATAAAAAAGGTTTTTAAGTCTTTGTACTTTGTTTTAATAGGACCCTACACACTATCACAGATCCTAGAGATTTATCCCTTTCCTGTTTATAACTTTACTTTATGACTTCCTTTCCTTCGAAATCCCTCTCTCAAAATCTCGGACGAAAGATAGGTCAATAATTAAAGGAGGGTCAAAGACCAGTGTAGATCCTTTAGAGAATGGTACTACATACATTGTACAAGTACATAGAAGTTAAGAACAGAATTACTCTTATACTATACAAATATCTTTCTCTCGATGTAGTCTTTGAAATGTTATAACTCTATTTAAGTATGTTTTTTACGTATATATGGTAGGATTTCATGACACACTCTCTCACCTTTCTGACCCATTAAGGTCCCTGTACTCTACTCCGTACAGATAACTAAAGTTTGTGTGTTTTACTAGTCGAATGTATCATCCGAGACGATGACGACGACGATTCAGCGAAGTCAGCACAGGTTGAGACACACTGGGGTATCTGCCGTCGGGTGGTCCGAGGGGGCAGGGACCCTAACAGGTCCGTTCTTGTGACCTCACCCAACGGTAAAGGAAGGGGTTATGTCCTTTCACTTTTCACTTTCACTTCAGCGAGTCAGCACAGGTTGAGAACTGGGGCACCTGACGTCGGGTGGTCCGAGGAGGCAGGTACCCTAAAAGGTCGTTCTCATGACCTCACCCCACGGTAACGGAAGAGGTTGTGTCATCCGAGATAATCCTACATTTCTCTGATTGACTCAACTAGTAGACGAGAGTTCAAACTCCCCTTTTTTTTTCTGTACAAGTCGTCAGTCTTTTTAAGGTGCGTTGTGTCTTAATCTCATATTTAACTCATAAACAACAACAAGTCAGCGATTCAGTACGGTCTGAGAAACGTTGGGGTACCTGACGTCGTACGGTCCGAGAAGACAGGAGGTGATAGAAGACCTCAAACGAGTTTAAGTACAGGTACGATAGATTGGTAGAGTAGGAGACGACGGGCGAAGAGAAAAACGGAAGTTAGAAAGGACCGTAGTCCCAGAAATGTCACTCAGTCGAGGAGCGTAGTCCACCGGTCTCATAACCATAATGACAGTTTAACTCATAATGATTGACAGTTTAATATACGATTTATGACATGATAGCTTTCATACCAAAACTACCTCCTTTTGTTTAAAATTACTCTTATTATTGTGAAAGATTTCCTCCACTATAAACTCAGTCTTTAATTATTTATCTATCCTCATAAAATAGTAATAGTATAGTGAAAAGATGGGGCAACTGAAATCGATTTAGTTAGGATAGGAAAGATTTCAAATAGTTGTTTTCTCGACAGTTATTTTTTTTAATTTTAATAACAATAAAACCTGTATGTAGATCAATGAATTTACTACAAACACGGTTAGAACATCTACTATTCAACACAAAACCAACTAAAAAAACAAAACCCAAAAAAAAACAAAAAAAACAAAAAAAAAAACGAAATGATACTACTTAAACTTTACACTACTAAAAGTCTGGATTTTTGTGTTTTTTCAATTTCAGTCCCTTTCTTACAGATCTCCGTATAATGGGACTGGGTAAGAAAGATTGTCTTTGACTAAATATAAGACAAGGACTAACACTAACAAACGAGGAGACACCTTTTTTAACTAAAATAGGACGTCAAGTTCGAACCCATTCAGTTTTTTGTTTCACTTTAGTCGTTTTCAATATTTACTGGGTTCCGACACCTTTTTAGAAAAATAACGTTTGTCTTGAGTGAGGGGTGAGAGATCTTCAAAAGTACTCATTTATACACCATTATAGGAATCTTAAAACCTACTCCTAAGGGTCCCGGTACTGTGTCGTTTTATGTCTCAGAATACTTCGAAAGATTGTACCCTTAAAAAAAAAATGAAATAAAATGAAAGTCAAGTCAAGTCAAAATGAAATGTCATGACATAACCAAGACGGTATGTAGTTGTACTTAGGCGGTGGCCACATGTACTCAAGGGGTAGGACTTGGGAGGAGGATGGAGGGAGGGGTATGGTAGAGAGACCCAGTAGGGTCACGTGGTCGGGGTTCGTAGGACATAGGACGTAGCTTGGATTTGACCGCTAAGCAAAGAATGTACTATAATATGTACAAAGTTATGGTAAGAGGGTTTAGTAGGGTGGGAGAGGGAGAAGGTGTCTCAGGTTTTACCTTAAATCTTACTACCATTGTTATTGGGACATACGCTCTGTCGTTTTCTTTGTGTCTACATATCTTGTCTGAAAACCTGAGGTACCCTTACAAATATCTCAGACGATTAATGACCTAAAAAGGAGGATTTACCGGTCTCGATTGAATGGGAACTGTTGTGACTCATTAAATTCACGGTACACTTGATTTCCTTTTCTTCATTCCGGAAACCGTTGACTTCTCATTGAAGTCTCTGGCAATCTCTACAAAGTTCTCTTAATTTCACTCCTAGTGGTACAAGACACGTTACGTTAGTAAAAAAGGGACATAAAGTCACTTCAAAAGACTGTTTACGTACCATTTTACCGTAGACAAAACCCTCAATACTGTTTTATCACTTGTATATAAGTACCATATTCTTCACAGGTTCCTCGGGATTCTTCAGTACTACATACCTCATACAGACTCAATTGACTTACGTTAGAGTAAAAGGAAAAAAAAGGGTTTATAAGTACAAGAACGTATTTGTACAAGTAATACACATTTTAGGAATATATTTTACAGTTTTTTACTTGGGTTTGTTTGTTTTTTGGGTACAGAAAGAGAAGATGGAGGTAATAGACTCTCAATAAGAGTACGGGTGACGTGAAAGGTGGTGTAAGTCGTAGAAGAGTGTCAGGAGAATTCTCAATGAGATAAAGGACAGTAGGTCCGGGTCACTTCCACACACTAATAATGATTCTTGTTTCGTTCACGGGAATTATTTTTTTGACATAGATCTATGACCCCACTCTGTCAGAATTTACTAATCATAAGGTGAAGGATGGACGTATGGTAAAATTTGAGTTATTTGATTTAATCTGACTTACTGATAAGACAAAAACGTAACCAAATGAAGAAAACATAACAAGTTGATTAGAAAAGAAGGTTATTAACCCGAAAACATAGTCTGACGAATATTTCATATTTTATTTGATCCTCATTCTTTCTTAGTTCGTAAAAAGTATTATATATCTTTATCCCTTTTGTCGGAGGGTGACAAAGGACTAAATAAAAGTCGGTCAGGTGGACATTGTATAACTCCCGACTCATTTATGTTTTACAGTGGAGAAGGACAGACAAAGGAAGGTTGATGGAAGGAAGAGGAGAAAGGAATCTTAGGACTTTACATTCTAAAGTACTAGTGATAGAAGGTTTAACGGAGAGTGATAGTGTAAGAGTAAGGACGGGAGAACTAAGAATCTTACCCAGTTCTTATAGGACGACGGATGGTGTAAAGAGATCCGATAAACAGTCTTTTCTTCCCATTTTAGGTTAGTGTTGTTTACTCACACAAGATGATTGAGAGACTCGATAAGAGGTGTGAAAAATTTTCGTATTGTATCACTTAGATAAATTTTCTGTGCCGGGCACGGATATGTTGTTAAAGGTCTCAAGTCAGAACTAACTTATACATATGAAATTATTACCTTTTTTTAATCTGAAGTTGGTAAATATTTTATGTCACGTAAATAGGATGTACGAGTTTTGTAAATCGGTTTAATATTTGTTGTAAAATGAAATGGTGAGTATTAAAAGTCGATAATAAATTACGTATATCAAATGAATAAAGGATAAAGATATGATAGGTATTTGTAAATTTATGGTCTCCATAAAAAATTTATACAAATAAGTATAAATAAATGACGAATATAAGAAATTACTTATTTAGTAGACGTTTCCATAATACTCCTTAAAAACGAAGGTTATTACAGTCTGTTAGAAATTACGTGAAGTTTCCAAATTTTAGGATGTCTTATATAAAAAGACTACCGAGACATTTAGTGTGTCATGAAGATGTTGTAGTGGTATTTAAGTCTTTAATTCCTCTGAGGAAGATTTAATGGGTATCCCATTTCTTATTTATACTTCTTATGATCTTTCATAATATTGATATTTTGACGAAAGGGTTGTAAAATTATACTTCGAAAATTATGCTTTAAATAAGAAGAAAAATTTAAACTCTATTTACAAAGACATTAATTAAAAGTCTTTTTTTACTTTTCTTATATTTTCTATTCCTATCTTTGTACTTTATAGGATATTTGTACGAGATTTATCCATTCATTTTAGATCTTATCGAGAAGCTTTTTTTAATTATTTTGACTATTTGAGTACCCTTGTGACTAGTTCTGTTTTCTGTTTTGTCTTTGTTAGTTATAGTCTTTACTGTCACATGTAGTAATAATTAGAGTTTCTACATTGTTTCTATTATTGTTGTCCCTGCAGGGGTCACCAGGTCACCAATTCTGAGACTCGAAAGTAACGTCCTCCGTACCCAAGATAGGGACCTGACCCTTGATTCTAGGGTAATCTATTTCCTACTACGGTTTATATATATACCCTTTTAAAGTTACTAATACCTAACATCTAATTTATCTAATTAGAATCTTTTATACATATATAAAGATCAAACAACTCACAAAAACGGTACTTTTACACAACCTGAAACAGTTTACCGAAAATACGTAACTCTACTAGTATATACCAAAAAAAGAAATTAGACAACGATAATGTATGAGACATTACATCTGACTCAAAGTTTATAACTCGGGTGGGAGAGGGGAGGTGAGACCTATAAGGATACCGAGCTTAGAAATGAGTAAAGGTAGACAAAAAATTTGTGGTGGTCAATGATTGCAGATGACACTGGTGACGTGATCAGGACTAAATAAGGAAAAAAAAAAAAGGATATTTTGTTCTACCGATCTTTACCTAAGAAAATCAAAATTAAATACAACTTTACAGGATGAAAAGAGAAGTACAGACTACCACCAAAGTGTTTTATGTTTGTAGCACCGACTTATAAAAGTCCCAAAACTTATTCATGGAGACGACGGACGATCGGATGTAAAACTACTACTTTTTAGTTACGATTAGAAGAACTAGAGGGGTTTTATGTTTCAGGGGAAACAGAGGACGACCAGAATTCTAAAACAGAAATTGAAACAGAAAGTCGGTGAACTGGTACTACTTAGACACAACAAGGGTTCACACCAAGTAACTCAAAGAAGTTCCATATTTCATATAAAATATAAAATTATAATTATAATTAATTTTATAATTATAAAATTTAGTTTAAACCTTTTTAAATCAAACCAGTAATAAGGAAGTTTATAAAAAAGAAGAGGGAAAAAGAGAAAAGACCAAAAATAAAATATGTATAAAAATTTACGGATTGTAAGGGGTAGTTATAAAGTTATAGAAAGTGTAATAATGAACTCAATATGTCAAAGATAAATGTATAGGAGTTTAAGTGACTGAAAAGACAATTAAGTTTAGATAACAACTGTAGTTAATTAATTAAAAGGTAAATTCAGTGATATTAAAAATCGAGGGTTAATTATAAAAAAATATCTGAGATAAAGAGAAAAAAAAAAGAAGTAACGACACTTTCACGACGTGAGTCATGTGGTCGTTTAAACCTTTCGAGTCGTCACCGGTGTTCTGACCTTTTCCAGTCAAAAGTAAGGTTAGGGTTTCTTTCTGTTACGGTTTCTTACGAGTTTGATGATGTGTTAACGTGAGTAGAGTGTACGATCATTTCATTACGAGTTTTAAGAGGTTCGGTCCGAAGTCGTTATGTACTTTGTACTTGAAGGTCTACAAGTTCGACCAAAATCTTTTCCGTCTTCTCGGTCTCTAGTTTAACGGTTGTAGACGACCTAGTAGTTTTTTCCTTCTCTCAAGGCCTTTTTATAGATAAAGACGAAATAACTGATACGTTTTGGAAACTGCTACACCTAGTGGTGTTTGACATCTTTTAAGAATTTCTCCCCTTTCGTCCGGTGGACTGGACGGAGGACTCTTTGGATATACGTCCAGTTCTTCGTTGTCGATCTTGACCTGTACCTTGTTGTCTGACCAAGGTTTAACCCTTTCCTCATACAGTTCCGACATATAACAGTGGAACGAATAAATTGAATACGTCTCATGTAGTACTCTTTACGACCTGACCTTCTTTGTGTTCGACCTTAGTTCTAACGGCCCTCTTTATAGTTATTGGAGTCTATACGTCTACTGCGGTGGGAATACCGTCATTCACTTCTCCTTGATTTTTCGGAGAACTACTTTCACTTTCTCCTCTTACTTTTTCAACCGAATTTCGAGTTGTAAGTCTTTTGCTTCTAGTACCGTAGACCAGGGTAGTGGAGTACCCTTTATCTACCCCTTTGTTACCTTTGTCACAGTTTGAAATAAAACCCCCCGAGATTTTAGTGACTTCTACCACTAACGTCGGTACTTTAATTTTCTGCGAATGAGGAACCTTCCTTTCAATACTGGTTCGATCTATCTTATAACTTTTCGTCTCTGTAATGAAACGGTTGCTTTCAGGCAGATCAGTTCCCGATACCAAAAAGGTCATCAGTACATACCTACACTCTCAACCTGGCACTTCTTTCGACTCACGGCTTCTTAACTACGAAAACTTGACACCACAACCTCTTCTGAGGACTCTCAGGAAACCTGACGTTCCTCTAGGTTGGTCAGGTAAGACTTCCTCTAGTTGGGACCCTAAAGAAACCTTCCTTACTACGATTTCGACTTTGAGGTCATGAAACCGGTGGAGTACGCTTCTCAACTGAGTAACCTTTACTGAGACTACGACCCTCCCTAATCCCCGTCCTCCTCTTCCCCTGCTGTCTCCTACTCTACCGACCTACCGTAGTGGCTGAGTGACCTGTACTCAGACTCACTTGAGGTCCTCAACCACTACCTGTCCCTCCGGACCGCACAACACTAAGTACCCCAACGTTTCTCAGTCTGCACTGACTCGTTGACTTGACTTGACTTAACAACTAATGGACAGTCGTCTGTAACGAACTTATGACACTTGTATAAAAGTAAGTCAATGAACCCGTAAAAATATCGTAGACGAAAGTTCAAAAATAGACGATTTGGGTTGTAGACACAGGTGAACCAAAATCAAAACTCACCGACTATAAAAGAATTAATATTAGTGTGTAAAGACAAAGAGACGTATAGATTCTTACACCCAACTCTTGGGATGTTATATTTATTACATAGTCTATTTCACCATAAGACAAAATAAAAAGACTCCCGACAACGAAGGAATGAGATCCTTATACGGAACTGAATTTGATTTTACAGACTGGGTGCTCATGTCGAGGACCATATACTACACTACAGAACCAAAAAGGTAAGGAAAAAAGAGGATCTAAAGACTCGATACACAGTTGACTTCCTGAATTTCAAAGAGAGTGACGGTTGTGGAGGGTCTATGTAAAGACCTCCTAGACGACACTCGAGGGTGAGGTCTGGTATCTTAGGTAGGTCCTTTCAACACCCGTAGACGACGTACGGACTTGACTCCGATAGTTGTGGTCGACCATTTCGACACCCCTTAGAGAGAGTGGAACACAGTTCAGGAGGTGGAGTCTGTTTATTTATGCAACCCTAAAACGAAGAGTGGGTTTATCTCAGGCAATGGAGAACGACCGTTTCGACGAACCAAAAGTGACGGTTGGTGTTTCTTCGACAGAAATTAAGACAGGTTCCGACCCACCTTCGTGTTCGTGAGGGTCTGTCTTATCAGTTCAACTCGTAGAAAGGGATCGTGTCGTCGTCAAAGAGTACTCATTTGTTAAGAGTTGACTATCAGCCGGAAAATAGTAAAGGGACCCAGAAGTTTACTAACATTTTTACAAAGGTCAAAATATGATCTGAATTACCTGATACTAATTGTAAGGAAAAGTATGTATAAGTCAAGAAAACAAGGACGGAGGAAAACGGTCTTATAAATCTTTTTTTTCAAATTGTCAAAGTTTTAGTATAAGATTCGAATCCGTTATCCGATCCTCTCTTACGTCCCCCTCTTTTTGTGTTTAGACACTAAGTGAAATTTCTTGGTGTGAGTGTGTGTAGTTCACTCGAAAGTACCAAAGGACTTTTCATACTATAAAAACAGTTAAATGGAAGGTTGAGAAGGATTGACATGATCAGTCCTAAGAGGACTGTTTCTTGGTGTCCTCTAAAATATATATGTATATTGCTGACGATACTATCAGTGGTGGATCCACACGGAGTGTCCTCCTAGGATCTTGTGAAATGTCTAATTACCGTAAAGTATCTTAGGTATCCTCAAGGTGATAGTCCCAAAGTATTGTGAGTTCACATGATAAACACCGACTTCTTATAACCTCTCTTAATTGTACTTCGGTTAGTTTCGCAGGACGGTGGAATACATATTTACCTGGGATTTAGAGAGGAAATGTGTAAATTCAGAAACCGATTATAATAAATTCATTACAAGAGAAAGTACCATTTTGTAAAGTCTCATTAGGTCTCCCAAGTACTTGTGTTTTAAAAGGTGATATAATTTGACGAGGATAGAAATTAGGAGATCGGAAAAAATATTGAAAAGAACAAGTGGTAATTAAAAATCGACAAAACCAAACAAACAAAAAACAAACCTTCAGAAAAAGAAAACTTGTAGATGACTTATCAACTCTACTTTCTACACAAGTCCAACTAGTATTATTGTTCAGCAAAACTAGTACACATTTATCCTAAGACTCGTCCTTCGTGACCTCTTGACAAAGACGACTATTCTGTTGTACGACATCCTCACTTTAGAGTACCGACATAAAAGGACTCGTGTAACTTTGATCTTTGGTGGTTTTCAATACATCCCGATCAGAGTCAGAGAACGAATAAGACGGTTCTTACTAACCTACCAAAACCTGAGAACCTCACGGGGAGTTCATCTTGGTATGGTTTGTTGAAGACGGTAAAGGTCAAGAGTTAAGTTTTGGTCGTAGCACTCAGACTCCCCACCCTATATGTCAGGATGTTTACTGATGAGTACCTCTGTCTTGTGTAACAGTGGTCACCCTTGTATGTAATAAAATTTGTGACGGTAAACCCTTCTTACGTCAAGTTTATTGACATAAACCAGTATTTCCTTTAGTACGTGGTTAAGGTGATGTGTATGTTTATAAAGATACGTCTGTTGACGTGACGAGGTACTCTACTTACATTAAAGTTTCCTCAAAGTCAAGTCAAGTCAAGTCAACTTAGTGAGTCAGTACAGACTGAGAAACGTTGGGGTACCTGACGTCGTGCGTTCCAGAGGGACAGGTTGTGGTTGAGGACCTCAAATGAGTTTGAGTACAGGCAACTCACCTACTACGGTAGGTCGGTAGAGTGGGAACCAGCAGGGGAAGAGGAGGTCGGTAGTTAGAAAGGGTCCTAGTCCCAGAAAAGTTTACTCAGTCAAGAAGTGTAGTCCACCGGTTTCATGACCCCTAAGTCGAAGTCGAAGTCAGGGAGGTTACTTATAAGTCCTGACTAAAGGAAATCCTACCTGACCAACCCAGAGGAACGTCAGGTACCTTGAGTGTTCTCAGAAGAGGTTGTGGTGTCAAGTTTTCGTAGTTAAGAAGGTGTGAGTCGAAAGAAATATCAGGTCGAGAGTGTAGGTATGTGTTGATGACCTTTTTGGTAACGAAACTGAGATGCCTGGAAACAACCGTTTCATTACAGAGACGAAAAATTTTACGACAGATCCAACCAGTATCGAAAAGAAGGTTCCTTGTTCACAGAAAATCAAAATACCGACGTCAGTGGTAGACGTCACTGCAACCTCGGGTTTTTTTGTTCCAGAGAGTGACTAAGGTGACAATGGGGTAGATAAAGGGTACTTCACTACCCTCGTCTACGGTACTATAATCAAAAACTTACGACTTAAAATTCGGTCGAAAAAGTGAGAGGAGAAAGTGAAAGTAGTTCTCCGAGAAATCAAGAAGAAGTGAAAGACGGTATTCCCACCACAGTAGACGTATAGACTCTAATAACTATAAAGAGGGCCGTTAGAACTAAGGTCGAACACGAAGAAGGTCGGGTCGCAAAGAGTACTACATGAGATGTATATTCAATTTATTCGTTCCACTGTTATATGTCGGAACTGTATGAGGAAAGGACTAAACCTTGGTCAGACAACAAGGTACAGGTCAAGATCGACAACGAAAAACTGGACGGATGTCTAAAGAGTCCTCTGTCCAGTCCACGAGACCATAAGGGTAGAGAAAGTCTTAAAAGGTGTCAAACACCACTAGGTGTGTCAGTTTTAGAAACCGTATCAGTTGTTTCGTCTTCATCTACAAAAATACCTTGAGGGAACAAAAAAACTACTAGGTTGTCTATAACCGTTAAACCAGAGACCGATGAGACGAAAAAGATTTTGGTCGAACTTGTAGACCTTCAAGTGCAAAGTACATAACGACTTCGGACCGAACCTCTTAAAACTCGTAATGAAATGATCGTACACTCTACTCACGTTAACACATCATCAAACTCGTAAGAAACCGTAACAGAAAGAAACCCTAACCTTCCTTTTGATTGGAAAAGGTCAGGACACCGGTGACGACTCGAAAGGTTTAAACGACCTTATAACTCACGTTGTAAAAGTGTCGTAGTAGAAAGTCCTAAACTTTATCAACTTGACCTTAAGGTAGTGACAGCAATCGAAACAAGTATCACTACGAGGGATTCCGGGTGAACTGAAGTGTAAGGTCCTACAGATCGAGATCCACTCACTAGTGTGGTAGCACTAATAGACCCAGTACTTCTGGAAAAAACATATCAAGAAGACACATAAGAACGGTGGAGAAGAATTATAGAAGATGAAGAAAATCCAGGTATGGTAAAGACAGGAAATAACCCGGTTAGAAGTTCTTTACAAGGAAACCATAGAGATTAAAAGAACTTCTCTAGAGATCAGAAAGGGTAAGTAAAAGGAGATAAAGAAACGTGACTAGTGACTCCTTCCGAAAAAATAGAGAGGAACGATAAGAAACCTTGAGATGTAAGTTTACCCATATAGAAAGGAAAAGAGGAAACGGAAAACGAAGAGAAGAAAAGTATCGACAAACATTCCTGAGGAGTCTGTTAGAAAACGGAAAAACGTAAAGAAAAAGAACCCCTACCAGAACTAGGGACAGAGGATATATTACAGTACTTGGAGGCAGGTATCAAGAAATCCGTGAGACAGATAGTCTAGATTAGGGAACTTAGATAAAGAGTGAAGGTGACATATCAACATTCCCTAAACTAAATCCAGTATGGACTTACCGGATCACCAAAAGGGATGAAAGAAGTTAAATTCAGACTTAAACCGTTATTCCTCAAGTGCTAGACTCGGTGTCAGTGGAGGTCCAGAATAAAAACGACTGACATATCTCGAAGAGGTAGAAACCGACGTTTCTTATATTAGTTAGACTAAAACCATAACTGGTAGACCACTACAGGTAAACATCTCAGGAGTTTCCTTAAATCCCGTGTTACAAGTTGTTTGATAACTAATGTAGACTTTTTACTAAGAGTACTCTAAGTTAAGAGTCCACTCCACAGCCCTCTGTGGAGTAAGTAAAACTTTGGAAATGGAGAAACATGTATCCTTGAAAATGATCTTATCAAAGACCATAGTAATCAGTTGGAACTAATTTATTAAAAAACAACAACAAAAAACCAAAAACAAAAAAAAAAATGAACCTTACTTAAAAGTAGTAAGGAAGTGACTGAAATAGTCAGTTATCATCAGTGTCATATAAAGTCAGTTAAACTGGAAAGATTTAATTCAGTTAATCTGTTTACTTCGATTCTTAAAAAACCAACGGTGACTATTGTTGTAAGTTTATAACCTAAAGGTATAATCAAAGGAAGGAGACGTCCGAGGGACCACCAAGTCACCATTTCTTAGAGGACGTTACGTCCTCTGTACCCAAACTAGGGACTCAACCCTGCTAGGGGACCTCCTCTTTTACCGTTGGGTGAGATCATAAGAACGGACCCTTTAGGGTCCCAGTCTCTTCGGACCACCCGATGTCAGGTACACCAGTGTTTTCTCAGTCTGTGTTGAATCGTTGATTTGTTATTGTTGGGGAAGAAGACGTAGGATTTCAAAAATAGTGTACGGGTTCCTTACCTCTGATGATAATACTGAATCATTAAGGTGTACATTTTACTTTAAGTAGTAAGTTTTCTTAATAGTGTACTGGACTGTTACGAAATAGTATATTAACATAGTAGGGAAATATATTGGTTCCTCATTATCTTTATTATTATCATTAGGAGAAAGTGTCTCTAATAAAATATATTAGTAGTGTTATTGAGATACTTTTTACATGATTAATGGGACTCGATGTTACGGTCTTTTCTTTTATCTTAGGTTCAGATAGTATCATATTTCAGACAAAAGAATTGGTGAACTTTCTTTGTAAACTCTATTTAATTGTCAAGAGGTCCTTTCTAATCGGAACTATTACAGTGAAAATCACTACGCACATCTCCCCCAACTTTCACTGTTCTATGGATCTGTCTGACCTCGTTTTTTTTTTTTACGGTATCCTAAGGGATACGGTAAATACTTCTTTTATTAAAAGTTTACACAATTTGTTGAAGGGGGTTAGTATCTCGATAATAGGTTTCGAGGTATGGTGAAATTCATTCTGGAGACTTAGGAGTCTAAGGTTAAAAAGAAGGTTAAAAGTGACAATAGAGGTAAAGATGTTTTCTCCCTCAATCTTGTCTACTCTTTATTTCCCTTCCTATAAAAGTCGACCATGTCGTTCATAGTCTGGGGAGATTTTTCTAGTATGTTCGGAAGTTGCTATGTGCTCGTGAAGTACACTAAACCTCACAGAGTCTTTTGTTATGACTTAAAACTGTACTTTTTCTTTAACACACAGTCGATTCGACGTGGACACAGTTCCGACACTTTCGAGATTCAGTCCTTTGTATCCCAAGGTAGTGACTAGGTAATGAACGATCGCCTCTTTGAAGAGAGTTCAATGAGATGAAGTGATCTGGAATTATCAATGTCTTCGTATTACGACAACTCACTTAATCTATACTACTAGGTACACTTCACCAGTCATGTGACAAGGTATGTAGTCAAGTCAAGTCAAGTCAGCGAGTCAGCACAGGTTGAGAAACGTTGGGGTACTTAACGTCGTGCGGTCCGGAGGGACAACTAGCGGTTGAAGGTCTCAAGTGGGTTTGGGTGTAAGTAGCTAAGCCACTACGGTAGGTCGGTAGAGTAGGAGACAGCAGGGGAAAAGGAGGACGGGGGTTAGGGAGGGTCGTAGTCTCAGAAAAGGTTACTCAGTTGAGAAGCGTACTCCACCGGTTTCATGACCTCAAAGTCGAAATCGTAGTAAGGAAGGTTTCTTGTGGGTCCTGGCTAGAGGAAATCTTACCTGACCAACCTAGAGGAACGTCAGGTTCCCTGAGAGTTCTCAGAAGAGGTTGTGGTGTCAAATTTTCGTAGTTAAGAAACCGTGAGTCGAAAGAAGTATCAGGTTGAGAGTGTAGGTATGTACTGGTCACCTTTTTGGTATCGGAACTGATCTGTCTGAAAACCACCGTTTCATTACAGAGACGAAAAGTTATACGATAGATCCAACTAGTATTGAAAGGAAGGTTCCTCATTCGTAGAAAATTAAAGTACCGAAGTTAGTGGTAGACGTCACTATCACCGATGAATTATGAACAATCGACGACGACAACGAAATTATACTTGGTTCCCTTTAACAGTGTAGATTTGTTCTACGAAACATTCATCACTTTTATTGTAAGAGACTGAATTGGTGTTACTCTATGATAAATAACACGACTAAGTTTACATTGTAATATTTGGATGATCTTCTTTACACTATTTATAGATATTTCTCTGTAAATATTGGGTACTCTAGTTTGGTCCCTTTGTCACATCGGTTCTGTGTAAAACCGAATGTTCACTACCTCACGTTATCATTAAAGTTAAAGAACTGAGTTCATAATCACGTTTCATTGTTTCTTTTAGTCTTTACTTTTTAGAAGTAAATTATTTTGAATTTGTGTTGACGGTAGTGGTAGGTGTTATAGACTCATATCGACGTTTCGAGTCGTTTCTGTTGTCTCTTTTCATTGGACTCCACCACTGGTTTTCTTCATTTTTAGCCAGACTAGAGTTTAAAGAGGTACCGTTTTATTTTAAGATCCTCTGTCTCTCGAGATTATGTTTCATACCTCACTTTCATATTTGGTTTTTAAAATATTTGTCGGTTTGACAGTGAAATTTATTTTTCAGTATTTTACTTTTTTTTAATTTAGGTTATTGGATATTTAGGAAGGAAATTTTTTTCCTGTTTTAAGTTGATTAGTTTTTTACTGATTTTTATAATGATAATTTTCAAACGTTACAGTACCTTAAATGAAATGAAATCACATTTGATTTTGTTTATACAATAAATACCCATTTCTTGTCTTACAAAAACAGTTTCCAGTATGTATTATTACGTCGATACTTTGTTTTCAACACTCCTTTCTGTATTCTTTTACCTTCTATCATATTTGAATGTTAAAGTAGAAAATGGCTTTTCTCTACTTACCACACTTATTATTTCTACTATTTATGTTCGTATTTCAATTTCTCATTTTTTTCAAAGTATATGATTTTAATCCATCATTTAATTCTCTCCGTATGTTTCCCTTATCTTTATATAAATGACGTGAGAATGAGTACCACACTTATTTAAAAATGATGTATTTTTTCCTTGAACTCATTTCATGTCTTAACAAAAACATCTAAATTACGTTCGGATTAATTATAAGGACCCAAATAAAAAGTCTTTAAAGGAGAGAATAAGATCTTAGGTACGTCGTTGTGTTTCCTGGTTCTTGAAGGTTCCTATAAACTTTCGTCTAATTGTTTAGACTTTCTGAATTGTACTGGTCTATGGTTCCAAATAATATTTTTCTATTACACCGTAGTTGTGTTCACAATTGATTTATCAGTTACTTTGAGTCATCGTTTAGGACTTTGTCTGTGTCGGTATACACCAATTACCGGTTACACCGGGATGTTACGTTACCCCTTTTATGATGTAAAAAGTTATTCATTAAAACACAGTTGATCACGTAATCAGAAGATACCGTGGTATTTTTTTTTTTTTTTAATGGTGTGTACATGACCGAATTTTGTTGGGTTTAAATAATGAGTAGAAAAGACACCCATGATTATGTCCACTCGACGCTGGAAACAAGTCCCGGAGTGTATCCTCTTACGTGTCCTCGACTATTAGTCCCGACCTCTGAGTAAATTCCGAGATCCAGTACCAACAACGACCTTAAGTGAAGGAAGACCAACAACCCGAGTTCGGGAGTAAACTATCTCTGACGAAATGGGAGTGTATGCCCGGGGAGAGGTTTTATCTTCATGTGAGGAAGTTTCAGTTGTCCTTTTAAAGAGAGTATGAAACCTTGAGAAGGAAGTTTTTCCCGTTTCCGAGAGACTTCTCGAGTAGACTAATCTAGTCACGGTCAATTTTATCAGAGGGAAGATTAATTTAGTTTCAATCGAATTACTGTAGACTTTTTAGTGAAATGGAAAAAGGACATTGTATCGGATTAGTTAGTGCCTCTCCTCTGAACGATCCGTGTTTTCCGACCTTAGAGTCTCCCGTATAGTCTTAAAAGGTGGTGTTACTCTATGTGGATCTCTGTTTTTTTTTTTTCAATTTAGGAATAGAGCTTGATATTTGTTTTAAGTTAAGAATAGAATGGAATATTTGTTTTTAGTTCTTTAAGGTCTAAACCCACCCCTTTTTTTAGTACGAAATTGTTTTCACCTCTTGTCATGTAATCACTAACACCAAAACCGTTTATCGAGCAATTCTGTCTTTTTATATAATTGTTTCTTTTTACTATTCGACTGATAAAGTTTCAATTCTTGAAGACAAATAATTCAGTACAAACTAAGAAACGTTGGGGTATCTGATTATATCAGGTACCTTAAGAGATCCGGTCTTGTGACCTCACCCATCGGAAAGGGAAGAGATCCCCTAGAAGGGTTGGGTCCTTAGTTTGACCCCAGAGGACACAACGTCCTCCTAAGAAATGGTCGACTCGATAGTCCCTTTGGTAAGACAAATAATTTGATCTTATTTTTAGGTTTCATACTTTTCTGTAAACATTACATATATATGTTGGTTGTTTTCGGAGAATATAGGTGTTATACATTTCTTAAGAATGTTTAGTTCTATCCTTTGTCTTTTAAATCATCATACGGCCTTTTTTCTGAACATTTCCGTTAACTTTTTTATATACGTTTACTGTTTATTCGTATACTTTACGTGAGTTAAACTAATTGTCAGTCTCCTTACTTTTATTTTTTATGTTATTTTGTATTGTGAGTGAAGTCGAGTCAAGTCAAGTCAGCCAGTGAGTACAGGTTGAGAAACACTGGGGTACTCAGCGTCGTGCGGTCCGGAGGGACAGGTAGTGGTAGAGGGCCTCAAGTGAGTCTCAGTTCCGGTAGCTCAGGTACTACGGTAGGTCGGTAGAGTAGGAGCCAGTAGGGGAAGAGGAGGACGGGGGTTAGGGAGGGTCGTAGTCTCAGAAAAGGTTACTCTGTTGAGAAGCGTACTCCACCGGTTTCATGACCTCAAAGTCGAAATCGTAGTTAAGAAGGTTTCTTTATGGTCCTAACTAGAGGAAGTCTTACCTGACCAACCTAGAGGAACGTCAGGTTCCCTGAGAGTTCTCAGAAGAGGTTGTGGTGTCAAGTTTTCGTAGTGAAGAAGCCGCGAGTCGGAAGAAGTGTCAGGTTGAGAGTGTAGGTATGTACTGGTGTCCTTCTTGGTATCGGAACTGATCTGTCTGGAATCAACCGTTTCATTACAGAGACGAAAACTTATATGACAGATCCAACCAGTATTGAAAAGAAGGTTCCTCATTCACAGAAAATTAAAGTACCGACGTCAGTGGTAGACGTCACTAAAACCTCGGGTTTTTTTATTTCAGACTGTGACAAAGATGACAAAGGGGTAGATAAAGGGTACTTCACTACCCTTGTCTACGGTACTAGAAGCAAAAGCGAGAGGAGAAAGTGAAAGTAGTTCTCCGAAAAATCAAGGAGAAGTGAAAGACGGTATTCGCACCACAGTAGACGTATAGACTCCAATAACTATAAAGAGGGCCGTTAGAACTAAGGTCGAACACGAAGAAGGTCAGGTCACAAAGAGTACTACACGAGACGTATATTCAATTTATTCGTCCCACTGTTATATCTCGGAACTGTATGAGGAAAAGGATAAATCTTGGTCAGACAACAAGGTACCGGTCAAGAAAAAAAAAAAAAAAATTAAAATTTTAGAAATTAAGAATGTACGCAAGGGTTTGTACTTGGGGGGAGGGTGGAGGGAGGGGTATTGTAGAGAGACCCAGTAGGGGTAGGTACCGGTCAAGATTGACAACGAAGGACTGGACGTATGACTAAAGAGTTCTCCGTCCAATCCACCAGACCATAAGGGTAGAGAAAGTCTTAAAAGGTCTCACCGGTTTTAAATGTTTTTCTAATTTTACACTTCATGATGTCTCGTACACTTACTTGACCCTTGTAATGACCTTTTACGAAACAGGTACGGACGATTTTGACTTGTATGGGTAGTAACACGTCTCGTTAGAGTAAAAATCTAATACGAATTATTTGTACATGGGTCTTTTATTTTATTTTATTATTTGTACATACATGGTACTCTATCCGGTCGTATAAGGATCGTCGTGATAAGGAGTCCAGGTATTTTACCTTGATGAGTTCCCGAGAAGTCGTCTTCTGGCCTATTAGTGTCATATAAATGAATCGTTTTATTATAAGTATTGTCCTTACTTACAAGATTTTGTTATGTGTCATCACTTTATTTGTGGGTTTGTGTTTCAAATTGTTTTATTCACTATGTTTTCTTCCTCACTAATATATTAAATATAGGTCATGTAGGTCCTTTTGTAGATGAAGACGAAATAACTGATACGGTTTCGGAAACTGACACGTCTAGTGGTGTTTGATATCTTTTAAGTTATTAGAGTCTATACGTCTACTGTAGTGGGAAGGTGGGAATACCGTCTTCCACTTCTTGATTTCTCGGAAACTACTTTCACTTTCTCCTCTCACTTTTTCGACCGAAATTTGAGTTGTAAGTCTTTTGATTATAGTACCGTAGGCCAGGGTAGTCAAGTCAAGTCAAGTAGTACTGTTCATCTACCCCTTTGTGACCTTTGTCCCTCTCTGAAACACAAAACCCCGAGGTTTTAGTGACATCTACCACTGACGTCGGTACTTTAACTTTCTGGAACGAGGAACCTTCTTTTCGATACTGGTTGGATCTGTCGTATAATTTTTCGTCTCTGTAATGCAACGGTTGTTTCCAGGTATCTCAGTTTCGATACCAAAAAGATCACCAGTACATACCTACACTCTCAACCTGATATTTCTTTCGACTCGTACCTTTTTAACTACGAAAACTTAACACCACAACCTCTTCTGAGAACTTTCAGGGAACCTGACGTTCCTCTAGGTTGGTCAGGTAGGATTTCCTTTAGTCAGGACTTATAAGTAACCTTCCTGACTACGACTTCGACTTAGAGGTTATGAAACCGGTGGATTACCCTTCTTGACTGAGTAAACTTTTCTGGGACTACGACCCTTTCTAACTTCCGCTCTTCTCCTTTGTTGTCTCCCACTCTACCGACCTACCATAGTAGCTGAGTTACCTGTACTCAAACTCATTTGAAACTCTCAACCACTACCTGTTCCTCCGGACCGCACGACGTCAGGTACCCCACCGTTTCAGTCTATGTTGACTCGGTGACTTGACTTGACTCGACTATGTCATGTATTTTCCTTTTTTGTCCGTTTTGATTGGATATGATAATCTTCAGTTCTACTTCAAATGGGAATTTCATACGTTTTTTTGACTTTCCTTTACACCCGTCTTAAAACTCCGAACTCATTACAAGAAAAGGAACTCGACCTACGATAAATGTGGTCACACAATTCTGATACTTTCTAAAAACTTTCCGTGTGAAGATCCTATAAACGTGAATATACATATAATGTGTCGTTTTATTTGAAAATGTTTATCTTGTCTTACGGAGGTTAACGTAAATTAAAGGTTCAAGTTTTAATTTTATTTTACTACAATTTCTATAGTCAATGTTGGTTTTGTTTGTGTATTCTTTTCCAGTCTCAATGTTGAACTTATAGTTCGAAAATAAAGTTCTGTCTTTTTGTTTTATTTTCTCTCGTCACTTACGGAAATATTACTATTTAAACTTTATGTGTTACCTATAGATTGTTAAAACGTATATGTCCGTTTTTTATTGCATACAAGTAGGTTCTACCCGAATGTTGTTCGAGACTTTTAAACGTAGAGGTTTTTTGGTTGTTGTTTTTTTTTCCGTTATTAAGAGTATCAGTTGTGAAAGTCCTGAGACCTTTAGTTAGTTTCTGATCGATGTCATTATTTTTTAACCATATCATAACGGTATTCTTATCTGTAACATCAGGTTACTTTATCTAAACTCTTAAATTTTTATTTTATTTGGGTATCTGGGTGCCGGTTAAATAAAAACCGTTCGTTCCGTTATGGGTAGTTGAGTCTGTTTATTAGAGAAATTATTTATCACGAGTCTATTGACCTGTAGGTGTAATTTTCTTACTGTCACCCGGGGGTTGGAGGTGGTACATGTTTTTAATAGAATTTCGTCTAGTTAGTGGATTTATATAACTTTAAAACTTTCTTTGAACCCTCCTTTATTCCTTACTTAATCCTATTAAGTGTAGAATCCAGTTTTTCGAAGAGTCAACTCTTTGTTTCAACTACCAAGTCGAGTCAAGTCAGTGAGCCAGCACAGGTTGAGACGGTGGGGTACCTGACGTCGTGCGGTCCGGAGGGACAGCTAGTGGTTGAGGGCGAGGAGGACCTCGTCGACACTCCTCTATGGGGTGTGACTTCCCGTTTACTCTTCGGGGTCGTTCTACCATCGTCCCACTTTAACGTATACTTTAGTTTGGGGTATGGAAGGTCTCTACAAGCTTCCCAAGTTTGTTTTGGGACACCCGTGGTCCTGGGTCCCTGGGGTGTCTCTGACTCGGTCTGGATGGAATCTCACAGAGGACGCCTCCATGCCCAGACTTCACCGGACGACGTCCCCGAGACCCACGTTGTATGGACCCATACCGTATTCGGGAGAACCTCCTTCAGTGGTAATTGGGGTGGTATCTCGGTGGTCTTGAATGTGTCCTGACCCCTTTGTCTGAGAATCTCCCGTGTTTGTTTGGGACACGAGTAGTCCTGGGTCTTCTTTCCTCGTCACTGCGATGTTCTTTGACTGGGTGTCAACGGGTCCTCAGAGGTCGTCTCCGGACCCAGCCGTCACCAGACGATGTCCCAGTCCCCGTGACTCACGTCGCGACGGACGTACACTGGAAAACTTTCTCTAGTGGTAATAGAAGTTTCAAATACCATTTATTTGTTTCAGTGATTTCTTGGTCGTCTTTTAGATTGTATTTGAGTCTAATTCCGTACCGGAGGATCCATACAAAGTTTCGAGTCTTTTATCCTCCTTTCGATGTAGTGTCGCCGTCAGAAGCCTTGGTTTTGGGTCTTTGTGATGCTTACAAGTGTCTCTGGTCGGTCACTGGGCCGGGTCCTCGTCGGGGGCGCGCCGCTCCTGAGCGTCCGAGGTCACGGGACCCCGACCCCGCCGGTAGAACCGGTCGGGAGAGAGGAGACTCTCTGCGCGTGTGAGTGGAGGGTGCCGGAGGACAGTGACTCCGTGGACGGCCGGCCTCAGACGAGTCCCGCAAGACAGTCCACGTTAGTGGACTCCCGCCCGCAGTCCGGACTCCGTGCCCTCCGCGACCCACAAGTGGAAACGACGGGGTCCCGCGTCGGAGGTCCCGAGCCGAAACCAGCCCTGGGGTCCAAATGCTGAACCCCCAATGGAGACTCGGGACCCAAATGTAGTCCTGGGGTCAAATGCCGACTCGGACGAAATGTTACACCCCGTAGTCTGTTCCCGAAATCAGTCCACTCCCACAGGCCTGGGTCTGGTGCGGGACTTAAGGGAGTCCTGGCACGGGTAACCTCCCGGGTCCTCGGTCGTGACGCCTCCGTCTCCGCTGAGAAACCCCGGGGTCGTCGAAGGGCCAGAGATGGTCCACGCACACGTCCACTGGTCCGTCGAGCCCACACTTCCCCCGGCCAGGTGGTTACCACTGGTACCGGACCCCACCGAGACGACGGGACGTCCGGTCCGGCACCCGTGGGCCCCGGGAGCCCAAACGCACCCAAAGGACCTCCCGGAGACACTAAGGTCCTAGTCACTAACACACACATGACACGCACAATTCATACACCAAATATATTATGAATATCATATACATTACGGATATTGTAATATTACGAATATCATATATATCACGTATATATTATCAATACATGTTATGGATATTATATATATTATCGGTGACACTAAGGTCCTAGTTAGTAACACACACATGACACGCAAAATTCATACATTAAATTTATTATGGATATTGTAATATTATGAATCTCATATAGATATTATATATCATAAATATCATGTATATATTATCGATATATATATTATGGATATTATAATATTGTGGATATTATAATATTAGTCAAGTCAGTGAGTCAGCACAGGGTGAGAAACACTGGGGTACTTAACGTCGTGTGGTCCGGAGGGACAGGTAGTGGTTGAGGGTCTCAAGTAAGTCTGAGTCCAGGTAGCTCAGTCACTACGGTAGGTCGGTAGAGTAGGAGACAACAGGGGAAGAGGAGGACGGGGGTTAGAGAGGGTCGTTGTCTCAGAAAAGGTTACTCAGTTGAGAAGTGTACTCCACCGGTTTCATAACCTCAAAGTCGAAATCGTAGTAAGGAAGGTTTCTTTAGGGTCCCGACTAGAGGAAGTCTTACCTGACCAACCTAGAGGAACGTCAGGTTCCCTGAGAGTTCTTAGAAAAGGTTGTGGTGTCAAGTTTTCGTAGTTAAGAAGCCGTAAGTCGAAAGAAGTGTCAGGTTGAGAGTGTAGGTATGTACTGGTGTCTTTTTTGGTATCGGAACTGATCTACCTTGAATCAGTTGTTTCATTACAGAGACAAAAACTTATACGATAGATCCAACCAGTATTGAAAAGAAGGTTCCTCATTCGCAGAAAATTAAAGTACCGACGTCAGTGGTAGACGTGACTAAAACCTCGAGGGGTTTTATTTCAGACTGTGACAAAGATGACAAAGGGGTAGATAAAGGGTACTTCACTACCCTGGTCTACGGTACTAGAAGCAAAAGACTTATAACTCGAAATTCGGTTGAAAAAGTGAGAGGTGAAAATGAAAGTAGTTCTCCAAAAAATCAAGGAGAAGTGAAAGACGGTATTCCCACCACAGTAGACGTATAGACTCCAATAACTATAAAGAGGGTCGTTAGAACTAAGGTCGAACACGAAGAAGGTCGGGTCGCAAAGAGTACTACATGAGACGTATATTATGGATATTGTAAATCATATTATGGATATTATATATCATATATATCATCAATATATATGGATACTATATATCGTATATAACATGTATATTACATATATTGACACACATGTATACATGTATATATATGACACACATAATTTGTGTGTAAATAGTCTTTTCCTTTGTAACAAAGAATTTACATCCTTTTCTACAAGTTTGAGGGAAAATTATTTTCTTTATTTTTAAATTTTTGTTAACTGTTAAAAAGTGGATCAATTCACCATTTCTACTATCTACTTATCTATCCATCTATATGAAGGGTGGTCTTTTATCCTTTTGTCTGACAGAGTAAATGACAAGAACTTCCTATTCAGTCGTCTTAAGTCACTTTCCATTAAAAATGTTATGGGTCACACACAAGTGTATATGTATCTGTATTCATACCTTTAATGAAACTAGATCGTCTTAAAAAGAGGAATCGTCAATAAACGACTATAAGAAAGTGGACACCCTTTACTCCGTCCGTGTCTAACAACGTCGCACCAAATATGTTTGTGTTTAACCTACTCTGTATTTATGGGTAATTACCTTCTGAACAATTTATTTAATACATGTAGTTATTTCAATTCTTGGGCCATCCCTCGTTATTTCCCTTTCTCCGTCGACATATACATAAAATTCATTTTGTCATCCTTATCTACTTACACACAGATACTCATACATACGAACATTTATTTTTATTTACACTTTATTCGTTTCGAACAATGAAGACTCCTCCTTATAACCTATCTACCCTTGTTTAATTAAAGTGTAAGAAACATATGTAAACACATAATGGACAAGATATCTTATTTATAGTCTTCTCATTTGTTTGTAGGTTCAATTATTGTTACTCTACGACACGTCTCTGGGATCGGGTCCTGAGATTAGAGACTGAAAAGGAGATTGTTAGACACTGAATTAATTCCAGTCAAGGAATTGTGGACCTGTAGGGATAAGAATAGTCCATCTACTTCTCCCCTGAATATTTCTCGTGAAATCCCTAGTAAACTAAAGGTCAGTAGATAGTTCGATAAGTACAGTATTCTGTCTACGTCGTTCTGGGTCACACAATACCCATAACACCAAAAACCCAAAACTACAGAGAGAGGGAAAAAAAAATTAACTTTGGTAGAAGTAACCAGTTATACGAAGGACGTGTCAGATTGTCTCCCTTCTCTCTGAAACGAGTTTTTGAGGAAAATAAAATAAGTATTACATTCAGTCAACGGTATGTTTGTGACGGAAGTCAAAGAGGGTATAAGATTTTCTTTCTGTTATCAGGTTAGTCTCATAATAAGGAGTAATACATTAAAAAGATAGTTTTCGAACCCTCCCAAAATTCAAGATAGCTACAAACGACGAAGTACGCATGCACGACATTAATGTAATTTTAACTGTGGAAGTCTCATTTTTTAAAAAAAGAAGTACTAGAGTGACGGAATCCATCAAAGAGTTTCACACGTGTGGGGGCTTTATTTCAATACACTAAGATTTTTACTTGAGTAATACGCGTTTAACAACGGATCCTTTTCTCGGTAAATCTCCTTTAGCGTCTGCGTGTCTAAACTCACTTGTTGACGAGTAGTAAAAGGTTAATCAAGAACACAGACACACACACAAAAGTCAGAAATTACGACATGGAAAGACAGAAGCGAAAAAACACACCTAACATGCCGTCCGAACAAAGAGACGGAAGTTCGACGACAACTTTCCAAATACCCTACAACGCGAACACCTACTTTCAGATAACCGGGGCGAGCCTTTAGACAACTTTTGTTCGATAGGACACATAAGTTAAACTTAGTATTTGACACCTCATCTCCTAGACCACCCTTACCGGAACCGAATAGGTGACTCCACACACCTTCTACTCAAAACACTCTCTCTCTGACTCCTCACGACCTGCATCTATCTCTTATTAGGAACTAATAAGCTGACTGTCCTTATGTACCGCTCCGAACCCTCCGTCCCTAAGAATCCAGTAGATGTCGGTACACAAACGAAGGTCCTGTCTTTTATGAAGATAGGGGTTTTTCACAAAAGACTAACTTCTCTACGAACCCTTTGAGCCCACTGACGTAACTGAAGGTTCTCCAACAGTTTGTATCATGTCTTCAAGATCTAAATAAAATTCCCCGCACCCTAAAAGTGGGATAATGGGCACGTGATGCGGTTATCACGTAAGTCATTTTACGGTAGTGTAAGTTGTAAAGTATGGCAGGTAGAGTTGTGTACGGGGAATAGAAGTGCACACTGTATACCCGTGACTCGAGTGTAGGTACTCTCATGAGACCCACACATGTTACATGTTGTCTTTGTAACGAATTTAGTACTATTCTGTCTCTGATAGGTGCCTGTCTTCCGGTCGATACCTGATTCCTGTTTCTAGAATTCCGTGACACAAACTCTGACAAATACCTCATCACTCGATTGGCAGGTCGACAAAGAAACACTCGTGTATGGACGATCCAAAGACGAGGTCGGTACGTGGTGTCACCCACGACACTAGGACACTAAGGTGGTATTGAACTAGTCACCGTGACGTCGATTCATTGACTAACATGCAGTCCGTCGTCTCTCTAGAAACTAATTAGAGGAGGACCATACAAATTTTCTACCTTTTGGGGGATGCCCAAGGGCAAACGAGAGGAAGAAACGTCTCTAGTCTCTGTTTATCAAGGAACGGCACAATAAGAACAGACACATTTCTCCTAAACATGTTCTTTCAGGGACCACATTTGTCATAACTTTTGAACAGACTTCCTAATTTCGTGGAGATCACTAGACGGGGGTCCTGACAGAAGAACGTCCGACGTGACTACTACGGTCCTCGTTCGACGAAACCTACCACGAGTCGTGGTCGTATCTTTTATTCATGTCTGACTGTGCCATGTTTTAGTTCGAAACGGAGATGTAAAATTACATCTATAATTTCCTACCGTCTAAGTTCTATAATCCTATATACGTATTACATAGTTGACTTTAATCTCTGTGTTACTCGACAAAAAATATGCAAGTCACCCGCATAACTCGATACATTTACCCTGACAATTCTTGTCTCTTTTGGTTTCGTTTCTCTTTAGTTTCATATCCGTGTTGTTTTACGATTGTGAACTTTTGTGAAATCTCGAACACCTTCATCCTAAGTCCTAAAAAAGGACGATGTAGTCTTTTCATCAAGTCACAGTAAATGATCAAGGGTTTGTCCTTGAAACCAAACTGACAGTTTTATTAGAGAAGCCTAATCGCTTAGCAATTGTTGAATTAGGTCGTTTCGAGACGAGAATAAAGGTCCGGTTCCAATCATTTCTTACAAACCGTGAATGTGACCCTGAGCGACCGTCAGGAGATTACGTGACTGTTGTAAGACTTCTAATGTCTATTTAGATTTTTAGTGTCTATCTCGGGGCGGGTTCTACCGTGGGTAGACAAGTAGAAGAGACGGGAGGCCTCACCTGTCTTCAGTGAGTGTGCGGTCAGTGGTGGAAACATGGACGAGACAGTGCCCACCCCCACGTGATGATTGGTAAATTCGATGAGGAATCCTACCCTTTCAATCTCACCTCCTCTCGGGGACACTCCTTAGACATGTTTCACAGGACAGGCTTAAGTGACCTGTGAAGATGTCCAAGGGTAAGTGAATCACGTCAAATCGGGTATAAGAGTTTATAAACCTCTTCTTTTCATGAACAACGGTCATTAGTGTGGTGAACTTCTCTCTGTAGATATTTATACCTGTGGTACTTAGTCGTGTGGAATTTTTCAAAAAGGTAAAGTTTTACTGTAAACTCTACCTTAGGACACCTAATTTCTTTTTCGTCCTTGGACACCCGAATTGTTTCATCCTCTCAACAAAAAAAAAAAAGTGGGGAATCAAAGGTTATAACATATTATACTATTACAAACGACACTTAGATGTTCTAATGTAACGTACACACACGACACTCCAAAGATTGACAACGGAGGTCGATAACGTGTTCTAATAATTCACGAGTCTTATCCAAATGAAACCTACAGTCAGTAGGTCCCTCGAAATTGACCATACGAAACAGTGTATATAAAACGTCGTACCAAGTTTCTATGACCCAATGACCCTCGGAAAAGGTGTTTGACGACAGGGTAAAGGAACCGAGTCACACAGGACTTGATGTATTACCCCTCCACGTTAGTAAATAGAAGGAGTAAAAGAAATGTCAATGTGTGTGTCCCTACTTTGTAATATAAGGTACACAGGATGACGTAAAGGATTGATCAGACATTTTTAGTAATTGTAAATAACAATTATACCTGATAACACCCGAAGGGTCCACCGAGTCATTTTCTTAGGTGGACGGTTACGTCCTCTGTGTTCTCTGCGTCAAAGTTAGGGACCCAGACCTTCTAGGGGACCTCCTCTCATACCGTTGGGTGAGGTCATAAGAACGACTTTTTAAAGTGTCCATCTCCTCAGATCGTCCGATATCAGGTGCTCCTACGTTTTCTCAACCTGTGTTAAATCGTTGATTTGTCGTTGTACCTGGTAACATGTCTAAAGATGACTTTACGGTCGTATGTAAAAATTTAAAGATCTTGTGTAGGTCACTCCCTGACATGAGATAACACTAAAACGGTAAACCGTTATTAAATGTAGTCATTTTTCAGTGTTCTTACAACTCTTCGTAAAAAAAAAAGTCTAACGTACACCATTCTAATTTACCCTCTTACAATTACAAGGTAAAACACTAAGGTCTTTTCAGAAAAAGAAAAGAATCAAGGTATTTGATATCCATACCGTAGTAATAAAAATAGACGATGAAAATAAAGTAAAAAATAAAAACACAAATATAAAAAATTTGAAGGGTACAAAACATATAAGTCCCTACCTACCTTTGAAACGGTCTTTTAGTCAAAGAAATGGGAACCCGGGTATAGGAGACACGAAAGTTATTAACCTTCTTTTTTTTCTAAATCACTCTTGCACTTGAAAGGGGAAAACGTCCTAGGGAGGTTCACAAGCTAACAGACGGGTGACTTGTCATACGAGAGATGATATTCAAAGTTTTATAACGATAAGAGTGAATGACATGAAAAACACAAACGTATTAATATTGTAAAAGAAAGAAAGGATATGAGGATGGTGAGGTATATATATATGTATATATATACATATATGTATATGCATATACAGTCTTTTTTACTGTTTTCTTGCTCCCTTTTTTTTAGTGTTTTAAGTTAAACTTCTTCAAAAGTAAGGATGACGAAGTTGACTTGAAAGTAAAGACGACGAGACCCGAGACACCGGTCGTACGGTCGACGAACTGGAGGGAACAGGAGTAGGGACAGGAGGTTTCAATTAATCAAACGTGAAACACTGACCGACGACAACGGATCTCAGGGACCTCAATTAGTACAGTGTTCCCTCACACACAAGTGAGTCCCTGAAAGATAGTGTCACGATTAACATGCCAATCAGATTCCGCCCACGTCACCACGGGTACATCAGAGAACGTCTCCTCCCTTGTATTTAGATTCGCGCCCGTCGAGAAGAGAGGTCGTCGACGCACACCTCCCGTGCTCTGTGACGTCTAACGTTACGTTAGAACCACACCTAACGTACAGATAGACATTAGAGATTTATGGCGATCTCCTCTCATGAACAATTCGTAAGTCCATGTCCTTGATTTATTTTGTATTTTAAAGTCCCTTTCTCATGCCCGTCTACCGTAATGGTATAATATTCATACTGTCACAGTATATAGTCCTGTCTGTCCACAAAGGGTGCAAAGAGGTTTGTAATGTCTATACACAGGACTACGAAATCTTCTGGGGACTTTTGTACTTTTTTCAAAGTCAGAAAAATTGAAATGGAGAGGTCACATACACATCACCATCGAGTACCAAAATTCAAAGTTAAAAGACTACTAATTGTTACGACTTTTGAGAGACAAATAATGAATAAAAATATAGATATAAACACTACATAGATAAGTTCTGAGAAAAGGTCAAAAATGTGTAACCAAAAGAAACAAAGACTAAACATCATAAAGAAATGTGTTATATAATGATAATTTTCTGGAAACTGTCTGTAACGTTTATAGGTACCTAACTCTAAAGTAAAGAATGTCACAAACAACTACTTGTCGTTACAAATTAATACTACTTCGTTTTGAAAAGAGGAAACAGGTTGTGAAAATAACAAACGGAAGAAATAAATTTTTTAGACGGTTTAATTTTAAAGATCACTAAAGAAGGTCTACCAAATATCAGTGCCAAATGTAAAGTTAGGCGTAATGAACAAGAGATACACCATCCCCAGTTTCAATAAAAAAAAGATATAGTCATGGGAGAAAAAATCGCTTTTTTACTTTTTTCACTTTTTTTAAACATACCTGAATGATAATCGATAACTTAACGAAACCTCGAAAACAACATTTAGTCTACTGGTTTAATCGTACTCGTATAAATAAGATAACCAAATTAAAGGATAGAAATAACATTTATAAGACGGTAAGATAAAAAAATAAATTCGAATTAATAAGACCCACAAAACTTAAAGGTATATTTAAAATCTTAGTCGAACAGTCAAAGATGTTTATGTTTGCTTATGACTGTGAAGCTAAATCTACGTGACATGTATGGTTTACTAGTCACACACCCGTTTCCTATATACCCTTTAGTATATGGGAGGGGAGTTAAAACGATGTTTGGGTTTGTGCAAGATTTTTATTAGATAATGTTTACTGACTCAGACATCCATACTTCCTATAACTAAAACACAAACTAAAAAAAATATTATAGAAAAAGATCAAATTACGACCCATTTACGTCTGTATTTGACTTTCCAACCATATCTTAACATTAATAAGAAAGAACATACGAATTATCTTAAGTGGTGACCTTGACAAATTAAAAAAAATTATCACTGTTCCAATCAGCATGAAAAGAATTCACTCGAAACCACTAAACATAGAAGGTTCCTTAAAAGTAGATAATTATCTCTTAATAAAAAGGGGAACAGTAAGAAAATGACCGGTACCCTAGACTACCGGGGGTAGAGTAGGGGTCATAATCATTAGGTAAACGAGAAGGAAAGAATCACATAATTAGTCATATCTAAGTCTAAATAAGTGAAGTGACTAGTAGAATTTCTTGGTCTAAAATATAAGAGAATAATATGACACTGATAAAAGGAATAAAATTAACTTGACTAAAGACGAAATTAAAGGAAGTCGTATGAATGGAGTGTAAATAAAACGAGAAGAACCAGGTCAATTCCATACGTGAAAAGAGTAACTGTAGTTTCGAAAGAAGAACAGACTACACTCGTGAGCAAGGATATTAAAAAAGAGATACGATGAAATCGTTTCGTAGCTCTTGAGAGGCGTGACACTAAAATAAGCCAATGTGCATCCGAGACAAACCAGGAGAGGGTGTTCCACGACGGATCGTCACCAGTCCCTACCAACATCACGTCGGGTACTACCCATACAATAAGTATCGTAAAGAACACAAAGAATAGGTGTAGATCTAGACAATACTCTTCAACGTAAAAGAGGGTGAAACCGACCCTTTTGAGGTTATCTGGGATGGGTGGTACTGGAAGTCTTAGAGTCAAGAATTGGAGTCTCGTGAGAAAAACGGACTACACTTAACGACGGGGAGCAGGACTCGTATTCTCGGGACGAGACACTCGAGGTCAAGAGGTACCGTTTGGGACCTTTAAGTTCGGAGGTGGGGACGAGGTGGGGGTTGAGACTCGAGAGTCGAGTCACCATGGTGCCGTGAGACGAACCTACGGAATCAAAATAGGACACCATCCTTTAACGGGTGTCTACCTCTTGGTCACACCAGTACCGTGAGTAGGATGTTCGAAGGGTAAAGATTTCGTTTACTGGAGGCTACCTACCACGGAATTGACGGAAATGGTCTCGGACTGTTGTCACGGAGCACACAGGACAGGTCGTAGCACCGACAGCTCTCACCTTCCTCAATCGGGACGCGGTCGATGACGTAGTGTCGACCTGTAGTCTTAGAGGGAACATGTGGAAAGTTCATCTCCCTAGGAAGTTTTTTGTCTGGACAAAGGAGGGTCGTTCACACTACAAAGATTTAACACCAATGTTTTTCTCGTTGCTTTCGTTTTCACATTCGTCGTGTAGACAGAGGACGTCACATCGGGAGTGTCAGTACACTTCTCACAGTCTGTGTGGACGGTCACACTCACGGGACGGTCTGTGACTGTCGACTCTCGGGTACGGATGTGGTCAGTGTCTTTCGGTGTTCGGAAATTTTAGTGTGTAGACCCCCTGTAGAGGTCGATCTCGGTAACCGTCATATATAACGGTACAAAGGTTTTACTATCATTATTGGTGTCTCACTCTCGTAAGTCTCCTGTGTGGTACTTTTCTGTACTGTGATCCACGCAGGTAGACCTTTCCGTCCAATGATCTACGTAGACTGAGAGCACAGTCGTGTGACGAGACTTCAATACCCCAAAAAGAAAAAAAGGGGTCTAAATAACTCTACACTGACTGTATGTCGGGACATATACGAATGTCACATGTCGTGTCACTAAACTGAATGTATACCTCGTACTTCACTAATAATGTTATTTAATTCGCTTGTAGGTTAATATTCCATTTATATACGTTTTAATTTCTTTAAAAATTTTTTAAAATGAACATTACTCTTAAGACTCCTAAATGAGTTACATTATTATACTTCTCACTTTCACAACACAGACTGAGACACGTTAGTGTACAAGATGTCGGGGCGGTCCGAGGAGACAGGTACCCTAAAGGGTCCGTTCTTATGACACCACCCAACGGTAAGGAAAGGATCCACTAGAAGGGTTGGGTCCCTAACTTGTGTTACACCCGGAGGGTGTAACGTCCGTTCAAGAAATGGTAAACTCGGGGGTCCCTTCGGAGTTTCATTATTGTATGGTCGCAACTAAAATAACAACAACATATAATGTAACGATCATGCATAAATAGAAAATTAACCTTCAAACAAGGAAAGCTAACGGAATTAGGTTAAAAAAGAAGGGACTGGGGGACTAAGACCATTGGTACTTAGACTAGAGAAAAAGACTCAAACAGAAACTTCGTATTAACTAGATGTTGTGATACAATGGAGGATAATGTGTTTTATTTCTAAGTTATAAAGACATGTAAAATTTCAATAGTGGTATTCAGATCAATATTATACCAATAACTGATAAGGGGTGTGACATGTAAAGTATGGGTACAGAGTAAGTGAAACGTCGACTTTTAACCGTAAAGAACAAGGGAACACGTCCATACAAAAAAAATGAAGGAATTTCTTTGTGGAAACTTATCAGTGGTGTAGGATAGAAAGATGTAGAAAGAATTGTGATTCGAAAGGAGACAAGAAGGACAAAGAGGAGCAGATGAGTGTTCTCGTGTCCACCCATCTTTAGCACTTGTCAACTGTTCCAGGTCCACATGACCCTCTTATCCTTTAGATTCGTTGAACAAAGAGGATGACATTCGGTCTCCTTTAGAGTTGATACGATAGACACCTTCTATTGGTACCGGATCCCGTACCCACGTAATAGATTCTTACCACACAGGTTTATCACCTCATGAAACTTTACGGTATTTTGAGTGTCGTTGTAAATATGGAGTCAACTTTTAGTTTTGTATCTGAGGACAGAAATGGTTTAGGGTCCTTAAACATCCTCCGTATACAAAAAGGGGTCTCAGTTGAAGACATTCTATTACTTTTAACTATACGATTGGAGACAAAGTTACTTCGTCAATTCTTAAACAACGGACCATTGTCTCAATCATATAAATTATAAATAAAGAACTTTTCATGTGTAGAACTATCTAAAAAATCTCTATAATACTTAGTCCACTTTTATAACTGAACTATAATTTTAAGATTACCGAAACTTTTAATATTATTATTTATCATGTACAATCGAGTTTTTATTATCAACAGGAACCCTGTGTTTTTCGAGTCCCCGTATAAAGTCCGTTTGGGGTCACCTTTTACTCAGGGAATCCTGTCAATAACCAAACTTAGGCGACACCCGATATAAGGGACACAGGTATAAAGTTCCTAAGTAGAAGAGGTATAAAAAAGGACAAAAGTGTTGTCGAGAACGAGGTCGAGTCCGAACTACCCGTTTTTACTATAAACTACGACTCATGTGTAGACCAGTGATGACTGTAATTCACGAGACTTTTAGGTAGGAACAACTGTCACCCCTCCCGGCACAGGAGGTCCTTCAATGAACGGTGAAGCAACAACAAGCCATTGAGTGAGGCAGCACAGGCTGAGACGCTGGGGTACCTGACGTCGTCCGGTCCGAAGGGACAGTATGGTAAGAGAATAAACGTCAGCATCATGCTATTAAAACACCGACTGGACCACCGTCACATCATATCGAAAATTGATACATTGTGAAATTTTGACTTGTCGATTTTGGTATTTTTATGTCACTTCGAGATACAAAGAAACGTGATTATACCACTGTATTCTGTCCTCTTACAACACGCTAGTGTAATTTACCCTGTCTTTCATTTCACATTTTGAAGAAGTTCATTTAAAAGTAACCAGTAAGAACGATTCGTGGGGTAGGTTCCTGGGGGAGTGACATGACCTTGAGACTGAGAAGTTCTCTCAGACTAACGTCCATACACAATTCCTCTCGACTGTAACCGAAGGACCTCGAGGACCCCAGAGACGTTTCTCCACAGGGGGGTTGTGGGTGTCGGGGACGGGTAGGTGACGGCGTATCTCTCGGAGGATGGAGAACGTCGTAGACTCGCCCACCAGACCCAGAGACTGTCGTATGGGGACTTTGAGTAGAGTCAAACCTAGTAGAAACACAACCCAAGTCACTTATAAATTAACACATAAGAGATAATCGAGTAGGAGTGGTACTTCAAGTTCAAGACTTCAAAATCAGTTTGGTTTCCCTTGTCACCTTCTGAGTGAGAATGAGTGGGAATAAAAGAGGGAGGGACTCCTACCTCGGAGAAGAGGGTAGAGGGTGGGTCCTGGGGTCCCTGACCGATGCTACGAACAAAGAATTGTACCATTTTTGTAGGACCACTACGTCTCCCGAAGTATCCTCCGTCCGGTCCTCCCAGTGGACCTAACACTTTTGAAGCACCTGTGGGGAGTGTGGACTGGACACCAGTCAGAAGTAGCAGAACGTAATGAATCAGTATTTAGACCGGAGTTCTATAACCTGGGGGTATGACTCCGGTCCTTTTTTTTTTTTTTTTGTCGAGTAGTAACAACGGACCCCCTTACAAGTGGTCGATACAGGGAATCCTCTATAGTCAACCAACCTGTACCGGAGATTTCGTGGACTGTCTAGTGAGGTAGGTAGTCCGGTGGAGGAAGTGGGTGTGGGGAACCTGCGTCGTTGTCCTTTGTCGACGAGCTCTTCCCTCGCGTAGTGTAAGTATGGGTGCGTCACCGGAGGGGCTGGGGGCGTACCCGAGAACTCCGACGTCACCCCGGTCCAGTGGAGAAATTGCCTGACCTCACGTCAAAATCGGTCTCAATTTCCCCTAGTAGTAATCTTTGACAAAGGAAGGATTACCGACACTACTGCTGGAAGATGAATCGAGGCGAGTCGACCTTACCGGTGTCGAATAATGCATGAATTTTATTACGTGAAATAGTTAGTGATTTTACGGTGAAGATCCGCCCTTTTAGTGACAGGATAATCTCGGTCACCGGTAACCTGGGGGTGTGATTTCTTCTCCCCTTCTTGTAATGGAAGACTCCTCACTGAAACAAGACTCATTACACAAAACCAAACAAACAAAATGAGTGTCAGTCGACACAGGAAAAGTTTGTACGATTACAAATTAACAAAAGGATTCTTATGATTTATGTCCGAAGTAAAATGTCGAGTTGATTTTCTAATGAGGAGATACGACGACGACGACGACGACGAAGACGACGGCGATTCAGCGAAGTCAGCACAGGCTGAGACACGTTGGGGTATCTCTCGTCGGGTGGTCCGAGGGGGCAGGGACCCTAAGAGGTCCGTTCTTGTGACCTCACCCAACGGTAAAGGAAGAGGTTACGTAGTTTCACTTTTCACTTTCCCTTCAGAGAGTCAGCACAGGCTGAGAACCACTGGGGTACCTGACGTCGGATGGTTCGGGGAGGTAGGTACCCTAAAAGGTCCGTTCTCATGACCTCACCTCATGGTGACGGAAGAGGTTTTCTGTCTAATGAGTAGTCTACTCATCTAAAATCCCCCCTGAAGTCACCAAAAATAAACATAAATATCTTTTCTGTCTAATGAGTAGATATTGATGTTTATTTTTAGTGACTTCAGGGGGGATTTTAGATGAGTAGACGACGGATATAAAAAATTCCTTTACATAAAACCTCTTTTTTTAAAAAGGGAATGGATGTTGTCAAAATTCATTTTAGGAGGTGTGAGTCCCATAGAAGAAAACACCAGTGGTAAAGAACCATACAGACTCTGACTTCACGTCACGAGAAGGATTTCGACAGGAGACTGTTCACGTGGAGTGTCCCACTGGTGGACCTTTGTAGGAACCTCTCTTGACGACAAAGGGTCCGGGACCCACAGGTCGAGACGGTAGAGGGCTCCGTGTGTCTACCACGGAGTCGAGGACACTTGGGTCAGGAAAGAGAGTTCTTCGTATACCCAAAGTAGTGTCTGTAGGGGTCTTGAGACTGATGCCGTCGGGGGTGAGTAGAGTGAGATCGGGATTGGGATTGGGACACTGATGGAGGTGTGAACAGAATAATGTACCGGGAGAGGACTCACAAGGTAGTGTACCAAGACAAAGGAATGGACCTATACTTGAGGTTCCACCGTCTCTAGAATACCCCAGCTTCTCAGTGGCGCTGACTCGTTGATTTGACTTGACTGTCGTGAAACAGGTAGGTCCGACTCTAAGTCGTAGATTTTACAACCGACTAAAACCGGTACAGTGACGACCTCACCCGCCGTGACAGAGGTAGGTATGGGGTGTGTCGGTCCATGGACGATTCGTACAGTGTCGAGAATGACAGAAAGACCCTCCCTCTAGTTTTGGTTTGCGGGGTCAAGGACACGAAAATTTACATACATCCTGAGAGAAAACAGTGTTACTGAGCTATTGTGTGTAGTGTCAAACGGTCACTTGTACCCTACGCCCCGGTCCTCAACGTCGTAAACTTTGGAGCTCCACTTGTAAGAGAGAAGCTCAAAGAGACAGAGACTCTGACAGACAAATAAGAAAGGGGTGAAGGGGGAAGGGAAGGTTTGGGAACTTACGTCTGACTGACTGGCACTTGGTCCACTGTCTGTGGTCCAAAGTCTCTGTCGAAAGGTCCAGGAGTGGTGTAGTAGTCTCCACCCTCCATGTCGACGGAAATCGTGAAACAGAGGTAGTAATAGGTGACCCAAAATAGTTCACGTCTGAGTCTTCACGTAAACCGAAGGTTCGATATTTAGTACTTGTCCTTGGTATAGTTCCGACTTCCCCTCCTTGTTTGACTCTAGTCGGGATGTCGTTTCATGTTTGGTCATTGTAGGTAACAGGGACACCTCTTAACCTACTCTAAAGGAGTACCCTCTAACAGGTGTCACATACCGTTTCGTTAAAGGTGGGATTGGGCTCCCTTGTCAAGGGTTCCCTACCCTATACCCATACAAAGTAAATGTACGTCCAGTTTGGAGGTTAACTAAAAATTGACACAACAGACAGTCATTTTTTCTCTTCGTCAGGTTAAAATCCCTGAACCAGGGGTATGCGTTCGATGACACATACATTGACATAGGACAAATCGGAGGGAGTCACTGTTCGAAGAGTCGGTACACAGGAGGGTGGGACCTCTCGACGTCCGTAACGACTGTCAAGTTTCCAGTACCCGACTCAGTACCTCTTCCGACACGTGTCACCAACAGTCCTCGGTGTTTCCGAAACAGTGGAAGAAATGACGACTTTTACGGTCAGATAAGTGAAGACTCCAATTTTCTCATTGTCCAAAGTTGTTCAATAGTCGGTAAACATGGACTCGTACTTAATCCAGGAAGTCTAATTGTACCTCGAAGGTCAGGTGACCTCTGGCGTTACTACTGTTCCCGAGTCTTCCGTGTCCCTTTATGGATCTCACACCAAGAGTCGTAAATATGGTCGACGAGGTTTAGTGGACCTCTGTGAACAGCATTGACGTCTCAGGACCGAGGTACGGGTCCTTATGTGTACGTGTACACCAGACCAGTTACACAGACGAGAAATTATGTTTTATAGGGATTTACAGGATCAGGTTTTATGACACAAAAGGGAAGTTTGTAGTTTTGGATTAACCCGGACCAACCCTTTTAGGACTCTATAGGTACCGGACTACACTTCGTCTTCCGTTCGTTTCTCCTCCACCTCCTCCGTCCGGTCACGTCCGTCGGTGGCGGTAGGAGTCTTCTTTCTACCGTGGGAGGTATAGTCGTAGGTCACACCTCTGTCGTACTCACCCTAGGTCGACCAGACTACAACTTTAGGGTACAGATTCCCGTCTTCGTCCTCAAGAACCACTACCCAGACACACACGGAGTCGTATGGACTCGAGACCGTGGAACACGGTGTGACGATTTTTACCGTAGACGTCGGAGGTACTATAGTCGGTCACTACCACGTTTCTCTTCGGTCCCCGCTTTAACAACTCCCAGTTGTTTAGGTTGAAACCGGTTTGGGTCGTTCTGGACCACAGGTCTAGTCTGACAGTATTTCTGATGTCTACCCTTCGAGAGACACTATAAATCTTCCTTTTCGATGGTACCACTCCGTGTGTCTACGTCTTGAACTAAGGGTTATCCTTCCGTAAAGACTATTGAGGAGGACCGTACTCGACGATCCTTCTGTAAAGACTGTGGAGGAGACCCGCACTCACCGTAAGACCCTCACTAAAGAGTCGTAAGGAACGATCTCCGAAACCCATTATAGTCGAAGGTTCAAGTAGGTCACAACTGTCCTAAACCAAGGAACACCAACATCCTGACTCCAAGGACTAAAGGAACGACCGAGAGTCGGTCCCGACCAGAAACGAGGACCTCCGGGGGTTTACAGAAGAGTCCAAAGGTACAACGAGGTAGTTCGGTACCTCTAGTCCGAACAAAGTGTGAACCTCTAAGAGTCTGAAGTGAAGACGGTCGGAGAGAACAAAGGTTGGTCTCTTTTAAGAGAAGAGAATCTCCGAGCACATTAATCTACCCGTGTGACTTTTATTAGGTCCCATTACAGGTACAAAATTCCAGGAACTGTACTTGGTGTAGACGTCCCTGGGAAGTCGGTACATTCTGTCACATATTAATCCAACGTCCTTAATCACTGTAGTGACCCTAGTAAGATGACTATTACAGGAAGGTACTACGGTAGACATACCGAATACTTATCTGACGTAAAGTCGGTGTCGTCTTTTTGAGACCGGTGAGGGACTTTACTCCTAAGTCGTCCAAACACCTCCTCGGGTCCCTAGACTTATCGAATGTACAGAGTAAACTAAGATATTTTCCGAAACAGACATAGGATGGTGTTCCGGATATCTCTCTAGAACCCTCTTAACTCACGAACACCCTTATAAACCTGTCTTGTCTGTACTACGTCTCACTCCATCCTATTTACAATTCTTTTTGCGGTAGATTAACTTTTACTTGCGTGGTGATCCTTGGAGCGAGACGGTTCCTAAGTCGAGATGGAAATCAATTTAAGGACCTCCATGTTCAACACTGCACAAGGGACCACCTTGTCCGACTGTCGTCTCCAGTTGTCGTCCTACACATACCCCTACCTAAGACTTCCTGACAACCACTTACTGTCTTTACTGTCTTCGTCACAAACCCCCAGTCCACGTGGAACCAAATGTAAGTCTATTTAAAAAAACTTTTCTCAAGTACAAGTAAATGGTTTTGACTGAAAACTATACTTTCCATTTGTAGACACAGATACGAATAGAAGATTAAATCTTATACAGAATTTACAGTCTACGGTGTTTGTAAAGAACTATTGTATATAATTAACAAGGATTATTATGTAAGTTTTTAATACTATTCCTTGAAACACCTTTACAAAGAATTTCCAAAACCCAGAAAATATAAAACATTTCTAGATCTTCTTCTTCAAACTCGATTGGTTTACATTTCTTTCTAAAAATCACATATTCTCTTATTATTTTACGTTTAACAAAAGACCACACTGGAACTCTACTTACGCTTGTAGTGGTGTAACAATCATACACCACACCATAAATACGTGTAATACACCACACCTAAATATACGTAAATAATGTGAGTCTTATAAAGATTAGTTTACTTCTTGACATAACTAATGTTATTTAATAGAAAACCACTTCAGCTTAGATTGGTGAACAAGAAATTATCTCTTGAAAGTCTTTATCTCTTCCAATAATATATTATTGGGAACCGGTAAGAAGGTGTAGGACACCCTAAAGTGTGTCGTCTTTGTGAATTAAAGAGAGGTACAGGTCCGAACTATAGAAATATATAGACTAGTTCGAGTAGAGTGATAATCCTCGTTGGTAATTTGATTTTACCCTTGTAAATAGACACGTTTTTAGGAATAAGTGGACTACCTCTATGACTTATTTCTTCCACTTTCCTCAAATTTTAAAACAGACTTCAATATCCGTACATTAAATGTATGTATATATTTATACGTTTATAATAATTTTATAAATTACAATTTAACTATAATCGTATATATCTCTGTCTGTCTACCTCTCTCTCTTTCAGTGTAAAGGATCACAGGTTACGACTCCTTAAGGTTGAACCTGTAAACCTTTCTTCTCTACCAAGTCTTCTACTTGTTTAGGAAACCACACCTGATAATTTGTTTAAATAGATGGTATATCGTCTCAGGATCATTTTTACTTTTGTTAAACACAGTGAAGTACCTATGTCTTTACCGGGTCTCGTGCTTCGTGAGAAGTTGTTCGTCGGACCCACCGAACTCGTCTTCCGTTAGACTTCCATACGTTTCGTCTTTTTCATGTTTTGTTTTGTTTCATCTTCGAGTAAGGGTGTAACACAAATGGAAGTTCCTTCATACATACTAACACAAAATCCTTCAAGATATAATAAATAATGGTAATGAGACCAATAGACCTACTTTGACTTTTTTACAGTCCAAATGTCATCTGTCAAACCCAAATTCCGGTCGATCGAACGATCTGTCCGAACCCGTTCAACGTCTGTGTGAGACTCTTGGTGTACTTTACTACCTTTGTTCGGTAGACGTTACGGACCAGATACTTCCTTGACATTTACAGACACTAAGTAGTATGTTTGGAAGCGAGGACGGACACAAGTGATAAGTATGAAGTCATTGAGGACATAGAATAATATTGTAACAGGAGTAGAAGGTTGGGAACCGAGGAAAACTGAGGAGTTTCACTCGAGAGCAAGTAGTTGTGTCTGGTTGCGTTCCAGACAGACAGCCCTTTCCAGTAACACAAACCGTCCTACTCACGGTAATCGACGCCAGGTGACTTGAGGTCCCCCTCTTGCACCTGTCGAAGGAGAGTCCGTCCTACTCGTACCTGCGGAGACCTCATGACCACTGTCGACGTAAGGACGACGGTACGCCGACCCGGAGGAGGACGCCATCTCTCCTGACCCCGGACCGGGGTCGAAGTGGTGACTAAGACTATACTGGTGTCAGTTCAATACGTCGAAGTTCGAACTGAGAGAAATACACACTTTACCTCAGGTACTGTTGATAACCACAACCGTAACTTACCCCCTCAGGTGAATTTTTAGAAGTTCGAGTTTGATAAATCGTGTCACGTCGGTGAGTTCGTCCCGAGCACCTACTACCGGAGGACCTTAGGGTAAGTCCTTGTAAGACGACAGTGTCACTCAGGGTCGGCAGGAAAACTACCCGTACTAGTAGGACCCTCAGTTCCCTTCTTTTACTCTGAGGTCTTTGAATGTCGGTTTTGGTTAGGATTAAACGTGTTGGTCTTTTAGTGGAACCCGGGTTTGGGTGTAACGGGAACGCTGACACACACCTTATCAGGAGGGAATGGACACTTTCCCGATACATTTCAGGGGTGGGGTAATTCGAGTTCTCACGGGACTGTGTACCGAAACCGTCACGGGACTGTGTACCTTCGTCCACAGTGGACAAGGGTCTTCGAAAGTCTCGAACACGTCCGAAAGAGGAGTCGGTAGGTGGACCAGGTCTCTCTCCCTTCTGTACCCGTAGTTCTGTGTGTCAATTAGGAGGAAAGATGTCTCATTAGAAGGGAGTCTGACTTGGTGTAATTTCCGGATAACAGAAATGGTAAATCATGGTTCTTTACTAGTTAGTTAGTACAGGTCAATGGTTATTAAAGGACGAATAAGTTAAACGTTTCGAGGATACGTCATGAATCACTGACCCTACTTCACTTTAAAGGTACATTGTATTTATGAACAATAAAAGTGATTTCAACACAATCGTTTACAAAGAAGGAATCCGTCACTTGTCACTTATTTCGATTTACACTTAAATTAATAAACTCTATTCCGTGTTAAGGTGTCTAAATCGAGGTCTTTGACAACTTTAAATAACAATACTAATATGTAGACTCCACTTAACCAGAAACTCAGAATTAAAATTCTTCAGGGTTAAGTCTTTACTTTAACAATCAGTGAGTCAGTACAAGTTGAGAAACACTGGGGTACCTGATATCGGGTAGTCCGAAGAGACAGGTGTCCTAAGAGGTCCGTTCTTATGACCTCACCCAACGGTAAAGGAAAGAGTCCCCTAGAAGGGTTGGGTCCCTAGTTTGGGTCTAGAGTGAGTGACTTCCGTCTAAGAAATGGTAAACGTGATGGGTCCCTTCAGGTCTTTATTTTAATCTAGACTTATTAAGTGTAAGTCATCTAAGACCAAACTTACATTGATTTCGTACTACGGTACTAGAATAGATCATTGTCGTAACTGGTCAAATACCCCATTGATTGGTCTATTAGACTATTGGGTATTTTATTAGGATACTTCTTAAGTTGTAAATTTTACTACCCCTGTGATATACATTCCTAATTTCCATAGTCCAGTCTTCTTTTACTGATCAGTGTACCTTTTTTACTGTAAAAAAAAAAGTCCAAAATTTTGAAAAATAAACGTATAATTTTTTAACACGTAAGGTTATTAATTTTAGTAAACTTGTTGTTTTTTTTACCGTGAGACTAATTTGACGTAAAATGTCGGGCGTCTTGTGGAACCTGGTCGAAAAATGAGATCTAAAGTGACAGCAGGGTGGGTCGAAGGAGGAAGTGGTTGTACGTTCAAGAGAAGGAAGGGACGGCCGGTGTGTCCGTCTACCCTCTCCGTCCGCGCCGGATGCAACAGTCATCAAGAGGTAAGAAACTACACTTTTCCCCACCGTGTCACTAAATTTGAACTAGGTTGGAGAAACGTAGAATGTTTCAATTTGTCGATTTTCTTCATTTTATGCTTCCGTTACGAACACCTTACATGTCACGTATGACCGCCGTGTGCGACGTAATGCTGAGCGGACGAACGAAGAGGACAAGTTAGCAAAGAAAGCTTCCGGCACCTAAAAAGAGAACGCAAAGGTAAAAGAAGTTAAAGCTGAATAGCTTGAAGAGTTAGAGTCGGTATAGCCCAAACAGTCTGTACCAACGTCTCCCGCGCCTCGCTTGACGCTCGCTCACTTCAGCCCAGACGCGACACCGGCGGCGGCTCACGGGTTTTTTACTGTAAAACGTATCATAGGAACGACAAATCCTAGCCAGAGGATTACATTAAAAATTTGATATCGTGTTTTCCTCGATCATTTAAAAATATAGTGTTACATTTAGTCTTCTAAGGATACGGTTGGCGCAGTGGATGTCTTGCTTACTCTTTCCGAAGGATTAAAAAAAAACAAAATAACACACTACTGAAAGACACAAAGAGAACGTTGACGACATACCCCGTGAATCCTTCGTTACCATACTTTCACTTCAGTTTTGGTCCTCGTTTCTTTTTTACGTAAAAACAAGTGGTTATGTTTTGTACTGTGTCCTCTTTGTATACTTTATATTTGACTTAAATAACATTTCGGTTCTTATGGATCGCAAGACTTTGTGTTCTCGGTCACAAACTTTTGTACGTTTTCACTGGTAATCCGTACGGTCTTTCTACACACACTTAGACATCTTATAATACGAGTGAAATGAGAATTAAACTATAATGTCTTTACCTTGAACTCGACTTCTCCTTTCGTTCTAGGAATGACTGTGAGGTCCTAGAATGGTCGAGGAGTCTTTCCAATCACTTTCAACCTTCGTAACAAACTTTACTCCTCAACTTCCTCTGTGTCGAGGAACTCCCCTCATTTGGAGAAGGCCCTCGTCTCCAGACGTCACCCACGACCTTCCGATGAACTTGTTTTCAGTATGACAAACTCCATTCTTTCCCTACTCGTCGTTTCCTCGGGTTTCGGGAGAGTGAAAGTCTTATTTTAAGACACCTCCGAAAGAGCGGGCATCAACTAGAATTCACATCAAAGACTCTGGAAAAGCTAAGTCTTCAGATTATGTTACTGAGCCGGTAGTGGTCAGAAAACGAGGTACAATTGAGGTAAATACGTAGTAGGGGAGAAGTAGTCAGTTGTTTGTAAGCGGTCCTACGAGAGTTGACGGACTCGGACACTTCCGTGTCTTACCTCTCTACCTTCCCGGTAGTATGGAGAGGAGTCACTTCAAAGACTTTGTTCCTGTACACACGGGACTCCTGGGGTCTCCATTCTGACGCGAGACTCGTGGACAGAGTCTTAGACTGCACTCTCCGGGTCGGGAGTCCACCGCGAGCGATCCTTGTCAGAACACCGAGGAGTCTTGTACCAGACTTTTCTCGGTGCACTCCTTCGCTGACCATGGTAATCAGTCAAGAATGGTTACTGTATGTCCCTGGACCCTAAAATCCGTAAAAATTATGAGAAGAAGTATTCTCCAAATTGGTGACTCAACTCGTTCGGTTCATACAGAGAACTATTGATAAAGTAATGTACGAAGGACGTGTACTAAATTAATGTGTAAAACGACCCACCACCACCTTTAAAATTTGTAGACTACACAAAACTACACCTTTCAGAGTCACTGGTTTAATCAAAATAATAGATAGGTTCAGTACAGTTATGTTAGTTATGTATATACGATTCCAGGGAATTATATGTCTCTAATATATCTAATATAGTATTATATTGTGTCTATTTCTCTAATAGAGTTATCTACTATTTATCTATCTCTACTATCCGTCCATCTATCTACTGTCCATCTTTACTCTGTCTCTGTTTCCTATAGGTATCGAAGGTGTACCTTATGTCCCTTAAAGGAAATAAAAACTCCCGTAGGACACTGATGAGACTTCTTAGATTAAAGTAGGTGTATAAATCAATACTTTTGAAACTCCCTTTATGTAATTGTCAACAGTAAAGACTCAACAATCATAAGTCAACAAACGTAGAGAAAGTGTAGAGAAAGTGGAAAAAAACAAATCAATCGTTTATAGAGTTTTAAAAATTTGTTTAGATAACTAAAAGGTTTTGTTAAAATGAAAAGGTATAAATGGACGTCAACTTTATCAAAGTAGACAGTGTATATTTTTTGAAGGGATCCTTCTTACAAAGACTTTTCAAATGAAGGGACAGTACGATCAACTGAGGGTCTTCGAGAGACGTAGTCCGCAACATACTCCTTTCTTTCTACGTCAGTATCCCTCCTTACACCTATTTGTATTTACAATCTGTGTCAATTCTCTTTGTCAATGGAATTGTCACGAACATAAATAAGTAACCCTAAGTCGTGTATGGTGGGATATTTGTCTGACCCTCGTCTCCCAATATTATGCTCCGACAAGGCTACCCTACCCGATCCTGCTCTCACCCATACCCGGTCTGGGCACCTTATCTCTGCATCGGACCAGTCCAATTCACGTGTACCACTGAAAGTCTTTTCTTAGAAAACTCTTACACCTAGTACAGTCTTAAAATTACACTATTGTCACCTTGACCGTGTATCTTACCTGGTCATCATCCTATAAGGATGGTACTGTAAGAACTCGACTTTAAATTAGGCTCGTTCTCTGTTTTGAAGGTACACACATCTCAGACCGTACTCGAACTCTCTCGTAGTGAAGCCCAGAGGTGAGGTGGGGATTCTTCCTCTCCGGGTCTCTCCGGCAGAGTCCCAGGAGGAGACCACTGAAGGACCGAGTGTTTTAGACGTCTAGGAGATCTCTGGGGTCGGTCCTGTGTGTTCCTCCCTGGAACTGACGGACAAACCAAGAGACGAACTCAGACACGGGAGTTCCTGTTCCGTCATTAGACGCCTCCTGGCCCTCCCGGTGACTTCACTCCGAAATTGAGTGATCTCACAATACCACGAGACACTCAAAACAACAAAACTCTTGTAAATACATTCTGACCGGTTCCCTCGACTCTGACGTCCACGGTTAAAATACTTAGTCTATTTAGGAATGAACAATCGACGTCAACATATGTAAAAGGGGATTTCTGTGACATCGAAGGTCGAAATAATCATTTGTACTGTGTGACCTCTAGTCCAAGAAACACTCCGACCGGTGCATAGACCGGGTCGTCACTCACAACGAACACAGCTCTGTGTGAGTAAAGGGCACTCGGTCGGTAAGTCCTAGGTACGTCACAGTAAACTAAACAAACGGGGTGAAACAAGTCTATAGATCGAAAACGGTTCTTCGGTCCCTTATGAAAGTAGTCTTTGCGTCTCATCGTCTCGGTAAGACGTAAGACCTTAGTCTGAACCGAGGGTAACACAAGAGGGAGTCTGAATTCTCAATCTATAGGAACCGTTAGTGAATTTGGAGTGTCGAAATCAGAAGAGTAGGCATTCTACCCATCCTACTGTAAGACGTGCCAGTAGTCCGGACTACGTATCATTAGTTCTCGGTTATATACAAGTAGACCCCGTACTCCCGTCGTTGTCTTTTTACAATCGTGTTCGTCCAGAAGACACTTCTCCTCCAGTATTACACTGTCTGGACTCCGTACCGACTCAACTTCGTGAGAGTCCCCCTTCGGTGGCAGGGTACTTGGGAGGTGTCTAACAGATATCTTGTCAAATAATCTCGTCGAGGAGGGGTGTGTCCATAGTACTTTTGAGTACCGGTAGGAGTACTATTTTCGTCTCTTCTCCTTTTGGTACACCAATGGTCCTGTTGAAGTCTCCGATGACTCGTTCCCAAATTGACTACAGGAACTATCTACTGTCAAATTTCACATCACTTCTGTAAACTCGTACCTTATACTCACTTAGAGAGGTGGGTGGACCTGTAGGTCTTTACTAGAGTTTCCTTTACTATTGTCGTCAGGTTTTCGTGATTTACACCTACAAAGGTATTCTCCTTGTACTCCTTCCCTCTCATCACTACTCGACCAATTTCCTCAGAGATTACCTTGTCTGTGGAGTAACCTTAGTTGCCTTCTGATTATCCTTACTGACTTCTCGTCCGACCCACCCTCTCTCCAAACAGTCCCTCGTATTCGGGTTTCAGGAAATAGGATTTTGAAGATACCAAATGGTCCGAAAGTACGACTAAAGGGTAAAGAAACGTAAAGTGGGTGTCACATGACTGTAGTAAGGCGATGGTTTCAAGTATCGACCCTAACAAGGTTTCGGAGTCTAGTTCTACGTGTCAATCCTCACTGTAATAATAGTACCGTTTAATACTCAAAAATGGAAGACTGGGAGTTAGATCTGTTAGTGGACACCTGATCTCCCGAAAACACTTCAGGTCCCAGGTTGTCTCTTCGTGTGGAAACCTTGTTTTGTCATCTCCTCGTCTACGTGACTCTCCCCGGGTCCTCACCGGACCGAAACGGGTACACCCCGTACCAGAGAGGGCACCCCTCTCACACTTTACACGACGGGGGATCCTCACACCTCGGAACAGTGTCTCTGGGTAGGCCTCGTGACTTTCAGGTACTTTAGTCCTTCTGTCATGTGTTTTACGTCGTTTCAGGATTGGACATTATTTGTACGACAAAACAAACACTCAGTCAGTAAACTTTCTCCTCGTTATCTTTGTACCCTGCCAGGTCTTATTCTGCCCAGTAGACACAGGCTTACACTCCGGTCTGTCCAGGACGAACTTATTCAAACCCCCCTTTAGTACACTTTCAATCTTCTACACTTTGTACTGAGGACTGAACCTGATACACTTTCTGTTATCGTATCTCCTTTGTGGTCGAGAAGGGACGCCGGTACCCCGTCTGAACTGGACGGTGCCCCCGGTATTGAGGTAGACCACTTGAATCACTTGAGGTTCGGTAGTCTACGGGTGGACACGTGGTCAAACTCTTCGACTCAATTATGACTCTGGACGAGTGTCGGCGCGGGGAATCCCTTAGTCTTCTGTTCTCCTACGGCGAATGAGACGACAATGTAATAATGTGAACGATACTTTCTTTACGCAGACAGTCTAATAAGAAGACGAGTGAGGACGGAGTCCACCCTTCGGACTCGTGGACAGACATGGGTGTATACACTGGTTCTAAGTGCCCTCACTCATACACACTCCCTCTTCGTACTTGATACTATATACAAATCTTACAATTCTTTCCTAGTTTACCTTCTTGAAAACTCAGTTCTACACTTTGACTTTAAAAGTCTTTGACTTTAGAGTCCGGTCAAAGTCCGTCCCTCTGTTTTTAGACTCATTGCGAGTCGTAGGTCGAAGTCTGGGCTGTTAAGCCCATGAGAGTCCGGATACAAAGACTCTCAGGGACCCTCCTCCTCGGGGGTCAGACTACTCCAGGTCGAGAAGTCTCCCGTACCGGTATGGTCTGTGTGATGAGTAGTCGTGAATGTACACCAAGTAACCGTGACGTCCTACCTTCCAGGGTTAAAACAAGTTTTTCTTTCTCGGTGGCGGAACATTCTACGGTGGTAGACCAATCGAGTACGTTCAAGTACCACAAGACAGAGTGAAGGTCATCTCATGGTGTAAGACGTGACTGTTCCTCCGGAAGGACGAGACGACACGGTCGGTTAAAAAAGAGAAAAAATCGGTAATCGTCCCTCCCACAGGAACACCACGGTTGCTCTCGTAGGTCCCGACATTAAAAAGGTTTAGCGACCAAAACAAATCGTCTTACCTCAACCGACAGGTGTCGCTAGGACTGTCGTAGTACCCCCTACAAATCTGGGCGTTTCGTTAATCCTCTGAGAGTCTCCTTTAGGGTGTGCGTCGACTAGAGGACACTCTCGGTTCGACCACAGAGTCTTGGTCCAGTGTGTCTTTACGAACAGCTGGAAGTCGAACCTAGACGAAAAAACAGACAAGAACCTCCCAGTGAGACGGGGTGCGCCGAGTGTCCGGGGAAGGGGTGACCGGGGAGAGGATCCCAGGGCTCCTCCTCTTGACTGGTCGAGGGGTGACACAGAACAATCCAGACACCGAGGGTCTCCAGCTGCGAGAAGCAAGACCGTGTACGTAGAGAGTCTCTAGTCGTAAAATACGAACAGTTTAAGGACGACTAGGAAGTACTAGGTTAGTTCATAGTAGACAAAAATTTTAATTTTCTGGGGACGAGGGACCTTCTTTTCGGTACTGTTTGGATCCATCGTATAACTTTTCATCTCTGTAGTCAAACGGTTGTTTCCAGATAAATCAGTTTCGATACCAAAAAGGTCATTAGTACATGTCTACACTCTCAACCCGACAGTTCTTCCGACTCACGGTTTCTTGACTACGAAAACTTGACACCATAACCTCTTCTGAGAACTCTCAGGGAACCTGACTCTCCTCTAGTTTAGTCAGTTAGGACTTCCTTTAGTTGGGACTTATAAGTAACCTTCCTGACTACGACTTCGACTTCGAGATCATGAAACGGGTGACTACACTTCTCGGTTGAATAACCTTTTCTGGGATTACGACCCTTTATACCTCCCGTCCTCTTCCCCCACTGTCTCCTACTCTACCAACCTACGTTAGTGGTTGAATTGCCTGTACTCAAACTCGTTTGAGACCCTCTATCACTTCATGTCCCTTGGGACCGTACGACGTCAAGTACCCCAGCGTTTCTCCACCTGTGTTGACTCGTTGACTTGTTGTTAAACATCAATGGGATTAAAGGGGTTGTTCAAGGAACCAGTACTTACAAGTAATGTATCTTAAACGTCCACGGAACTAGGGTCTGTGGGTCGGAGGCCTTGTCGCTTCCCAGGGAGGACCGACAGTCGACGGACGGACACCACAGGATGACCTCGTAGGACCCACCCGACTCTGTCCTCAGTTCGAGACAAGAAAGTTGTGTTACAACAGATTTGAGTGTGGAGGGTACTCTCTGAGGACCAGAGGTCAGACAGTACTCCCATATGGTGCTACAGGAAATATCCCCTTCTGTCAACCGTCGACTATTTCCAAACTTTAGGTCCAGACTCACACCGCGGTTCGTCAACGGGAGAACGAAAAACGACGGGTCAGGGAAAGATCAGAGAGGGTTACCTGTTCTCCTGGGATCTACTCCGCTTGTCCATACACATCTGTGCCTACTCAGAGGTGAATTCTGAGATACGGAACACCTGTTCTCAGTCCAATGATTTCACTGGTTCTAGAAACCATGGACTTATTTCTAGGAAGACGGGGTGACGTTCGTTTTTATTATTATCTAACAGATCATATCAAGTGGGTAAAATTTTTGGTGTGACGGAAAAAGAATAACAATATAAATTCTATACTATTTATTGTGTATTTATAAAATTTTCGAGGTAAACTGTTTTTGTCGTCATCGACGACAAACAATTCGTAGAAGATACGTATTCGGTGACTCGATACTTGAATTCTTTACCAAAGAGTATAGAAGGGTCATCGGACCATACCACTAATAACAATATGAGACACAATATCTCTTCGTCCGACTCGCACTAGTTTATTCACTTCTCGACTTCTAGTTTGGACGAAGAAGACCCAAAGTTCCGTCACAGTGTGGACCTACCCAAAGGAACTACACAAGGACCCGTCATTCCAATTCGGGCGTCCTTCAGCCGTCGGAGGGCCTCCCGACTTCTTCGGTTTGTGGACAACACGGAGTGAAACCCTTCTGACTTCAGGCGGGACTCCTCTGCCGAGGGTGCTGGGTACGAGGTAACCGGAGTGCGGCCATTCCCCGGAGCCCTGGAAATTCACGTAACAGGACGTCTGCACACTCATCTATCTACGAAGCAGTCACACCTTACACGCACAACTAGATTCCACTCCCCTCTGTGGCGTCAGGAGACTGACACGGGGGCACGCTCCTTCGCATAGGACCTGGTCCTCCGTCGGGGTCCGCAGTGCACACGCACGAGTCGTGACCAGAGGGTCAGTTGGACCCGGGGACGAGGACGAAACCGGATAACCTCTTCAACCCAAAATAAATCCCTCTATGCTCCAATAAGGATTTATCAACTCAAGACACCCCTCCCACTTTCGTCAACACTCTTATAATTTAAAGGTATCCTGTATAATTCACGTTGTCTGATATTTCCCAAGAGAGTACCTACCCTAAGGAGTCTGACACTCCTACTCACCTCCAGTAGTCCTGACCCGTACAATGTAGTAACTCTTCATAATTATTTATAAGGTTCTTGAGTCCCTAAGGTATCTTTTTCTTTTGTTCGAGACTATTTTCTATGACCGAGTACTTTTCGTAAAATACGTTTTCCTGAGACTTATTTTGATCCTTTTCTCACTTTCAGTAAGTGGGAATGACTTTATTTACCCTTTTCAGGGAGAAAAATTCAGGTAATAGTTTTCACGAATTTTGGGGTGACCCGTCTTTCTCAAGTCAGGTAGACAAGGAAACAGGGACCTCTGTCTCGGTCATTTTTGGTTTCTTTCGCAAGAGAAAGATGTAAACCTTTTCCTTCTCCGGAGTTCCATTTAAAAGGACGACAATGACACTCTAATGTTGGGACCTCGGAGAACACTCCTTCTCCAAAGTTCCATCCAAAAGGACGAAAATGGCATTCTGACATTGGGGCCTCGGAGAACGTCCGGACTTAGGTCCAAGTCACAGAAAAATAAACCAATTGACAAGTCCCGATCCCCCGGATGTCTTATTTTTGTGACCAATTCGACTCTATTATAAAACCCGAAGAAAACGATTTTACACTGTCGTGATTTACACAATGGTATGAAAGTATTAAAAAAAAAAATTCACCAATAGGGAAAACACCGCCCCCCGCTTATTTTACACTAAAAGTAGAATTTTTTGTTTTACAATGGTAATTACAATTTAAAAAAAAAAATTTTTCCCTTACATTTCTACCTATATTTCTACGGACTAGGACAATGAGGACGTATTTTAGGAATCGTCTAATTTCTTGAAAGTCTTATTCTAAGTTTTGACTTTTATTTTCACGATTTTATGAAGTCCCAGAAGTAAATTCACGAATACTTTTACTGACTACGAATACCTTAATGTCTTCGTGTCTCGGTACAAAACATAGAAGAAAGAAAGTCAGTAGTTTGACCTGTACCGTCACTAAGACCCGTCCGAGCGACGGTGACTGGGTGGAGTGAGTAAGGGTGGTGTACGTGGAAGAAGTGAAACGTTAGGTACATGTGTTACATCACTCTCTAAAGTTAAAGAACAAATAGACAAATAATATACGTATGTACTTTTCACCCTAAACCACAAAATTTTTAAACCACTAACGAGACAAACAAATGTTCCTTATGACAAAACATTATAAAAAAGAACATTTAAAAAATACCAAAACGAAAGTCTCATTTTTTCGTTTTGGTAAAAAAAAAATTTGATTCGATCCGAAATCATGTACTTGGTTCTTGAAGGTCTACAAGTTCAACCTAAATCTTTTCCGTCTCCTTGCTCTCTAGTTTAACGGTCATAGGCAACCTAGTATCTTTTTCGTTCACTTGAGGTCTTTTTGAAGATGAAGTAACTGATACGATTTCGGAAACTGACACACCTAGTAGTGTTGACACCTTTTAAGAATTTCTCTACCCTTATGGTCCGGTGGAATGGAGAGAAGACTCTTTAGACATACATCCAGTTCTTCATTGTCAATCTTGGCCTGCACCTTGTTACCTGACCAAGGTTTAGCCCTTTCTCATGTAGTTCCGACATATAACAGTGGAACGAATAAATTGAAATACATCTCATGTAGTACTCTTTGCGACCCGACCTTCTTCGTGTTCGACCTTAGTTCTAACGTCCCTCTTTATGGTCATTGGAGTCTATATGTCTACTGTGGTTGGAATACCGTCTTTCACTTCTCTTTCATTTCTTGGGGAACTACTTTCATTTTCTCCTCTCACTTTTTCGACCGAATTTTGAGTTGTAAGTTTTTTGATTCTAGTACCGTAGACCAGGGTAGTGAAGTAACGTTTAACTACCCCTTTGTCACCTTTGTCACTGTCTGATAAAAGAACCCGAGGTTTTAGTGACGTCTACCACTGACTTCGGTACTTTCATTTTCTACGAACGAGGAACCTTCTTTTCGATACGGTTTGGATTTGTCGTATAACTTTTCGTCTCTGTAATGAAACGGGTCTTACCAGCTTAAACGGGTCTTACCATGTTAAGAAACACGGTTTCTTAACTACGAAAACTTGACACCACAACCTCTTCTGAGAATTCTCAGGGGACCTGACATTCCTCTAGGTTGGTCAGGTAGGATTTCCTTTAGTTAAGACTTATAAGTAACCTTCGTGACTACGACTTCGACTTTAAGGTTATGAAACCGGTGGACTAAACTTCTTGACTGAGTAAACTTTTCTTGGACTACGACGTTTTCTAACTTTCACCCTCCTCTTTCCCTGCTGTCTCCTACTCTACCAACCTACCGTAGTGGCTGAACTACCTGGACTCAAACTCATTCGAGGTCCCCAACCACTACCTGTCCCTTCAGACCGCACGATGTCAGGTACCCCAACGTTCTCAGCCTGTGTCGACTCGTTGACTTGACTCGACTTGAAACGAAAGTCTCATCAAAATCAGAGTAACGTGTTCAGCCTTTTACAAGAGAAAATAAAAGGGCTTCTGAAACACAACTTAACGATAATAAAGAAGGTTTCAACAAACCTCCTAAAATGGTTTTTTCTGTAGACCTTAACCTTGAAATAAAGAAATCACCTTAGTACCAATTGAGAAGAACCCACTCTGACGTATTAAAGATAAATTAGATAGTTTATATAACGGAATGTTAAAAATTTATAAGAAAATAGAAAATTCACGATAATTCCAGATACCACTCGAGTGAAAATGACTATTATAACCTTTAAACACAGAAAAAGAAAGAACTACTGAGATCGATCCGAAAATTACTTGAAGAATTAGAAGAGTTTTCCAGTCAAAACCAAATTGACTAAAAGAGATTCAAAGACAAAAGATAAGTGACTAAAAACAAGAAATATTAAAACCCCCATACCTTAAGCGAAAAGAAAAAAGATTATAGTTTTAAACCTTTGAATGTGGTGATTAAACTCTGATACGAAGTAAAAGATTACATTCGTAAAGTACTTAATTTCGGGGGAGGTCCATGTTGAAATCCACGTAGAGTGGGTCAAAGTATTTAAGGCGAAGTAAACATAAGTTAATTCTATAGGACATTGAGGGGACTCTAAAGAAGAAACCGAGAACCTAATATATTTTCTTATAACAAATTAAAGGTTCAAAAACCTATAACAGTTCTATGGAGACACAAGGACGGTAAAAATCAAATTAAGACAACACAAGTTTCTTGTATGAATCATATTAAAGTCACGGAAATGTACACAACTATAGACAAAGTACCGGTTCTCCTGTCAGACAGAAGTCTACGCAGCACACGTGGAGTGCTAGTACACCAACGAGACGACAGCCCACCGCATACGACGTCTTACGGCTGATCCACTTCAGTCGTCCAACCATGACAAGTCCCGAAGGTACGAGTATAAAACACACAGACAAATAAGATAGTCAATGACTCTTGTTCCACAAGTTGGGAGGCCTTTACTAAAACTTAAACGGATAAAAAGAAAGGTCAAGATAGTCTAAATAGAACTTGGAAACACTAATCAAGGTACTTGTAATTAGTGTAATTAAGAAGAATTTTTAATAGATAAAAATATATCGTAGAGAGAAATGCACTATTATCTGAACAATACGTCGGACGTATAAATTACAAATGTGGAATCTATATGTACAAATTCACAAATTTTATTACCAAGTATTAAAATCATGTCAAAAGTTTATGTATTATTTTATATATTTATGTTTGTGTATGTAGGTTACTTTCAAATTTCATCAAAGACTAAACTTACATTTTGACTGTTGAAACTTATGGAACTTTTAATATAGTCCCATATCTTTTAATATAGTCCTATGTGTAATTCTACTTTACAAGAAGATGAACTAGGAAGAATTGTTTAGAAGGACGTAAAGTGAGTTCGGTCCAGTACATAGTGTTTATACATTACCTTTTTAACAAAGACGTGATATTAATAAGTTCTTTAACTATTGATTCTCTGGTAAATTAGTCATTTTTTATTTTAAATATTACTATCTGGACTTCGCTAAGTCTTTTATTAGTGATATCGTAGTTGAGACTTAAGACTTTTTCGTAAACCCTAAGTCTGTCGAATAATTACCGACAATAAATCAGACAAACTTACAATCACTTACATGAATGTAAATGTGATGGACATTTTCAATGTTTTGACGGAAATAAAGAGACTCTTCGACCTAAACTCTGCTCTAAATAAAAGAAAGAAGTCCTGGTATGATGAGAGCGGAGCGTTGTCACCAGGAGACAGACGTGACTGGCGTCGGGACTCGTACTCGTGCACCCTTGTCATTGTTTTAAGACCCAGATCTGCCACCCTACCCAGTGGCGTCCGTCACCCTAAACTCTACACCAAGTGAAAGGGAAATTTGTGTAGTTGTGAGGAGAGCTGAGACAATGACAAGAGTGCACGAGTATATGTCCTGACGCCAGTCACGTCTGTCCTGGTGACGACGCTCCGCTCTCACCACACCAGAACTTCTTTCTGGGGTCGCCCGAACAACGACACTGGGTTCGAGGATACTGTGGGTGTGTAAATTGTGACGACCTCTTCTACCTACATGGGACTGTGCGACCGTTCCGAAGAAGGGTAGTGAGGACCCCGGACCAAATGGACCAGGCGACCTGAATCCTTCTCCGCCCAAAAAACCAGACCTTACCTCCAGTCACCTTATTGAACTCGAGGTCTTGTCTCGAACGGTAGTCTTCTCTCCTTGGACGGTTCCCTTGTCTTCCTTCGAACTTGTGTCTTCTTTGTACACCCTCCCCATGCTCTTCCTTTAAAAATTGTATCTTCGGACTAGTGCCTAAACGGGTCTAGAAAGAATATACGAATTTCGTCAATCTGCGGATAGTCACGGATGGACATCCATTTATCGAAGTTTGGTGTCACGGGGTCGGACGCATAACCGTTCCCCAAACCACCTCCGGGAACAGGTCATAGGTCACAAATTTGAGGGGTGTCGTGGGAGATTCAGACACGTTAAGGAGCTTAAGTGTTGTCGGGTACCGTCCCAAAGTGGGAGTCTGTGAAGACTCCTCGTCGTAGAAGTGTCCTTCGGTCCTAGACAGTCGAGACTGGTAGTGCACCACCAAAACCAACTGGTGTCTCCAGTCTACCTTACTTAACGGGAGGAGAAGGTCTCCAGTCGGGAAGTATACGAACTTTGGGACGACGTAGAGGTGGTTAAGAGGTACAGAGGAAGGCGTTGTTCGAGTCAACAGGTCAAGATAGTTGTGAGTTTTGTAAGTGGTAAGACCGGCGACGATTTTTTTGGGGTGAAACAGGTGCAGGAATAATTACACACTACGACTCTTGATTTCTTTATAGAAAGAGACAACAGACCCTTTTCATCTCCTTTTCTTAGCTAGAGAAGGATTTGTTACAAAGGTCTTTTTAGTCGCAAATAATAACTCCAGTAACGTGTGATAATGTAGTCTCGTCTACTATTTGTACTAAGGTGAGGGAACACAAAAGTCTTCCTTTTAAGGTCTCTGTTTCGAGAGTAGACGAAGTCTTTCCAATGTACTACTCCTCCTTCTTATACAGGTCTTGACTCTTAAGGTAAAATAAAGGAGTGAGGATGTAAAAAGTGAAAATTCTTTTATCAAAAAAGTCGAGGGTTTCCTTCATCTATTGTTTTTATTGAGAGTTTAAAAACAGGGTTTACGATACTGACCTATTAAAAAAATGAAATCTTTTCTAAAAACTCTTCATGGATTGGTTTACGTGTAAGACTCGTGAACTTCTCTGTGGTAAAAAGACAATGTGTATGTATAATTATCTTTGAAAATATCTTACGAGATAGGTAACTTGATATAGAAGTAATTTAGACTCTTTACATTTTTAGGTTTAGGGACTTATCCAGTAGTAACGTTTTTTGCACTTAATGTGGTTTACAACTGCAAAAAATTTATTATAGTTCGACTATTTTTAGTTACAAGAAAGTAAAGAGACGTTTTACATGGAAGATGGAGGTTTGGTCATTAACATAGTTCTATTCCTTCCTCTGTCACGACTCACTGTTACCCCTCTTAAAACGTATAGCGTCCGAGACCTCAACGTGTCCTGACGGAGTCTTAACGTCGAGGTGGTAAATCATCAACATACTTTAACCCCTTTAATGAATTGCCGAAATCCTCAAGTAAAAGGATACAGTCTGTCCCCGTTACTTCTCCTAAGACGACATTACTATATCTTTTAAAGAGTCCTCTGTAGGCAGTGGGTCGTGGGGACAGTAAAGGATATTACTTCCGGACCCGATTAAGAGTGGGAGACTCGGAGGGACATAGACACACCGGTCGTGTTTAATTCTTTGCGACCCTTCAAGCGTCTTTCCGGAAAGAGTACGCACACGTGGTCCGATATCCGATGACGGGTACGGACACAAACGGAAGTTATGTTTACGGAAGGAGAAAGTTTGATATGACAAAAAAAGGGGTTTTTTTGTTAGACATTCATCTTTGGGTCTACCCGTTTACATCTCGTGACGACGACGACGACGATTCAGTGAAGTCAGCACAGGTTGAGACACGCTGGGGTATCTGTCGTCGGGTGGTCCGAGGGGGCAGGGACCCTAAGAGGTCCGTTCTTGGGACCTCACCCAACGGTAAAGGAAGAGGTCACGCCCTTTCACTTTTCACTTTCCCTTCAGCGAGTCAGCACAGGCTGGGAGTCGTTGGGGTATCTGACGTCGGAAGGTCCGAGGAAGCAGGTACCCTAAAAGGTCCGTCGTCATGACCTCACCCCACGGTAACGGAAGAGGCTTACATCTCGTGTCGCATTCGGTTTGGGACCGGTGAGTATCGTTGGGATTCATGTCTCTTGTGGTCGTAGTGGACCTCGTACAATCCTTGTGTCTAAGAGGAAATAGTCGAAATGATTCCGTAGGTAACGGGTCCTCTACCTACCTACATGGGTTCGGACTCGTGAACACCAGACCTGCGGTGGGACGTGCATTACTTCTCCTACTGTCTTGTTCCGCCGCACACTCGAGGGCCTCGTCGGTTTCACTGTCGGTACACCGCTCTCGACCACCTTGGGGAGTGAACTGTGTGTTCCCTTGACAGTTTTTTTTTAACGAAACACGTCTACACTTAGGAACTTTTGACCTAGGGTTAAGATGTACTAAAAACGTCTTACTATTAAGATGACTCCCTGTGCACCTTCTTTCTCCTAACCTCTTTGTTTTGGTCTCCTTTTCATTGAAATCAAATTTAGGAGTCACATATGAGTCGTGATTTATGATTTAACTCCACGTACCTCTACAGTAGGGAGAAGAAGTGGTCTCCTAGAGACACGGACTGTGGTACACATCCTTCGTCACAACCTACTTACTTGACCTCGGTTCCTTGTCCTTCATTCTTTCGAAGGACCGCAAATGTCACCTTATCATCTAGAAAGTCGAAGATCCTTCCTAGACACCTTCTCAAACGACCATGGTTCTTATGACCCTCTAAACACGTCTGACTAATTAACTTGTAAATCTTCGAACAAAAGTACATGTCAAATGAGTTAAATATATTCGTTAATGGCTTAAACGTACATGTTTACCTACGTCGACGTTTCGGATTCCATAAAAAAAAAGTAATCTAGATGATTTAAACTTAGTCTTTTATCCAAATTTTCAGCGTAAACCGTGTCGAGAGACGATTACTATTTGTGTCGGGTCGTAGGACATGAGAACTTGTTCCAATGGCCCTTCCAGTGAATGTCGTTTATTTGATTATCCTAAACTTTACGTACTTTAGGACAAAATGTCAAATTTACGTTCTTCTCTTGCCTAGAATTAGTGAAGGGTGGAACTAGTTGAGGGTTGCGGACGGAGTCACTAATCAATGCATCTTTATCCGGTCTCCTCAAGTCGTCGTTAGGTCACTTTGTACAAATGTCATTACTGTTATTTTGTGTCAAGTTCAACAATATGTTTCAACTACGATAAAAGAAAGGTAAAAAAGAGAGTCAAAGTGTTCCCTCAAATTTCCTACCCGTTCTTAAAATTCCGACACCATCTATTTTGGTAGTTTTAAACTGATCTAAGTATGACTCTTTAAACTGATACAGAGGGATTAAAAAGACTCGAGAAAGAGACCATGACTGTAAAACGTGACGTCTTTTCACCGAAGTTCATATTTATTCTTTTTCCTACAACAAAAATTCATGACTAACGAAGACCCGTTTCTCTTAAAGTACCACCAGTGGAGGTTTTAGAATTTGGAGATTTTAGAACTGGTCTATAACTTACATGTTCTTCCAATAGTCATTTAAGTGTAAGAACCCTCAAAGAAGTACAGGATTATCATTCAATTAAGTCCTTCGTAGATAGACTATTTAAAATTACAGTAAACATGTGTCTGTCTTCACTACTAGAACCAAAAGAAAACTCCAAAAGGTTTTGTTTGACTTCACGAGGTCGTAAACACATAAAATTTAACACAACCCGTAACATTCGACTTTTCCAACGAAAAGGGACAACATTTAGGTTGTTATCGAAAAAGTAGGGTCTATCAAGATTGTAAAAATAGAAGTAATTTCATGTAGTCTTTCCCAACTCCACTGTCTCTGAGGACTTGTCTACTTTGTTTAGGTTATTTCAAGTTGAACAAACTCCGTAACGGTGTTTTGGGTTTGACGGGAATACTCTTATATATTCCGTTAAACAAGGACGTTCGATTGTTCCTCCAAGATAGAAATGACAAAAAGAACTAAATATTTAAAGGAATTTTTAGAAACTGGAATCTCAGGGTATTGGAACGGAAATCCTAAAGCACTTGAGGTACAAAGGGAGACTACTTTCGTAAAGGACACATCACCTTAAGTCGTTGTCGGGTGGAGGTGTCTTACTAAACTGTCAAGGATCATCAGATAGGTCTCTTCCGTTACCGTTGGGTGCGGTCATGAGAACGGACTTTTTAGGGTACCTGCCTCCTCGGACCATCCGACGTCAGGTACCCCAGCACTTCTCAGTCTGTGCTGACTCGCTGAAGTGAAGGTGTAAAGTGAAAGTACGTGACCTCTTCCTTTACCGTTGGGTGAGGTCCCAAGAACGGACCTCTTAGGGTCCCTACCGCCTCGGACCACCCGACGGTAGGTACCCCAGTGTGTCTCAGCCTGTGATGACTTCACTGAATCGTCGTCGTCGTCATCAGATCTGTCTTCACTCCAAATCGACTGAAGGCACACCTTCGTGTGTGAGTATGAGACATACAATCACAAAGTGACTGTAGTGACTCTGAAGAGTGACGGTAACAAAGAGTATTGTCACCGACACACTCACGAGTGTCCACACGGACCGAGCATACATGAGACGAGTATATCGGACGTCGTGTCGAGACGTCATATCCATTATACTAATAGGGGTGAGATGTCTACTTTTTTACGTTCAGTGAACGTCCTAAGTGTAGATTATTTACTGACCGACTACTAGATCCTTTGCTCTAACTTTGGGTGAATAGAGTCACCGTATTGGTTTTTGTCGATCCCAATATGAGCCTTAGTGACCTACAATTCAGGTCCGTGATGATAATGACTCCAAAGACCCTAACCGAAGACCACATATATTGAAGAGTATATTATCACATTTTCAATCCAAAAAATTGACGATTTCACACGGGGTTGACTTTTTAGTATTTTTCTTAGATTACTTTTGTTATTTTAGGCAAAACAATTTTTTTCAAGAAAGTCCGGAAATCTAATAAGACTTAAAATATAGAGTGGAAATTTAGTCAAGTCTAGTCAAGTCAGCGAGTCAGCACAGGTTGAGACGTTAGGGTACTTAACGTCGTGCGGTCCGTAAGGGTAGGTAGTGGTTGAGGGCCTCAAGTAAGTTTGAGTGCAGGTAGTTCAGTCACTACGGTAGGTCGGTAGAGTAGGAGACAGTAGGGGAAGAGGAGGACGGGGGTTAGAGAGGGTCATAGTCTCAGAAAAGGTTACGCAGTTGAGACGCGTACTCCACCGGTTTCATGACCTCAAAGTCGAAATCGTAGTAAGGAAGGTTTCTTGTGGGTCCCGACTAGAGAAAATCTTACCTGACCAACCTAGAGGAACGTCAGGTTCCCTGAGAGTTCTCAGAAGAGGTTGTGGTGTCAAGTTTTCGTAGTTAAGAAACCACGAGTAGAAAGAAGTGTCAGATTGAGAACGTAGGTATGTACTGGTGACCTTTTTGGTATCGGAACTGATCTGTCTGGAAATAACCGTTTCATTACAGAGACGAAAACTTATACGATAGATCCAACCAGTATTGAAAAGAAGGTTCCTCATTCACAGAAAATTAAAGGACCGACGTTAGTGGTAGACGTCACTAAAACCTCGGGGGTTTTTATTTCAGACTGTGACAAAGGTGACAAAGGGGTAGATAAAGGGTACTTCACTACCCTGGTTTACGTTACTAGAAGTAAAAGACTTACAACTCGAAATTCGGTTGTAAAAGTGAGAGGAGAAAGTGAAAGTAGTTCTCCGAAAAATCAAGGAGAAGTGAAAGACGGTATACCCACCATAGTAGACGTATAGACTCCAATAACTATAAAGAGGGCCGTCAGAACTAAGGTCGAACACGAAGAAGGTCGGGTCTCAAAGAGTACTACATGAGATGTATCTTTAATTTATTTGTCCCACTGTTATATGTCGGAACTGCATGAGGAAAAGGATAAACCTTGGTCAGACAACAAAGTACAGGTCAAGATTGACAACGACGGACTTGGACGTATGTCCAAAGAGTTCTCCGTCCAGTCCACGAGACCATACGGGTAGAGAAAGTCTTAAAAGGTGTCAAATAACACTAGGTGTGTCAGTTTCCGAAACCGTATCAGTTCTTTCGTCTTTATCTACAAAAAGACCTTGAGAGAGCGAAAAAGGTACTAGGTCGTCTACAACCGTTAAACCAAAGACCAAGGAGACGGAAAAGATTTTGGTCGAACTTGTAGACCTTCAAGTGTCAAGTGTATAACGACTTCGGACCGAACCTCTTAAAACTCGTAATGAAATGATCGTACACTCTACTCACGTTAACACACCATCAAACTCGTAAGAAACCGTAACGGAAAGAAATCCTAACCTTACTTTTGACTGGAAAAGGTCAGGACACCGGTGACGACTCAAAAGGTTTAAACAACCGTATAACTCACGTTGTGAAAGTGTCGTAGTAGAAAGTCCTAAACTTTATCGAGTTGACCTTAAGGTACTTGAGGTGATCGAAACAAACATCCCTACGAAAGATTCCGGGTGAACTGAAGTGTAAGGTCCTACAGACCGAGACCTACTCATTAGTGTGGTAACACTAACAGAACCAACACTTCTAGAAAAAACATGTCAAGAAGACACATAAGAACGGTGGAGAAGAATTATAGAAGACGAAGACAATCCAGGTATGCTAAAGACAGGAAATAGCTCAGGTAGAAACGTACTTTACAAGGGAACCATAGAGATTAAAAGAACTTCTCTAGAGATCAGAAAGGGTAAGACAACAAAAGGAGATAAAGAAACGTAACTAACGACTCCTTCCGAAAGAATAGAGAGGAACGATAGGAAACCTTGAGACGTAGGTCTACGAATATAGAAAGGAAAAATGGAAACGAAAAACGAAGAGAAAAGTGTCGATAAACATTCCGGAGGGGTCTGTCGGTAAAACGAAAAAACGTAAAGAAAAAGTACCCCTACCAGAACTAGGGACAAAGGACATGTTACAGTGTTTGGAGGCAGGTATCAAGTAGTCCGTGAGATAGATAGTCTAGATCAGGAAATTTAGATAAAGAGTGAAGAAGACATATTAGTATTCCCCTAAACTAAATCCAGTATGGACTTACCAGATCACCAAAAGGGATGAAAGAAGTTAAATTCAGACTTAAACCGTTATTCCTCAAGTACTAGACTCGGTGTCAGTCGAGGGCCAGATTAAAAACGACTGCCATATCTCGACGAGGTAGAAACCGACGTTTCTTATATTAGTCAGACTAAAGCCACAACTGGTAGACTACTACAGGTATACATCTCAGAAGAGAACACAACGACCTTCTCCCACAAACGATACTGGTCACGCAAGAGAACCGTCTTGAGATAATCGGAAACGGGACGAAGTAAGGTATAAGGTTCCGGTTTAAACGGACAATGAGGTCCACAAAGAACTGAAGGATGAAAAGTAAGGTCAGGGGATATTACTTTTCCTGTAGAAAAACCCCACAATCAAGATTTTCCAGAACATCCAGAAGTATCTTGGTAAGTTGAAGTCGAAGAAGTCGCAATGACCAATCCCGTATCCGAACCTATTGACATTATAACTTACCAAACGGAACCTCTACTTGTCTCTAGTGAGACAGAACAAACTCTGACGTAGGTTCATGACGTAAAACCTGAGAAAACAACTGGTACTACCGATGAGGTTAAGAAGATTCCCTAAGGACGGGTGTCATCATCTATATTTACCAGTAGACTCAATTTAAGTGGGTAAGGTCATGTAAAATCAAACGACTAGGGATCTTACAGCTGCAAGTGAGAACGGTAGAGGACAAACTGGTGACGGTTAAACGGAACTAAGTACCTGGATTGTAAGGTCCAAGGATGTGTTATAACGAGAAATGTCGTAGCCTGGAACGAAGATAGTGTTTAGTGTAGGTGTTGACCTATAACAGAAACGAAACCGAGGTAGGGAAGTAAGAAAGACCTCAATAAAGAGGTGACTAGAGGTCATCGTATGACCCGTGGATGACTGGACCCCTCAAGGAGAAAGTCATAGGATAGTAAAACGGAAAAGTATGGAATTTTATTAATCTAATTTTTACAAAGTGTCTAACCGAACATATACCAGATGTTTAGACCAGATATTTAGAAGACTTTCAATATGACCGAAATTTTCACATATCAGAACCAAAATTGAATGGAATAGTTTTCTCAGAGTTAAGGTAATAAGGATTAATTTTGATGATTAACTTAATATTTCGTGTCACGGACCGTAGGTTGACACATGAAATTTCAGGAACAGAACAGAGGCGAAGTTGGGGAGCATCACTTTCGACGTGGGGCTCCAGTGCCTTCACCAGTCGTCGACCCAGTCTGTGTCCTTCGACGTCGAGCACCAACGGGAGACTCCGTCAAGGATTAAAATCGAAGTCACACAGACCCTTAATGTAGGGTTTCACAAAATTTAGTAGAAACGAATAGGGGATGACGAAAGTAAATGAATATGGATCAAACCGTAGCCCTCTTCCGTTACCGTGGGGTGAGGTCATGAGAACGGACCTTTTAGGGTACCTACCTCCTCGGACCATCCGATGTCAGGTACCCCAGTGGTTCTCAGCCTGTGCTGACTCGTTTAAGAGAAAGTGAAAAGTGAAAGTACGTAACCTCTTCCTTTACCGTCGGGTGAGGTAACAAGAACGGACCTCTTAGGGTCCCTGCCCCCTCGGACCACCCGACGGCAGATACCCCAGCGTGTCTCACCCTGTACTAATTTCGCTGAATTGTCGTCGTCGTCAAACCGTAGTAGTAACCAGAGAAATTTTTTCTTCTTGTCTTTCTCGTCCTAACACCATCCGTCCAATCTTTTTGTTACTCGCTGACTGGAAACCTTGATTAAATGTACTCCTGATAAACTTACGTTGATGGACACTGACATAGGATGGACGAAGAAGAGACTTTTGGAACCGGACACCGATATCGGGACCGGAGTCCGACTGTGTCTCAGGACTAAGGAGACGAAGACCACCGGTGGTTCTACCGAGTGGATCTGAAGTAGTGTCCAGTCGGTTACGACGACTGACTGAGACAGGTTATTGTTGAGTTCTCGTAATTCGGAGACCCTTAATTTTATTCCAACAGGCACTCAGAAGACTAGAAAACTTGGTTTAGGGAGAAACTTTCCTTCGAGTGGTTGATAGTGAGACTACTGACGTACATCTTTACTCGGTTCTGGTTCGAAGTACCTGTGTTAGGTAATTTTCTCGTAACTAGTCTATCTCGGTAAAGAAGATATAACGGACGTTATCTTATATAAGTCTCGTGAAGTATAAAGTGACATTAATAGTTGTTTTACTAAAAGTAACTTAAAGTAAAGAAGAGAATTATTTTTCTCGGAAGTTTTACTTATTATTTTTAAAAGACGAGAAAAAAATACGTGTTTCGTAAGTGGTCTTTTCTTTACTGGGCATTTTGCTTAGTGTCTCCAGTAAGTGATATCCCAATTCTGTGAAAAATTTTTTTAAGATGTTTCGAAACACTTAAAAAGACACCTAAGTTGATAAGTCTGAGGGTGTTTAACAATCAGTCACATACTTTACACTATGTCAAAAAAACAAATATCTAAAAGTATGACGAAGACTTCACGTTAAATCTTTCGAGGTCGTATAAATCAAGTAAGCGAATATTTTTCAGACAATTTCAGAAGAGTTCTTCGAAACATATTTAACACTTCAAACACACAAAAGTTTCGACAAACCTCTTCACTGTAGACACTGTTAATCTAATAAAATTATACTACACCAGTTACACAAATAAGTTTAATATAGACACTTTTTTTCTAAATTTATTAGAGTCTTTATATATACATACATACATACATACATATATATACATATATGTGTGTGTGTTTCTGTGTGTGTGTCTCTCTTTCTTTGGGATAACATCATCTAAAGACTGGACCTTAAGTCTAAGCATAAAACTTGCTAGTGGAGGACGGTAGGGGAGAGGTAGAGACCAAGGTAGTCACTCAAGTGAGAAGGAGTGAAAGGGTCGTCTAAGGGTCAAGGAAGGGTCGAGTTGAGACAGGAGACCTCTACGGCCATGACGTGAAAGACGTGGGTCGGGGACTGTCGACGTAACAACTACCGGTGTCACGGAGGTCCTCGGACTATTGGTTTATATAAAGAAGTGAACCAAATCATCAAATTGGTTAGTACTAAATCATATCTTATATTGGGACTTACAAGTGACCTCCCTGACTGTAACTTCGACTTCGACGTTATTAAACCGGTGGACTACGCTTCTCGGTTGAGTAACCTTTGCTGGGACCACGACCCTTTCTGACTCCCGTCCTCTTCCCCGTTGTCTTCTACTCTACCAACCTACCGTAGTGGTTGAGTTGCCTGTACTCAAACTCGTTCGAGACCCTCTATCACTTCCTGTCCCTTCGGACCGTACAAAGTAAGGTACCCCAGTGTTTCTCAGCCCGTACTGAATCACTGAGTTGTTGTTGGTGGTAAATATTGATAACCAATGACTACACATATGTCAGGTGTACGAAATATTAGAGCCATTTCTTAAGTGGTTGAAGTTCTAAAACGAAACAAAGTAAAAGGTAAGTGTACTTTGTAGGTCCGAGATGTCAATCTAACCGACCTAAGTTTATTCTGAGGGTGGTGATCACGAGACACGTGGGTCTCTTAAGTGAAAGGGAGACACGGAGTTTATATATATTATAGGTCCCGTAATTATCTTCGATGTACGTATCAAACTTATAAATTTCCATGCATCCATCTATCTATCTACAATCCACTGTTATGTTTCTCTAGTATTACTACTACTTCTGTATCTGTACGTGACTTAGTATAGTTTCTGAAGTCATTTATAATCGATAATAACAACGACAATGGTAGATAGTAGTGGTAACAGTATTCGTAAATTGAGGTCCATAAGACTTTTCGTTTTACAATCTGATAATAAGGGATTTAAACTTCTTACATAAAGTCTAGTTGACTTGTTCCTTTATATATGTACATATGTATGACATAATATTAATAAATAAACAATGGACAAATAATATATACGTGTATACATTCAAGTTAACTCAAAAGGTCCGGGGAGTGAGGATCCTTACAGAGGGTAGACGTAAGAGTTTCGCACGTGGGGGAGTATAGGACGGCGTGTCTACTGGTGAGACCCCCTCAGGAGACTCACAGACAGCAAAGTGTGACTTTTGTGTCTTCGACACGAAGAGCCACCACCACCGTCACGCCCACTGGGACCGTTGCCTCTGTTCCGATCGTCGACCGAATGACTCCTGAATGACTCGTGGGTCGTGGTGTAAGAGTCGACATAATAGAAGTTCATCAAATAAGGGAAGTTATTGAGACTGTACTGACGTCGTGTGAAGAATGGAATGTTTAGTTTCACAGTTTCCACATCTCAGACTCATTCATCCTGGTCGAGTCCTTCGGCCTTCGGTCCCCGACCTCAAACACAAGAGTGTCTCTGTGAGTTCCGTCGACGACACCGAGTCGAGACCCCGTCACTACTGCTAGTACTATAAAAGATACTTTTTATTCTGTATTATTTACGTCGTCGTAATTACGACCTCAGAAGAACTAAAACAAGGGACAACCTTAGTCTTATAACTGGTCTTGAGAGTCCGAAATCCGTCGAGTCTTTAGAGACAGTTTAATTGACCTAAGATCAAAGTTCTGAGAGAGGTGTGTGTCTGGTTAGTTATGTATTCTACTTAGTAACCTCTTACCAATACGGAAACGGTACTCTACTTTCATAATAAGAACTCACACTTTACGAGAAACAAGAGGTCGGTCGAGTACACGTAAAGTACCTTGTTTCTTATTTACTACATTTTATCCTGAGTTCAAAGTAAAGGGGAAGTGATTGCCTGGCCACCTTTAAGAATCCCAAGAAACACATAAAGAAGAGAGGCAGACGGCTTACAGGATCACAAGACGACAAGGTGTGACACAGTAGGATAACCTAGATGCAATCCGACAGTGAACCAAAGGTCCTAGAATGAGAGTTGGAACCAAATATTTAAAAGACTTTCAAATATAATTCATGTTTGAATGGTCCCAGAGATAACGAAATATGTCACGGAATGTAAAGACAATAATGAGATCTTCTACTAAAAAGACGATCTACCACTAGGCTAGGAAGGACGGTGGAGAGGGGTTGTAACAAAATAAAGATAGGGTGACACCTTCTGGTCTCAACAAGAGTTGTCGTCCTGAAGAGGGGGAGTCGACTTGGACTCCGAGGTAAACCCATCTGTAAATCAGAAGTACTTTCGACGGACATGTATTTCACAACTTGTAGAGTACCTACATCTCCCAAATCATAAATAGTAAAATACGAGTCACTTACAGTACGTCCGGTATGAGGAGGTTTACTGGTGACACAGGTGGGGTCTGGACGTCATCAGTCAGTGACACTGACTGTTGGTTCATAGGAATACACACGAAAGGGTGGTTATTTGTGTAGACTTAGTAAATCTTAGTGAGACGGTCAATTGTCGAGAAATATGTCCAGGAGTACATACTACCCGAGATAAGACAGGATCTAGGAATTTTACAAATACTTTGACTCAGAAAACCGATTATATTAAAAGACTAATGGACTCCAAATAGATTTTTACAAAAGAATTGAAAGTAAATGAGTACCTTAGTATCTTCACCTTCTTTAAAGTTTAGGGTAAGACTAACCATGGGAATGTTTGGAAACTCGACGTTACAGTCTCTGGGTCGAACTGAAACAGACCGGACGTTACCCAGAAGGTTCTGCTTTACACTCTTTCAGTTCTACCCGAAAGGGAGTCCTCCAGACCTTAGACCCTGATCCGGACACTAAAGACGAATAAAACCACCGTTCGAAGAGAGAGAATCGGCTTGGAAGTATACTCTGCCCCTCAACCGGGAATTTTAAGACCCGAGGATTAGAACTCTAGAACCTCGGGTTTTTTTGTTTCAGACTGTGACAAAGGTTTCTGCGAATGAGGAACCTTCTTTTCAAGACTCTTTGGATCTGTCGTATAAGTTTTCGTCTCTGTAATGAAACGGTTGATTCCAGACAGATCAGATCCGATACCAAAAAGGATACCAGTACATACCTACACTCTCAACCTGACACTTCTTTCGACTCGCGACTTCTTAACTACGAAAACTTGACACCACAACCTTTTCTAAGAACTCTCAGGGAACCTGACGTCCCTCTAGGTTGGTCAGGTAAGACTTCCTCTAGTCGGGATCCTAAAGAAACCTTCCTTACTACAATTTCGACTTTGAGGTCATGAAACCGGTGGAGTACGTTTCCCAACTGAGTAACCTTTTCTGAGACTACGACCCTCCCTAACCCCCGTCCTCCTCTTCCCCTGTTGTCTCCTACTCTACCGACCTACCGTAGTGACTGAGCTACCCGCACTCAGACTCACTTGAGGCCCTCAACCACTACCTGTCCCTCCGGACCGAACGACGTTAAGTACCCCAGCATTTATCAGCCTGTGCTGACTCGCTGACTTTACTTGACTTGACTTGACTTGACTTGACTTAGAACTCTAGAGTATTCGTAATTTTTTTTTTTTTTTTTCTAGAGAGTGTCGAGGTCGAATTTTCTTTAGTTGGATTTACTCGGGACCCAGGTCACGGGTGGGAGTGTGATCGAGTCCCCACCATTACCTACCCACGGGTCCGTGACCAGTGAGGAGGAATTTGAGACACGGTTTCGTTTCCGTCCTCCACAAAGGGGTTTCCTCTCTGACGTCCTGACTTTTTTTTTACTTTCTTTGAGACGACAAGTGAAAAGTAAAACGTCAACGACTATGGTACGTGTCTATAAATTCCCGGTAGAGGACCCAAGTACAACTGGTAACCAACGTGTCGACTCCAATCTTACACCTCAAGAGGTCCGAGATCCTTTTTACACACACGGGAACTACTTTCATAAAGATTTACAAGACTGGGGGTATCTTTCTTAAATTTTACACAAGCTACTGACCGTTAGTTTGTACTCGAACTGACGGGGGTCTATCAGTGGAATATCACCGTGTACAACTTCATACCTCAAGAAGTGATTGACTTATCCTACGTGGGGAACTGTAAAGTATTAGAACCTGTGGGTTCACTTTACTTCGACAAAAAGATAGTAAAGTAAAGAGAACATTTTATCATCCCTTTTTTAGTCAAGTTGACACCCAATGTCAATCTGTAAAATTTTGAAAACTTTCTAGATACCGGGAGTAAACTTGAACCCTCGAGGAATTATTGGTCTATTGTAAGACAATTGATTATTTATTTGAAGGGACGGAGAAGTCGATTATTCGGACAGTATCGAACGGGGGGCATACTTCTCCTACTATCCTCATTTGTCTGAGGGTCACTCTCCGCACACGAAACGAACACTACTCAGTCAAGCACAGTACTAGAATAAAAATTACTCTCGTAAAATTTCTTCGATTTTTATTCAGGTATTTACATTATGATATACACCATATGTGTTTAGTGGAGGTAGACCGATTATAGATTGGGGACAGAAACTTTACCATTAATGACTAAGATTTTTCGTCAACTCCTCTTTACATGTTTTTCGTAAGAACCCTAGATTGTCTACCCTAGATTGACGTTTCGAGTGTGGAGATGTTTTTAGAACTGCCCACACATTCGTTTTCGTACAAACACGTTCCAAGGACCCCTCCCCTCGCCCCGACCCCTCGTCGACGTACGAATAAAGACTCACAGGGCAATGGAACGAAAATAAGAATCAAAAAAGATGAGTATAGGTGGTTGACGAGAACAGATCACGAGGGATTACTCCCGAAATTTCTGTTTGACACGCAGTATTCGTAAGTGACGGGGAGTCCCTCGACTCACTTTGCCGGGAAGAAATTAGAGGGGAGGTCAATCCTGGACCCAGGGACTCGGGTCGGACCCCTGACTACAGTACTCTTGACAGTTGGGATAATCTTGATGAATTAGAGAGATGTGAAAGTAAAAGACTTGAAATTTTACATATAGTATCTTACACCCTGTTTTATTTGAGAACGTCAAACACACTTTGTGACCCCGTTTGTGTGTAGTATGTGTGAATTTTACAAAGAACATGAACTATACGGACACGTTGTCTTAGTGATCTTTTCACGACATTGTTCGTACAGAAAGTTGTATGTGACATCTGTCCTAGGAGTCTTCTCGCCTCTATTCTCTCCACACCCTCCTCAGCTGGGTGTAGCCAACTGTCATACCCAGTCTCCAGTCGATTCAGAACGAAGTCTTTGTCGTCCATGGAGTGGTTCGTCCTGACGAGATATTTTTCCTTGGCTCTAACTAGAAAAAGTAACGTTTGAACCACTATTAAGGTTTGTTACATATCTTCAACGATATTCTAGTAACGCATCGTTGGTGTACTATTTTGGACTAACGGGGTAATAAAAAAAGTAGACCTTATAAGGTAGACTTGAAAATTTATGTGAGAGGGAACGGGAGACTTCGAGAGGGAGTGTGTCGTCGTTAGACCGAAAACTTTCTTCACATCGGCTTTGTAGGTGCCACCAAAATCCTCGATGAGCTTGTCAGTCACCGCAAATATAAAGTCGGGTTTCAAAAAGGTGTCACGGGGGACACAAGATCTTACAAGGTACGACGTGGTCTACAACGTTAGGTCTTACGTCAAACCGTCACTGGCGATGTAGTATGGCCTCGGACCAAGAAACCGTAGAGAGTACGGACGTCATCCTTTCGGTTCGGAACCTTAGTCTCTTTTGAGCTTAATACAAGAAGAACAATTAGAGAGTACTCAAGTAAAAGACTTAAAATTTTACATACAGTGTCTGACACCCCGTTCTATTTGTGAACGTCCAACACACTTCGTTGACTCCGTACCACAGGGGGAACCCACACCGTATGTCGGGTCGGGGAGACACTCGGGTGGGACGGGGTAAAGGGAAGTACAGGTAGCTTCCGAGGAGGGGACGGCCGGGGGGTCGGTCGTCTGAGAGTCCTCTCCCTCCGCACCTGTCTCCACCTACCCGAGTCGGAGACGTCCCTGAAGCCGGACACCGGAGACCCCCGACGAAGGTCGGACCTACACCCTCGGAGGGAGACGGAATGCTCCTCCAGGGTGAATGGAGGTGTAGGACAAGGTAGTGGACAAGTTGGTCAAAGGACGATTTGAGAGACGTAATGTTTCGGAGTCTCAACGAGGACACGAGAACCGGGTAGTGGTATCCAGACAAAGACACGGTGTGTTAATTGTAAACGTCTACCGGTAGGCCGAAGGAAGGCCCACGTACCCCACCCGAGTCCACCACACGGGGACGGAGGTCTTCGAAGGACCAGAAGGCCCGTGTCACGACAGGGTGGACCCGGAAGTGGGTCTTGGGGGGAAGAAAGGTGACGAGGGCACTGTAAGTCATGATATGGCAGTTGAACGACAGTAAATTGAAAGTAAATAAAAACAATAATGAGTTTTTGTTAGGGATCTTCTATGTTTAACACAGAAATGTAAAAAAAGAGGGAGTTTAGATAACGTCCGTGGAGCTGTGTCATAGTCTCCAATTGTAACAACCTTTTTCAGAGTCGTCAAACACAAAATTAACGTGTCTCCCGGAATTTCTCTATCTACCTTTTTATATATTTTAGAAGGTCGACTTTCTCCGTGACATCCATTATAGTAAATGAAAAATAAAATATGTACCCTTCCATCTCTAATTCTTTTCGACCACTCAAATAAATTACTGTGTCTCGAGAATCCTCTCTGAGGACGAAGGATTGGACCACACGTAAGGTCGTCTTCTCTTCCTACACGCAGAGTCTGAAGTGTTGTTCCGACCTACAGGTCTTCCTTGTCACAAATCAATAACCAGAAATAAGAGAAACTTTTTTAAAAATTAAAAAAAATTTAAATAAACCGACTCAGTCTAGAATCAACGTCGTCAACCCTAGAAATCAAAACCGCACATCCTAGATCAAGGGGTTGGTCCCTAGTTCGGACCCGGGGGACGTAACACTTGTGTTTCAGAATCGGTGACACTGGACCCTTGAGAACGAAAAGTAAGAATTTTCACTTTTAAATAATTAATGTTTTTGTTCGGAGTCAAGTCAAGTCATCGAGTCAGCACAGGTTGAGAAAAGCTGGGGTACTTAACGTTGTGCGGTCCGGAGGGAGAGGTAGTGGTTGAGGGCCTCAAGTGAGTTTGAGTGCAGGTAGCTCAGGCACTATGGTAGGTCGGTAGAGTAGGAGACAGCAGGGGAAGAGGAGGACGGGGGTTAGGGAGGGTCGTAGTCTCAGAAAAGGTTACTCAGTTGAGAAGCGTACTCCACCGGTTTCATGACCTCAAAGTTGAAATTGTAGTAAGGAAGGTTTATTTAGGGTCCTGACTAGAGGAAGTCTTACCTGACCAACCTAGAGGAACGTCAGGTACCCTAAGAGTTCTCAGAAGAGGTTGTGGTGTCAAGTTTTCGGAGTTAAGAAGCCGCGAGTCGAAAGAAGTGTCAGGTTGAGAGTGTAGGTATGTACTGATGACCTTTTTGGTAACCGAACTGATCTGCCTGAAAACAACCGTTTCATTACAGAGACGAAAAATTATACGATAGATCCAATCAGTATTGAAAGGAAGGTTCCTCATGCGTAGAAAATTAAAGTACCGACGTTAGTGGTAGACGTTCGGATATGCCGTAATTTTTATGGAAGTATGTAATAAAGTTTTATAGACCTATAGTATGATAAAATCCATTTACTAACTCTTTATAGATCTGCTTACACTTTGTACTGACACACGGGAGACAAGACAATAACAAACTTATAAATATAAAAGTTCTATCCGTCAAGACGACACAGTACATAGATCAATTATGTGATGGTCGTACCAACTTTATGACTTATAACCGCCCCCCCACCCTCCTCCCCACCTAAAGTGTTACTTTTCACCCTTTTTTTAATTTTGTTTTAGTAGAACTGACCTCACGACCAACACTTCCCGAGGTTCCCATAAGAGTCTCGTTCAACAACCTGTCCTGGTCTGACTCGGTTCGTCTAGATCCTAGTCAAGGTTTGAATAAGGAGTTACTACCAGGGTCTGACTTTACTCTAGAACCGTAAAATTCTTCTGTGTCATTAGAGTCGGTATAACAACTCATAACTAGGGAAACTTCGTGAAGTTCACATCGTCTGTGCCTTATGAACCCGAGTCTTGTGGTCGTCCTAGACTCGGAAGAAGGAACCTACACTTTAGGAGTATCCTTTCTATCCTCCCTTCATGGACCCGTAGGACCCTATAGTCACCGTGGACGGCACTGCACCTCGTCCGTCAGTCCTGGGTGCCGCCCACCAGTGGGTCGTAGGAGTGTTACCGGAAGTCGACCATGTCTTGGCAGGACAACTCCCGTCTGTACTCGGTGGGTCCGGTGTGTCGTCACCGTGTGGACAGTCGAAGGTAGGTCCCGACCTCTTTTCTCCCGGAGAGATGAGAGGAAGACTGGTCGGAGGAAAGGCAGATTTTCTCACTTAAGTGTGTCTTTACCTATATAAACAAAAACAATTATTCATTATTTTTCTCCGTAGTCAAGGTAGTCATAGTGAAGACTAGTGTTCATTGTGTGCTGGCCGGGACAGTCTCTCGGGACGTCCGTCCGACGTCGGGTCGTGTCGTCTTGCTCCATCTGTCTCCCGGAAGAATGGTGTGAGACCCATGGAACGAACCGGGGACTTCGTTAAACAACCCCGTAAAAAAAGGGACCCGTTCTTTACCCTAGACCAAGGGGTACAACCGTTAGATCCTTTTTACGACTTTAATAGTTGAGACGTTATTCCTTTTACTTTTGTTTTGTACTGAGATCGGTAAATTAAAGATGGCTCCTGTAATTCTGCCCTTCGTCTTAAAACAGAGAGTCATCTTTCTTGTACAATTTTACTTTAGTCACAAAACTTCAAACAGTCCATGTCTATAGTAAGACTATCGAAACCTGTAGTGAAAATATAGTCGACAACGTTGTTCTATCGACACCGTTGTTGAAAATAGACACGAGTTTTATCTATAAATAAATTGTCAGACGTCTATTACATTATAGTTGTACGGCACACGTTATATTTGTTACTTTCCTTAAAAGTTCTTTATGGTCTCCTTGTTCTTTCAGTTTTGTATTTTATGAAGTGGGTGTCTCAAATATCCAGATGACACTCCCTTGTGTTGTGTTCTTTCTAAAATCCCTTTTATCGATTAATTTACACGTTTGAAATTTTCACATTTCTCACCAGTGACTCATTTAATAGGTATTGCGTCAGAGGGACACTCTCTTGTGTCTCTCATTGTGTTTCTTTACCTGTAAGTCACATGAGGTACCTTGACCCCACGCTTTGTTTCGGCGGGTCCTGACGAAGTAGGCAGCGGAGCAGTACCGATGGTCTGCACCAGTGCGAACCGAGACCAGGGAAGACGAGTCTGTGAGTAACATGGTACACAGTGAGACTCAGCGTCGACGTCCTACCCAGGACTGGGTAAAGGTATCGAGACCGGGGAGTTTTGAGGTCATGAGGCTCGGTCCACATGACTTTACACAGGGCTCTGATCACTCCAACAAGGTAGAGGAGTGACGTCAAGACACCACACTCCTTGACCGTCTACATCTGTATCTGGGGAGCCCCCTACCACCTTATTCTCTTCTGTACCTCGTACCAGAAGGACTGACGATTTGGTCAGGAGGCTGATCTCGCGGAGGAAGTATTTGTACTTGAAGCATGTGCAGACACCCTCAGACTCAAGACGTCGTGTTGACCTGGGGAGTCAAGGTCTGTCCGTCAATTTCTGGACATACTTACCGGGTGCCTCGGGACTTCTACTCTGAGCGGAGGGTAGCACAGACGAACGGAGGAGTACTAAGGAGGGAGAGGGACGTCGAGTGGTCTGCGGAGACAGAGTCCTGAAGCGCGAACACGAAGGGCGATGACCCTTTTGCGACAGTGGTCCATAAACGGAGTGAGGGAAGGAGTAGTGAACTTCCTGAGGGGATTTTGGGTCGAAAGGGTCACTTCTGAGGGGGTCACTGTGGTATTAAAATAGCAAGAGACACCGCAAATGGTGAGGAAGTGGACGAGACGCAAAATGAGTAGAACGAACAAAAGACGGTACGGTTTAGACTCGAGGGTTTCTTGTTCCTAAAAATACTACGGACAGGATACTATCCGTGAACTATTTGTGAAACCGTTAAAGACACACCTTGCACACACACACACACACACACACACACACGCACACGTGAAGTCAAAGAAGGTTTATCATACATATTCGGGGTGAAAGTCTGTAAAACTTGGGTTGAAAAATTCTTTTTCAGTATAAAGTACTCAACCTATTCGACCGAGTACCAAGAAGGAAGATTGAGTGTAAGTCTCCACTTCTAAACTAAGAGGTTATCCCATATAATTATCAATGAAAGAGATCCTGTCTTCCGACAGTTTATTGGATGACTAAAGGAGAAAACTAAAAGGAACTCACGACATAAAAAATTCGAGATTTTCTGGAACCAAAGGTCCCCTCAATCTTGAAACTTATGTAGTAGAAAGTTGAGGTCAGCGAACCCTAAACCCCCGTGCAGTCCTCTCAGTGTTCCCTAAACAAGTTCCAAGTCATTGGAAAGGACAAAATAAAAAGACCCGTGTTAAACTGTCTACAAGTGACTCACGACACGAACTCCGACTTCTATGTCGTCACCCGTACTGCCTTCATTAGTGGGGAGTACCTCCCACGTCCGGCACCCCTCTTTTACTTTTATTATCTTAGTGTTGAAGAACATTTACGTCGTTTCATCTTTTTACCTGACACTACTAGGTCCGTCTCTCGGAGTCCCTCTTCACTCGTCCTTGGACACACGTCACCAGGAACTCGACTGGACTTTGTGTTTTCCTAAGGAGCCGGAACTCGGACCTGGCTGGGGTACCGATACCGGGACTACTCAAATAAGGAGGGTCTCGGAAACAAAACAACTGGGAGTCCCCAGTCTCCACTTGGGTCGAAGACGTCTCTACTTCCACGAAGGGCCTTCGAGGTCTGGTTCTGCGTCGAAGGTCGACGACCCGACAGACAATCACACCTACGGACACATGGAGGAGGGACGGCACACCAAGACCCACGACCCTGTAGTCGAGAGGTCATAGGGGCGGGTTGAGGGATTCACCAACGACGGGCAGTCCCAAAGAAAAGAGGAGGTCGTGACAGGTGACTACCAGAAGTACAATAATTTCATCGGGTCCGAATTCCAGTACTTTTGGAACGCACCTTACTGTATTTTGTCTCCGTCCCCTGTAATAATTTGTTCACAACTCAACCCATCTACAGTGTTCTTGGAGACTACTCATTAATCCTTATTCTTTATCATCCACTTTTACGACATAGACTGTTCACTGCTTGTCGTATCCGTCTTTTAGTCGGTCGAATAGTTGATTACTTCCCAGTAATTCATTAAATCGAGGGACACTGGAAGAACTATAGGATTATACCCCCAGTCTTTACTTTTTGTCGTTTATGAAGTTTCTGGTACTCTATTGAGACTCCCTTACCATTACCGAAGTAGATCTCATTACATCGATGTGAAGAAACTCACGTAGAAGAGAACACATTTGCAAACGTCCGTCGCTAATCGGGCACGGGAGGATACGTCGGGTATGATTGGTGAGACTGTCTCGTCTTGTGCAGGATCACCCCGTGTCCCACGAGTGCCACTTTCCTAACGTCGTAAGGAGCGTTCACAAGATTCATAGTGAAAGAGGGTCTTTTAACAACTATATTTACGTATGATAAAAACCTGTGTAAAAGACAAGAAGTAAAGTCTAAGAATTCTCTTTCCATGTTGCAATTACAACGTATAATAAGTGTGAATAAAAGTCCAATCGAGTTACGGGGAAACAAATCTTTTTATTATGTTTGAAAACGAACATTTTTGTCTCAACATTGTACTGAAACGAAGGACAGAAACCAAAGATGAATGACATGATTAATATCACAACGAATACGTTTATACTTTTTTTGTCAAAATGACAAAATATCGTTTGGTTTCTATATTGAAAGACAAGAGATAACTTAATTATCATGTAAATAAAGGACTCTTTACAGACGAACGAAAGAATACTCTCAGGGTCATCTTTAGTTCGGTAGTCTTAAGGTAAACTCTACCGTGTTAAATGAGTAAAATTTCAAGAAGTACTTTTACAATTAAGAGGTCCCTAATATGTTAGTTTATGTGGTTAATCATGTCCGTGTCAGTTTATATACACTGTATCAAGTCCTGGTAAAAGTGTCTTTCTATAACAACCTAATAGAGAGGGGATTATCAACAAATCTTGTTCGTCCAGGAGGGATCTCGGTGAGCACAAAGGAGTATTGTTGGTTCTGGTCCTCTTTGAGCCGGAAGCTCTGTTCGTCACAGGAGTGTCCTCTACATGTAAAGAAAACGAAATTAGACGTAAACAAAAGTTCTAAAAGAAAGGATTGGATTTTAGTCAATACTTAAATTACTGTTTTAAAAAATTCTAGGAAATATCATATAATACACTTTTTGGTTATCGGTCGGTAATCCCCGTATGTGTGTACGTGGACAACTCGACTTCCACAATTACTGACCCGACTAGTCCTGATCGAATACTTAATGATAGTCACACTGGGGTACCAACCCCCGTACTTATGTCGTGACCTATAGAACCAAAGATAAGGTCCCAAATGGTGAATGATCGACACACTAGTGTCCGTTCGATGGGTTGAAGAGACAAGAAGTCGAAGAAGTATTTTTTTAATCTGTATGATTAACATCAATATAGTGTCTCAAGAACACTTTTAATATACCTCTATTATGAATTTCGTGACGTCTTGAGATCGCGTATAATTCGTGATCTATTCATAATCGTAAATATTGAAACCCCCCTGACACTTCTGGATTGTACTTTATACACTCATACTCAGTTACATTTTCGTACAAATGTAACAAAGGAGACTTAATTAATATAAAACCTCGGATGGTACAAGTATCTCACAGACATGTCAAAATGTTCAGCAGTCGGTTTCACCTTGTTATAGAAGAGGTCCCGTTGGAATAGGGGAGGGAGGGTGGTGGAGATCTGTCGACCCTGGAGATGTTACTGGATCTTTTCTGTTTCTAGTTTAGTTAACACTCAGCGATCCCTTCGAAAGTATAGGACCATCTTATCTGTCAAGTCCTGTCATTTTCCTGTAAATTTTCTCGACACCTCCTCGTCGCGACTTGCTCCTTCCCTCGACACTCTTTAGAGAAGGGGAGCTGGACATCCTCCTTCCTTGTAGAGGACAGGTAGTCTTCAAGTTTAGGTGTAAAGAAGAAGGTATAGGTGCCCCTTTTCAGGAGATCCGTAGTCGTCAGTTCTGAAGGTCGTCGGTTCTGGACTTATGTAGTGACTACTTATCAGTCCTTACCTTTTGTGGCGTTGACTTCCCGAGGTCTTCAAGTCTTCTACTGAACTTATTTTACTTTAGGTTAGTGATAGTTTTTTTGTTCTCTTCCGAGAGAGTTTTAAGGAGACTACCACGCACGTTGGACATAGGGAGGTACAAATTTACCATTTATAAATATTTACACTAGGAAGAGTTGTACCTATCACTTTTATAAAGGAAGAGACTGAAGAGACTAACCTCAGAAACGATCGGATGTGAGGGTCGGACACCTGGGGAACCAAAGACAAGTTCAGGGTCGAGTTTACGGGGGTATTATACTAGTATCGTTTGACACTAGGACTGAAATTAGACGTCAGGGAGTCATCGTCGTGGTGGGGTAGGTTAAGAATACTGTAGGGTGACCCATTATTTCCACAAACATAAGGTATATGTTTACTAACAGAATTGGAGGGTCCACCTGTCGGACCCTCGTCTTTACAGACTGAATGACTACATTTCAAGTGTTGAGGTAGTCTCGTGGACTCATCTGTGACGTCTCAATGCATTTACGGGAACAATCTTCATATATCTATAATTATTAAGGGACTTAGAGTCGACTTCCACTTTGAGTTCCAACAAATACTTTCTCTCTCTTTATAAGCTACCGAGTACAAATCGACTACTACACTCTTTCATTGTTAAAGTCGGTCTTATCTCTTTAACTATGTTTCGTAATCTGTTTTCACTTCTACTTTACTGTGCCTCATACCCCGACTACTCTTAGTTGACTCTCTAAGTAACGACTTTCTCCGTGAGTCGACTGCCATCCACTCGAGGTGGAGCAGTGACCCTTGTTTATGGGTCGTACTTTATCTCTTAGTCTCAATTGTTCCGTCATGCGATTGTTCGTCTCTTTTTAATACACGTTACGAACTCCCCTATTATCCTAACCTTTTCTCTTTGACTTTCTCTTTCGCTTACTCCGTCTCTCCTCGACATATTGTTAACATAGACGTCATCAAATTCCCCATTGAAGACGCACATACGTTCTGTTTTTATCGTGTGAGAGTCCTGACCTTCAATACTTCTCACTCTCCCTAACCCCGTTTGAAACTTGTCGTCCAGGTGGACAGTCTGACAGAGAAGTCTCAACGGGAAACCCTGGACGTGAGTTCGTTTCGAGTCTCTACGTTGTCCCTCTTCTCCGTACTCCAGGGTAAATTAAATAGAGGAGGTGCCACTCTTGTAGGTGCCCCCGTCCCAAGACCCGGTCTTTATTTGGTAGAATGACTCTACGTTTTTTTTTCTGGTTTCTAATGGTTAAAGTGAACCTATAAAAGTTCTCAAAGACCTGGTAATCCCTGACTTATAAAGGTCTAGTGGACCTGGGACTGTCGTCGGTCCTGACGGGGGGTGGTTAAGTGTAACAGGGGTGCCACGACGGTTGACAGGGGACATGGGGATACACGAGAAGGGTGGAGCACAAGGCCCGTGAGTCCCAAAATGTGAGAACCTAGAGTTTGGTTTTGGGTAGAAATAAACACTACTAAGTGAAAAGTAAAGAGTCGTGACCACACCGGAACGTGTGGAGAGACACATCTGTAAGGTTAGAGGAACGAAATGGAGTTCGGGTGGTGAACTGCGAGGAGAGAGCACAGGAATTTCCTAGTGGAGTTCAAGTCTAGTTCCCGTCCAAGTCAGACGAGGACGGGTCTCCGCGAATCTCAAGAGTCGACCAACCTAACCACAAACACCCCATACGTTCCTCACGACACACTAGGGTGTCGGTACCCCACCGTCACTGGTAACAGGTCTAGTGACCACCGTGTTTTCTCGAAGAGCAGAAGCCCCATAAATGTCGGGGAATCAGTATACCGGGCCTTCAGAAGTCCGTCGAAGGACACTACCGCAGACTTATTGGTCCTGTCGGAGTAGAGTCTTAGGAATCGGACTGAGATGGAAGCCTCTGAAAGAGGTGTCCTCTATTCTAACACACTACTGTCATTATGACCGGAGTGTCGTGTTCAACACTTCAAAAGGAGGAACAGAGAAAAAACCTTCTCAAACTTTTTTTAAAGAGATAACTTATAAACCAACTTAAATAGTCACTTCGGTTGATCCAGACCCAAAGAGAAAAATTCCATCAAAAATTAATGATTAAGTTAAAGAAACAAAATAGATAAGTCTAAAAGATAAAGGAGAACTCAGTCAAAGTCATCAAACGAGGAAAGATTTTTGTACAGTGTACCAAACTCAATCGATTACACAACCGTACGTCAACAAGTATTCGTCAGGGGGTACTATACACAATAAGGACCTTCTACCAGTTCTTCTAAAGGACAAAATAAAGGTCAAAATTATCACTCGAAAAAAAGAAGAAGTCAGATCGATTTTTAGACAGGTAAAGTAACAAAGAAAGGGTATTGACGGAAAATCAAACGACCAATGGATAACAAGAAGATAAGAGAAAGTAATTAAGGGTTGGATTAAAAGTAGTACGAGAAGGAAACAAAGTGGAACCCCAATCAAACGAGAGGTAATGGGACACAGAATTTCACTTTCCAAGTCAAGTCAAGTCAAGTCAGCGAGTCAGCACAGGTTGAGAAAACACTGGGGTACTTGACGTCGTGTGGTCCGGAGGGACAGGTAGTGGTTGAGGGTCTCAAGTGGGTCTGAGTGCAGGTAGCTCAGTCACTACGGTAGGTCGGTAGAGTAGGAGACAGCAGGGGAAGAGGAGGACGGGGGTTAGGGAGGGTCATAGTCTCAGAAAAGGTTTCTCAGTTGAGAAGCGTACTCCACCGGTTTCATGACCTCAAAGTCGAAATTGTAGTAAGGAAGGTTTCTTTAGGGTCCCGACTAGAGGAAGTCTTACCTGACCAACCTAGAGGAACGTCAGGTACCCTGAGAGTTCTCAGAAGAGGTTCTGGTGTCAAGTTTTCGTAGTCAAATTCTGGAAAGAAAAAATTATATTCGTAAATACATATTTAAAGACAAATGTATGACGAAACCAACATAGGGTATTAAAAATTGTACAACACGGGAGCAAAGTAATTAAAGTATCAAAAAACTTTGGTAATCAAAATTTCATAAGTCTTTGAAGAGAACACTAAACAACAAAATAGGCAACCAATAAATTCTTGTACAACAACCACTACCTGTTCCTCCGGACCACACGACGTTAAGTACTCCAGTGGTTCTCAGTCTGTACTGACTCACTGACTTGACTTGACATATTATAAGTGTATACATACTTAAAGGGTTTAAAGAAGGACAATAATTGAAGACTGAAGTTCGGAAATACCAGTCTCTTGTATGAAAAAATTTAAAGTCGTAAAATTTAAATAACTTCAACCAAAATACAGGAGGATACCAGACAGGAACTCCTATTGCGTATAGGAATACAAGAGTCCACCTCAAAAGATATCCATAGACGAGATATCTCAACCAGTAGTCATTCGACAATCATAAAGTAATAATTTAAGATACACAGAGACCTCCTATTATTACCGTTTCTGACCTAGGTTGACGTTTCTTGAGTATTGATGGACCTCTTCATTGATAAACTCTTTGACTACATGTTATTCATGTCACCGGTGTACTGACCTTTTTCAGTCAAAAGTAAGGTTAGGGTTTCTTTTCGTTACAGTTTCTTAAGAGTTTGATGGTGTGTTAACGTGAGTAGAGTGTGTGAATCATTTCACTATGAGTTTGAAGAGCTTCGGTCCGAAGTTGTCATGTACTTGGTACTTGAATGTCTACAAGTTCGACTTAAATCTTTTCCGTCTCCTTGGTCTTTGGTTTAACGGTTGTATGTGACCTAGTAGTTTTTTCGTTGTCTCAAAGTCTTTTTGTAGATAAAGACGAAATAACTGATACGGTTTCGGAAACTGACACACCTAGTGGTGTTTGACACCTTTTAAGATTTTCTGTACCCTGATGGTCTGGTGGACTGGACGGAGAATTCTTTAGACATACGTCCAGTCCTTCGTTGTCAATATTGACCTGTACCTTGTTGTCTGACCAAGGTTTAACCTTTTTCTCGTGTAGTTCCGACATATAACAGTGGGACGAATAAATTGAATATACGTCTCATGTAGTACTCTTTGTGATCCGATCTACTTCGTGTTCAACCTTAGTTCTAACGACCCTTTTTGCGGTTATTGGAGCCTATACGTCTACTATGGTGGGAATACTGCTTTCGTTTCTTGATTTCTCGGAGAAGAACTTTCACTTTCTTCTCTCACTTTTTCAACCGAATTTTGAGTTGTAAGTCTTTTGACTCTAGTACCGTAGACCAGGGTAGTGACGTACCGTTTGTCTACCCCTTTGTCACCTTTGTTACTGTCTGAAATAAAACCCCCCGAGGTTTTAGTGACGTCTACCATTGACGTCGGCACTTTAATTTTCTGTGAACGAGGAACCTTCTTTTCGATACTGGTTGGATCTGTCGAATAATTTTTCGTTTCTGTAATGAAACGGTTGTTTCCAGACAGATCAGTTCCGATCCCAAAAAGATCATCAGGACATACTACACTCTCAACCTGATATTTCTTTCGACTTACGGTTTCTTAACTACGAAAACTTGACACCACAACCTCTTCTGAGAACTCTCAGGGAACCTGACTTTCCTCTAGGTTGGTCAGGTAGGATTTCCTTTAGTCAGGACTTATAAGTAACCTTCCTGACTACGGCTTCGACTTTGAGGTTATGAAACCGGTGGACTACGCTTTTTGACTGAGTAACCTTTTCTAGGACTACGACCCTTTCTAACTTCCACCTTCCTCGTCCCCTATTGTCTCCTACTCTACCAACCTACCGTACTGGCTGAGTTACCTGTACTCAAACTCGTTTGAGGCCCTCAACCACTACCTGTCCTTCCAGACCGCACGACGTCAGGCACCCCCTCGTTTCTCCGCCTGTACTGACTCGGTGACTTGACTTGACTTGACTTAACATGTTACTTCCCATTATAAACACAATCTTTAACACTCATCTCTTTTATAACAAGTCTTCACAGACTATTTGACTCTTTATACTATAAACTTCCTGTTTTCTAAAATCCCCTTCTCCCTAAACTCGACACACGTAGTTTCTACCCATCCTAAACGCTGGTGTCTTCTTCATCTATGTTCGGTAATTCTCATTATCCTCAATCTTTGACACACCAATCGTGTTTAGTTTGAACTCTTAACATCTAATTGCCTCAACTGTTGACCTTACGTTTATTTTCTTTTCACTGTCTCTTTTCCCTCTGTCCTTTAAATCTTTATGTCACTTCTCACACACTCACCGACCAGTAGTCAGTACACTACCTGATCGTACTGAGGGTTGGTGAAGAATAAACCACCACGGCATAAAGTACAGTATAGAAGAGAGAACACGGGAAAAAATGTGAACCGAACTAATTACGAGTCTAATAACGAATTTTAGAGACAATGGGTGGACTGGAGTTTTCAATAGACAAAAATTCATTGCGACAATTTTTCGGGTTCGGGGGTGAAGGTCAGACTCCCTCATAGGTGCAAGAAACAGGATACGGGAATTTAGATAGTTGTGACTAAAATAACTTATCGAGGCTTTGGTGGTTATTAACTAGTAAAAATGAACATTTGTGTAATTAGAGTGTACCGAGTTAAATTATACGAGGAAAGAACCCGTCAAGGTTGTGTGTTTCGGGATTTTACAAGTAAGAACAACCCCTAACTCGGAAAGGGACGTAAAGAAATGAGTAATCTAACCCCGACGGGTAGTGTGTTTCCTCGACACACTAAAATAATCAATATCCTCTGTTTCCGTGTGTTAGAACCCAAGAGGAAAGTAGGTGTACGAGACTAAATGTATTATCTAAGTAAGGTTTAACAAAGATAAACAGAGAGTTGTGTCGTACGAGGTATACCTCCGGATTACTTGTGTAATTGTCTTGGACACCACTAGGTAAACATTTCCTGTTTAACCAAGGAGTGATCTTCTTAGTAAGGTGTGTATATAGATGTTCAAGTGTGTGTGTGTCGGGACACCTACTTGTATCCGGTATGGGTAAAATCCGTCTAAATTACGGAATTTTAGGTTTCATCATAAAAGAAAGAGGAAATTAGACTTAAATGAATGTGAACTTCATTTCTTCTTTTCGACAAAGATTTTACAATCTAAGTAATGTAAACGAAATAATTGAGTTCATTAAGAACTATGAAAATACGGTACAGTAAATATACATAATATATTACATATATATATACATATGTATATTATATATGAACTATGATAAAGGTTCTAAAGAAGGACAACATATACCATTCTTTAAAACTGGACATTTAGACTTACGTACATGTGTCGATGTAAACTAACTTATATAATAGTTTTTTACCTTACGACTCTACTTTTACACAAAATTACTTACCAGAGTGTATTTGAGAAAGACTTTACTGTTCCATCTGTTTAGTGAACCGGACGAGAACTTAAAGAAACATGACTTTGGTTGTTGTGGTAAGACGAGTGTTTTTGTAACTAATAGGATCACAATTCCCTTTTTGTATTTTTGGTCCAAAATTTAGTAAGTCTTGATCTCTTTTCACTGACAGAAAACACACAAAGGAGTTCTAACGGAGCATAAAATCTGTAAAAAGTCGACGACATAACACCTATATATAACCAATTTTAACAAAAAAAGATAAACTCAAGGATACTTACTCAGATTTTTCAATAAAACATACATCAACTCCTACATATTAGGGCTTTCCAATTACTTAGAGGTGGAAGAAGTTTCGACCAGTTATCGTCAGTGGAGACCTTACGAGCTTAGAAACGTGTCCGGAGAGAGAGGCAGAAAGAGAGACAGGTGTGCCTAGGTACAGACATAGATAGGGACATGGTCCTAGATATTTACCTCTATACTTTACTACCAAACAAAAGAAACACTTAAACTGACCCGGCGCCCCACTGGTCTGTAAACCAGTTTGAAACAAGATCCACACAGACACTCCACGAACATCTGCTCCACTTGTCAACCAGTCATTTGACCTGTGACGTCCGCCGGGACGAGGCACACCCACCCGGAGGCGTCCATGACCTCCTTTCGGACGTGTCTCGTCCTGACGCACTCGTCCGCGAGAGAGGACGAGCAACAACGCGACCCACAACCCGAAGAAGGTCGGAAACTGAGTCTGAGAGTCTGACTTTAGTGTCACATCCGAGAGGACACGAGGTCGGACGTCTGACGTCTGGGACCCTGAGGGCGCAGGTACTCGTGACTCGGTTAAGACATGTCGTTTATGTAAGGCATAGAAACATACACACGGATCATCCACACACACACAAATCACACATGTATACATACATTTACAAGGATAGCACACACGTACACGTGTTTGCGGAGGTACGTACATGTATGTGTGGGGTTGGGTTCGAGGGCTCTCCCAATCCTGTGTGAGGGACTTCAGGAACGATCAAACTCCTCCTCGCGACACCCAGCAATAGGTCTCTGGGTCCTGTGATTTACGCTACTACTGTCAGGTAGTGAGTCCGGACCTCACACTGTGCACATGACGCCGACCAAACCCGGAGACTCGAAAATGTCGTTTGTATTGAACTTTCAATTAGAGTATAAAAAAGGGAATTCTTTTTTCAGTCGTCAATACTGTGAGTAAATACGTCACAAAAGAGAAGTGACAACAGTGTTTAAGACGGTGAGAAGGACTTATGACAGAGACGCAACACAACGATCCGTTAAGGACTGTACTGACCTAAATTTATTTGTGCACCTGCTCGCGTTCACTGACGTAGGAGGTCTTTTTCGACGTCGGAGGTGGTGGCTCGAGAGGAGTACGGTGTGGCTTCGGTGTTCCCGGGGAAGTGAATCAGTATCGATGAAGCTGTATAAACCTTTTCAAAAAAAAAAAATTAAACTATACCTTTGTCACCATTCTAAAAATTTTAACATTTTATATTTTCCTATATCAAAATTATTTTTTAACCTTAAAACGTTGATCACTACCGAGTAGTGTAGGGTAAGGTTCTTTTTAAAATCACGACTTAGAAGAAATAATTTGAACTAAACGTAAAAATTACTTTGACTATAATTATGGAAATTAACCATAAGTAGATAAAATGATTATAAAGTACCCTTACTTTAAAGAATATCTGTTATAGATTACAGAAATCTGGAGTCTTAACCAACAAGTCTTTATAAATGATCTCTGTATACACTTTTAGGAGTCGATCTGTAAAATACCTCGTGTTACTGTTTCTTTTACATCAAGAACGAGGTCTTTTAATATCAACTTATAACAATATCTATGAGTAAGAATAAAGTGTCTCTTGTACCGAAGTAAAATACCCCAAAAAAAGATAGATTTATTGTATACGAACAACATTTTCCATTTATTTTATTTTTCTTTCATTCTTTATCTTTATTGTTATTCTTTCTTTTATAATTAGGTATTTTTTAGACTGGGGACTGTACTTCTCCGGTAGGAACCGATTACACAGGACCAGACGTGTGTACCCGTGGGTACCTTTGTCCCAGTGTGGTAGTGTGTTAACGTCGTTTATCCGGTAGGGTGAAAGTCGGGAGGGGTCGTTTCCGTCAAGGGGGTTTGTCCACCTGTGATTTCGTATCTAAGTCGACGGTCTACTGGGTCTTCCGTCACCCCGGGGGTCCGGTAGAGTCGAAGTTTGATAGCCTCGACTCCTGTGGGTGTAAGATTGTTACTTCCTCCACTCCCTGGTACAGAAAGCTCCCAGGAAGTGAAGACGGACCTTCTCCCCAGTGAGAGCGTCCAAGAGGGTCCGGGATTTCAGTTTAGTTGAGCTATTTAATCTACTTTATTCTTGCGGAATATAAACATTCACGATACTTACAAAGTTTCACGAAAGGTCAAATAACCGAAATGTGTCGTGGAGAGACTTTAGTCTTGGGACCTCTCAGAATCGTCTTTGTCTTCACCTCGGATCACGGGAGGGAGATGAGTCCCTCCGGATCAAGACCACAGTGAGTGGGTGCACGTCAGGGTCCCGTTCCTCGGGTTGTGGGTCACCGGGAGTTCCTTGCAAACACCTCCTCTCTGTCTACCTCACTTACCTGTGTCGGACCCCCTGTAGTCTGCGCGTATTTGACAGTGGTGAGGATGGGGTGGACTGGGGGTGAGGGAGGTCAGAGGGGTCCCTACGTCTTCTATGTTTCTCTACGTTTTTGTGACCGTAAACATCTAAAAGCACACTCACCTACTTTAGTTCAATTTCTTCCACCTCGACGCGGGATTTAGTGACGTCTACCACTGACGTCGGTACTTTAATTTTTTGCGAACGAGGAACCTTCTTTTCAATACTGGTAGGATCTGTCGAATAAGTTTTCGTCTCTGTAATGAAACGGTTGTTTCCAGACAGATCAGTTCCGATCCCAAAAAGATCATCAGTACATACCTACACTCTCAACCTGATATTTCTTTCGATTCGTAGTTTCTTAAATACAAAAACTTGACACCACAACCTCTTCTGAGAACTCAGGAAACCTGACATTCCTCTAGGTTGGTCAGGTAGGATTTCCTCTAGTCAGGACCTACAAGTAATCTTCCTGACTACGACTCCGACTTTGAGGTCATGAGACCGGTGGACTACGTTTCTTGACTGAGCAAACTTTTCTGGGACTACGACCCTTTATAACTTCCACCCTCTTCCCCTGCTGTCTCCTACTCTACCAACCTACCGTAGTGACTGAGTTATCTGTACTCAAACTCATTTGAGGCCCTCAACCACTACCCGTCCCTTCGGACCGCACGACGTCAGGTACCCCAGTATCTCAGTCTGTACTGACCCGTTGACTTGACTTGACTTGATTTGACTGACTCGTCTCCAGTGTGTGTCAACGTCTGTCGAAGGAAAGTGACGGGACTCCACTCCACAGGTCACACTCTGCCACATGATAACAGTGTCCCGGGTACCCCCTTAGGACCGAGTGGAAGTCCCCGAGTAGGACCTCAGACGAGACCTTCGAAGGACGTAAACAGACCGTGGAATTGAAACGACCAGTGTCGTCTACGTTCAACCCCTGTCCTGCGAATTCTTCTTGTAGTATCTTTGTTTTATAACAAACACTGGTCTTTACAAGTGAGTCGAGACTGTCTCACCATGTCTTACGAAGCACCCTCGTTGTCACCCAGAATCAATAGTCCTCTTTACAGTCACCTTCTTCTAAAATTAGTACTTCACTTCGGTAAAAAAAAGGAGACCTAAACAACGAAGGTTCTTCTTTCACACGTTGTTTGAATCCTTCTTAAATACCCCGTAAAGGGTGTAGTATAAAATACGTTTAACATTAGTAAGGTATACAACAAACCGAACAAATACTTCAAACTCCCATTGATAAATCTTTTTACGTACGGATTACCATAGGCTTTTTCGAATACGAAAATTTCTCTTTGGGTATACAGTGACGATTGTCTATGTAAAAAGATTCTATATCTAAGAGGGACATTCATTAAAGAAGGAGGTATTCAACTAAGAGGAATTGGTGGAACCGAAACCAAAATATAATTTTTCCGTTCGATAAAGTAACAGACTTTACCCTCAATCTAACTCATCATGTAAGCCAATAAGGAAGGACAAGTTCAAACAACGTTTTTTTTTTAGAGTCTAACAAAAATGGTCACAAATAGTGGTCAACATGATTGTACTCTTTACAATACCAAAAAATTTCTTTTCGGACTAGAAATACATAGATTAACGTGATTTCTATTGATAGAAACGTAGACACACGGTCGGTTGGTTTACATATCACTCTTAGTATCACTTTGTTGAACCTGGGGTGGGCGAAGGGTTTCGACCTTCACACAAAATAGTATTTAGGTATGCAAGTCCTCAACCACGGATCTCTTTGTCTCCTCTTTACTGCTTTTCTTTAACGGGGTAAAGAAGTCAAGGTAGTGCCCGTCAAGGTACCCGGGCGCACCCGAAACCCGACTAAGTTCCTCCTTGTCCTACCCCGACTTCAAGGTTTCTGGACCCTCAGTTTCAAATGTACCGTCTTGTTACAGTAAGGAAATCTCCGTCTTCGACAGTCACAACCCCCGACTCCTGTCTTACATTGACACAAACCTCTACCCAAAAATCTCTCCACTCCTTCCATTTTACCCCAGGGACCCCACCCGGGACTAGGGTATCTTGAACATAGGCATATTTTCCTCTCCTGTGTCTGGACGTGTCTCCCTACTGGTGGACCCCTGTACCCCTCTTCTACCCTAGACGTGTGGGTCCTTTGACCGGAGTCCTCCTTGGATGGGACGTCTGTGAAGACGACGTCTACGGGGTGGAGGTCCTGACCCTTGTCGTTGAGGGTCAGACTCGAGGACAAAGACCCTACAAAACGAATTTCCTCGGACTCGAGTGACTGTGTCCCCAGTCACCACCCGACGACAGGTATCCCAGTGTGTCTAAACCTATGCTGACTTCACTGAATCGTACGTACGTGACCTCTTCCTCTTACGTAAACTCCCCGAGATACCCGAGTCTCCCTAAGATGGTCCTGTTTAAGGGACGCTCCACATTGATCCTCGTCGAAGGACCACCCACTGGGTCTGGTGTTGGAGGTCTCCCCTAGCTACCAGGAATCTTCAAATGTCTACACGCACCTCGTATTACACCCTTCAAGACGAAGGAAAAGACGGAGACATTTGGACGGATGAATGACTGGTATTCTCTACTGTGTAGGCACTCTCGTCTCTCCTCTTGTGACTCACTGGTGTCGATACTTAGTACTTCGTGCCGATGGCTACCATGGCCATAGGTGAATCAAGTTTTCACATCGGAAGGGTGCTACAAGTTTTCAAAATCAACACCGGAACTCAGTCTTTTATTCTTTATATTTATATAGTCCTAATGATAAGGCCCCCATTTAAAATACGTATAAAAAGACTGACACGTCTGATTTAAAAAAGTCAGTGTTCTAAACTTTTACAGAAAACCTTACGGTTCTCCTTCCGTTCTAAAATAAGAGTCTACAGTTAGTCTTAACGAGATTGAAAAATCGAGAAAACTGATTATAGTGTTTATAAAAGAACCATACCTTTTTATTAGAGATATAAAGACGCCGACGACGACAAATCAGAGAAGTCAGTACAGACTGAGACACGCTGGGGTATCTGTCGTCGGGTGGTCCGGGGAGACAGGGACCCTAAGAGGTCCGTTCTTATGACCTCACCCAAGGGTTACGTACGTACGTACGATTCACCGAAGTCAGTACAGGTTAAGACACGCTGGGATACCTGTCGTCGGGTGGTCCGAGGAGACAGGTTCCCTAAGAAGTCCGTTCTTATGACCTCACTCAACGGTAAAGATATAAAGATCCATCGTTTAAATTCTCGAGGATATTTACTGTCTGTTCTTTATATGTACAAGGAAGGTTACTTAAAAATGTTTACACTCTGAAACCAGGAGGCAAACACGACGACGACGACGATTCATCGGAGTCAACACAGACTGAGACACACTGGGGTATCTGTCGTCGGGTGGTCCGAGGGGCAGGGACCCTAAGAGGTCCGTTCTTGTTACCTCACCCAACGGTAAAGGAAGAGGTTACGTACTTTCACTTTTCACTTTCACTTCAGCGAGTCAGCACAGACTGAGAATCACTGGGGTACCTGATATCGGATGGTCCGAGGAGACGGGTACCCTAAAAGGTCCGTTCTCATGATCTCACCCCACGGTAACGGAAGAGACCAGGAGGTAAATGGAAAAGAAATAAGATCACGACTTCTTTCTCTTCATTCCAAATATGTTATTTACTCCTAGAAGTAGGTACTCTAAAGAATGTTTTTACTCATTCCTCTTCGTCATTGTCTGGAAAGTTTTATGTAGTCTTGTTTGTATGATAAAAGATTGTGACTCATTGTTAAAGATTAAAGAACCGTCGATTTTCATTGTCCATAAATAACAGAGTTTCAAGGGTACTAACCCAGAGTCCCTTAACGTTGTCTCTGTAGTCTATGAGACGTCAGAGTGGACGATGAACTCGAAAAGAGGGACCACAAACCCCAACAACCGTCTTCAGTCGAGGAACGTCGACACCTCTGCCTCTGGGACTCAAAACGACCGACAGTGACCCTCCCCGACACTATAGTACGAGAAACGATATCCGGTACACTGGTGTCCAGGGTGGACACGAGTGTCCCTTATCTGAGGTACTTCGGTGGTTCCGTAGGGGAGTCGTCCCTTTCCCTCGGGACTCCTAACCCTTTTTGTACATTACGTTGGTCTCCACTCAAGGACTTTTGTCGATCCCTTCGTAATATGTCCGTCTTTTACTATGAAATGGTTAATACGGGTTTCTTTTGAGTAAACGTTCATGTCTACCTACTATTGACATGACAAAAAGAAAACACAGAAATAAAGGTCATGTCGGGATTGTGAAGTCACATAACAAATCTTATTACTCTCCTAAATATTTACATATGTAAGTAAATGTTCGAAGTTTGTGTCTTTCTCATCAACATAGTACCTATTTTTTAATAAACCCACACGTCTCGTAGAAAACGAAATTATAGTTACTTTTACAATTTGACAAACCAACTAAGATAGTTATCGTTTTGTAAACCCCTGAACCCCTACCTAAGACCTTCCGTCTATCCAGTCAAGTCTGAGTCTTTGTAGGTTCGACTGGTCCTCACTTCGACAGGGAGATGGGGTCGTCTGATTCCTTTCTCGACGATAGGTAGAGACAAAGGTTTCTCGAACGAGTCTTCTGAGGTACCAAGTTCTCTGTCTGTGACTCCTTCTCTCAGACTACGACCCTCGACAGGGTCCACGACTTCGGTGTCGTCCTGTGTCTCGGTCCCTACGTGGGGGGAGAGGGGGGTGTTTGATCTGTCACACAATCTTTCGTCTCTGTAATGAAACGGTTGTGTCCAGGTAGAGTAGTTTTGATACTGAAGGGGTCATCAGCACATACCTAAAACTCTCAACCTACCATTTCTTTCGACTCGCGGTTTTCTTAACTACGAAAACTTGACACCACAACCTCTTCTGAGAACTCTCAGGGAACGTGACGTTCCTCTAGATAGGTCAGGTAGGATTTCCTTTAGTTGGGACTTATAAGTAACCTTCCCGCCTATGACTTCAACTTTGAGGTTATGAAACCGGTGGACTACGTTTCTTGACTGAGTAACCTTTTCTGGGACTAACTTCCCCAAAAAAAAGAAAACGAAAAACAACAACAACAACAACAACAACAACAAACCTTTCCTTTCTAACTTCCGTCCTCCTTTTGCCTTGCTCTCTCCTACTCTACCAACTTACCGTAGTGGCTGAGCTACCTATATTCAAACTCATTCGAGGTCCTCAACCGCTACCTGTCCCTTCGGACCGCACGACGTCAGGTACCCCAGTGTTTCTCGACCTGTACAGACTCGTTGACTTGACTTGAGGGGGAAGTCCCTCGTGACGACACTCTTCTCCGGTTAGTCCTTCGTCTCACGTGTACGTTTCACGACTGTCCACTCTCTCTCCCACTCTCTACATATTCCTTCCGAGGTTGAGTGTCTGTCCTGTCACGTCTCCCGGAAGGATCTTCCCCTTTCCTTCGGTCCGGGTCCGACCCCGAACAAGGTCCACCTACACAGTCCCTAGGTCCCCGACTTTCCACTCCCGTCCCTCCTACCTCCCTTGGTGTCCTCTCTACGATGTACTTACTCCCCGAGTCTGGATAAGTTCTGTAAGTCTCCAATGCCCCTTTACCTCTACCTTTGTCTGTCTGTGGTCTCTCTCTTCTTCCCACCTGGGAGTGGACCGTGACCCTCCCCACCTTCCTTCCAGGTCGGGGGTCTCCTCGGGACCGGAACTCGTCTGGACCGAAGTCGAGAACTCTCGGGACCCCTCCTGACTCTAGGTTCTAAAACGATTGGAAACTGAGTGTCAAGACATCCGGTTTCAACGTCCTAACATACTTATATGAAATTAAAGAAAATAAACATAATAAATAAAAAACCGATTCGACCCAGAAGTAGCGACGAACACCCGAAAAGAGATCAACACGACGTGCCCGAAGAGTGACACGACCGAAGAGGACGACATCTCGTGCCCGAGATCCGTGTACCCGAGGCATCAACACCACGTGTCCGAATCAGCGAGGTGCCGTACACCCTAAAAGGACCTGGTCCCTAGGTTGGTCACAGACGACGTGACGTTCCGTCTAATAATTGGTGACCTGGTGGTCCCTTCGGTGACCTAGTATCCTTAACTCCTTCTTACATTTGACCCAAGTCCTTTCTTCAACTACTCCCGTGTCCTCCTCCGTCCCGGAGCCCAAAGGTCCTGGGATTCACTACCATACAGTGACTGTCGACTAATACTGACAACATCCAGTGTAAAGAGACCACATCAGTAACGTGTTGAGGGATCGAATAAATATAGGGAAGGGGGATGCTTGGTTTGGATAGGAGAAGAAAATCAGAGTTGAAGACGTTTCTTTTAAAGGGGATAAAGATAGGTTTTCACTAATGAGAGAGTATAAAAGTGTCGTGACAGAACATAAAATTGAGTTAGTGTAAGAAGGACAAGATCAAAGACAGGCACCCACGTAACATAGAGAAGGTTCGAGTAACTGTAGAGGTATTTCGAACGGTGCCACGGAAAGGTTATCTTTCGTGAATGACTTAATTAATTTGTAACTATACTTTTGGACAGTGTATAAATTTATCCTATTATATCAATCGTAAGTCAATGATACATTTACGTTGAACTTAAATCCAACAGGAGACGGTATCCCTAACGGACCGAGGGGGTAAAGAGTCGGTCCCCTTTGAGTTTCGGGGGGATGGGGTTCAGGAATGAAGAAGTACAAGAGGTTCTAAGGGGTCGTAAAGGTCTGAACACAACACACCAGGAGTCTCGACTAGACTTCTTTCGTAAACCTCCTTTCACGTCCGTCGGTACCCCTAGGCTCTCACCAGTGTTAAGGATGTTCCTTGGTTCAAGTATGACCGTTGAGACGAAAGAGACGAACGGACGGGAGTCCGTTTCGGGTAGTGTACATCAAAGGGACAGAAGTGAGTACCAGGTCGACGGGAGGAGAGGACGGGAGAAGAAGGAAGAAAGACGTCTCGTGATTCATGTAAGTTCGACCGAACAGTACGGTTCTCCTAAAGAAAAAGGACGGTAAAACCCCGTGGGGTTACGGGTCCCAGAAAGGACCCCTATCTTTTATAAAAAGGTTCCATACTAAAAAGGGGATTTTACTTAAGACTACGGATTACATCTTGGTGAGGTGTTTATCACACTCTCTACCTTTTACAGTCTCAGTGTTTGTCAAAATACATAAACCAAATTTCCACACTACAGTAAGAATCATAAAGACACCATAGATGTGACTCGTTTTATTTCTCTTTACTCTTTGAGTAAGAAAGTCTAAAAGACGTGAGTTTTAAGGTTTGTTAATTGAACGTACGAACGTACTAAAACATGACTAAACCATCTTACACACTCAACGAGTCCATAATGTACCTCCGTTAGCCTCTGTAAGCAGAAGTAAGAGAATAAGGGGGTCCATGGTAAAGGATTATTTATATACGTGAGATATTTTAGCTACAGTATTTATATCTGTCGACTGAGTATTACGATTGATTGTCCTAAAGTTAGAAAAGAGGTTTCTTACACGTTTCGTTAAGTCGAGGTTGGGTTCACCCTTTTTTTATAGACTTTGAACATAAAAATCGTCCGTAGAAGCAATACATTCTACGACTCTTTTTTACATTTGGGTATGGACCGTATCCTTTTGGTAAGTCTCCTGTACGAGACGGGAAAGCGGGTTCACACCAATATGAGTGTGGAGGGTCTTTCCCTCAGTACTAGTCATCTAGTAAAATCAGTACTAGTCAGCTAATGGTTTGTGATTAATCCTTGGACAAGATATGTCTCGGGACACGAATTACGGAACCTTGTTTATTACCCTGTATTCGGAACCACAGTGTGTTTTAATGTATTATAACAACCTCGGGATGTCAACCGTATTCGTAGCGTCACCTGACACTCTAATACTTGTTGAACTTCGTATAGCGTAACATCTTCGAGTCTCTCTAGCTATCACTCAGATATTCGTGACTCTTCCGTCTCCTACACGTGCACACAAGTACACACCAGACACGTCTACACTCCCGGCTTTCCGAAACTCTTTCTTTGTTATTACGTTCCCAGTATGTAGTCGGCTAGGTCCTGCAGTACTTCATCGGTACTATTTCCCGTCACTCGAACGTCCCTTAAAACGAGACTAAAGATCATCTTCTCACTACACCTCAGTCGACAAAAGTAACCACTATTATGAATACCGTTCCTAACATCGGGAGGGATGTCTCGAGTCACTGAACAAACCGGAGACGTAGTCACCCCACTTACGTCGTCTTACTTTTGTCCCGACAAATTAGGACAGAACTATTTAATAGGCAGTCTCAGCACAAAAAGGGGTAGTAGAAGGTTCGGGGTGTTAATTTTGGAAGGAATAGAGACAAGAAGAAAAACTTCGGGTCAGAAAAGTCACTGGGGACAAGGTATTAAGACCTCTCTTTATTACCGTATAAATATAGTCACCCTCGGTATCTTTACAAAGATAAGATATGTACAACCATTTCTGTTTTCAAATTTACATAAATATTTTTAAATTTCCTAATCCTGAAAATTCTAATACTATACTTTTTGTTATCGTAAGATAATTAGTCATCGTCAATAGTTCCACCATATTCTTTCGTTGTTTTACATATTATTTCTCTTTATATTATATAACACCGATCTAATTATATTTATTAAAGGTAAAATTGTTTCCATTCACCCATTTATTGTAGTCTAATTACATTTTTCGTAGAAAGTCAGTGTGTCAGTAAGTTCTATTTGTATAAAAGTGTACTGTGTCTTTACGACTCTTTTTATCTTATCGGGTAATGTTTCTTTTTATTTTTCACCCAGTCTTATAACTATTGATCTAATGTTTCTCTATACATTGTACTTCTTCCCCACTCGAGACAGTTCCTATTCTTCGATACTCGTTTTCCTTTCCCCTCTCTTTTCTTCGTTAAATAACCATTTAGACTAACCCTTTGTTTCCTGATGACTAATCGTTTGAAACTTAAGTTATTTATACACACACACGTGACATTCGTTCTTACCTTGGTTCGTACTTGTTAGTGATTTTATTAAAGAAGAATGTAAAGATATACACTAATACAATATATCTAAGGGTTAAAAAGAGAGAGTTTCGTCTTTTAAAGTGAAGTATCGTTCTGTGTGATTTTATTAATATAAGTAGTAGTCGTTTTACCTTAAGTTCAGTGGATAGAAGTGACCTTTGGGAATATCATACTACCCCTTTTCACCTATATAAGTAAAAATAACTTCATATCAATTAAATATTACACAATCAAAGACCCCATGTGGTTTCACTAAGTATGTCTATACGTATATATACACAAGCACGCACGATTCAGTGAAGTCAGTACAGATTAAGAAACACTGGGGTACCTGGTATCGGGAGGTCCGTGGAGACAGGTACCCTAAGAGGTCCATCCTTATACCTCACCCAACGGTACGGGAGGAGGTCCCCTGGAAGGACTGGGTCTTTAACTTGGACGTAGAGAATGCAGAGGACATAGCCGTCCATCCAAGTAATGGTGACGGTGGACCCTTCGGGGCATACGTATATATATACATATACATGTAAACGATTCGACGAAGTCAGTATAGACTGAGAAACACTGGGGTATCTGACATCGGGTGGTCCGAGGAGGTACGTACCCTAAGAGGTCCGGTGTTATGACCTCACCCAACGGTACGGAAGGGAGTCCCCTAGAAGGGCTGAGTCCCTAGTTTCGGTTCAGAGAATACGACGACGTAACCGTCCTCCCAAGAAATGGTGATCGTGGTGGACCCTTCGGGCACATATATATGTATATTTTCACATATATGTGAAAAAGTCTAAAAAAAGGTGACATTAAATAAGGTTCTACGACTTATATCAGGGAATAGATAAAACATATATCATCACACATAGATGATTAGGGTTTGAGGATTAAATAGGAAGGGTGTGAACGGGGAAACCATTGGTACTCAAACAAGAGAGACAGACACTTAGACAAAGACCACAAAAAAAAAAAAAGTAAACATCAAATAAAATTTATACATCGTATACACTTTAGTACTATAAACGAATAGACGTTTCCTCACCCTATGTTGACGAATGAGTATTTATCATTCGTAGGGTGAAGACTGAGGTTTACGATATGATTAGATTCAGAAAAGTAAAATAAATTTCATCTATATTTGAAAACATACAAGTCAAACTACGACATCCTAAGATCCAGTGAAGTATTAATCCTTTTCGGTTCTAATTCTTACCAAAGGTCTTATAAAGAAGGTAAGAAGGACTTACTTTCCTAATTAAAAGTATTTTCTTGAAGTAATTTTCTACAGGACGAGGACGAGTCAAATTGGGTCATTCTCCCAGAGTGACGAACAGAGGAGGAACGGACATACGCCGGGGGCACGTAACGAAGAGAGGGTGAGAAACAAGGACGTACCAGAGAGGGAGAAAGTAAGGGAGACAGGGGTACAGGAAGAAGTCCAGACTGAGGTATAAGGATATTGAAAGGTTCCTCCTACAAGACGTGTGGTCGGACCCAAGATAACGACGAAGTGGTCTCACGAATCATGATATGGTATAAAAGTAAATTTTTTTACTCGTGTTTATCATCTCTCACTGAACCCTGATACTCTGTACGGAACCCTATTTATTGTGGCCAAAACCACAAAATATTGGTTGGTTCAGTGAAGGTTTTCTAACAAGTCTTATAAACTTTTTCGGTCCGGACGCTTCCAGAGACTTTTTTAGTTGTGCCACCTTATCGATCAATGGTTCTAGGTCCTGATTAGTTGGGTCTTAGGTGATAAACTATAAACTAGGATTAATATAGCCCTGAAGGGACCATCGAATCTCCCATTTCGTAGACGGACGTTACGTCCTCTGGGTCCAAGTTAGGGACCCAGTCCTTCTAGGGGATCTCTTCCTTTACCGTTGGGTGAGGTCATAAGAACGGACCTTTTGGGGTACCTGTCTCCTCGGACCATCCGGTATCTGGTACCCTGGCGTTTCTCAGCCTGTGCTGACTCACTGAAGTGAAGTGAAGTATAGCCCCGAAGGCACCACCGAGTCTCCAATTTCACAGACAAACGTTACACCCTCTGGGTCCAAGCTAAGGACCCAGCCCTTCTAGGGGACCTTTTCCTTTACCGTTAGGTGAGCTCATAAGAACGGACCTCTTAGGATACCTCCCTCCTCGGACCATCCGAGATCAGGTGCCCCAGTGTTTCTCAGTCTGTACTGACTCGATGAAGTAAAGGATTAATATAGATTCATAATTATTTTACACTTGTACTCCTCTAAAACTACCTTTTTCAGTTAGATTAATATTAGCTTCAACCTGAAAAATTACTGAGTAGTCAGTCTCCCGACTCCTTCGGTGAAACGTGGGACTCAAATATAAGTGTCAGTACATACCTACACTCTCAACCTGATACTTCTTTCGACTCACGGTTTCTTAACTACGAAAACTTGACACCACAACCTCTTCTGAGAACTCTCAGGGAACCTGACGTTCCTCTAGGTTGGTCAGGTAAGATTTCCTCTAGTCAGGACCCACAAGAAACCTTCCTTACTACCATTTTGACTTTGAGGTCATGAGACCGGTGGAGTACGCTTCTCAACTGAGTGACCTTTTCTGAGACTATGACCCTCCCTAACCCCCGTTCTCCTTTTCCCCTACTGTCTCCTACTCTACCGACCTACCGTAGTGACTAAGTTACCTATACTCAAACTCATTTGAGGCCCTCAATCACTACCTGTCCCTCCGGACCACACGACGTTAAGTACCCCAGCGTTTCTCAGCCTGTGCTGACTCGCTGACTTGACTTTCCTTGACTTATACACTTTGAAGATAAACTTTTTAGAAGTTTCTTTTTGTAGTCCGACAGAATGAGACAAAAATGAAGACTCTTCTGTTTAGTTGAATAATCTTTGTAGTATAACGGAAAAGGACTGTATGACTTTTTCGGTAGTCGATTAAGAGGTTAATAATATGAAAAACCCAAAATACGATTGTAGACGGTTGGTCTGGCAGTTGCAGATCATTCAGTTGGAGGCTCTCGGAACAGTCTCTCTTGTCTACGACGTACCGTAGTGGTACGAGACGTCAAACCTTGTTTGTCAGTCGATCCGTCACGCACAAGTGGGTAAAAATCTAACGTGTCACTTTTTCACTTTGTCTTTACACCCTTTGTCCTTCTGGGTTGTAGAACGTCTTGTTCGGGAGGGGTCCCAGTGACTAAGAGTTTCATTTTAGACACAATACTTGTCGACTCAGACAGGACTGTTTTTCTTTTCTTTTATAAATTGTTTTAATACTCACTCGTTTAACCTTCTTTATTATCTTTGACAATGGACCCCTATGTCCCAACCCCTCTGTTCTTTACAACCTCTCACCACATAAACACGTAATAGAACTAGAGTCATTATCAAAGAACCAACATATGTAAACAGTTTTGAGTAGTTTTAAGACACATAATTTTATACATCTATTTACGTACAGTTAATATGAGTTTATTTCAAGAATTTTTTTCACTGTCTTTAATATAGATTCGTTAAGGACCGGTTACTCATGTAAAACTACTTCTTAGAAATTTCATTGAATGGGTCGTTCCAATTCTGTAGTAGGAGTCACCTATCTGGTAGTATCGTGTTCCTCGTAATTTAACGTACGGGGTAATGGTTCTTACTCCCGTCTCTTTATTGAAATAGGTCACTTAATAAGTACACACCCAAATGACTTTAAACTAAAGAAACAGAATTAATCATATTTTGAAGCTCAACAGGGAAGGTGGTCACGTTTGACCATCCTCACCACTCTAAATGTGCTTTACAAGATGGTTTATAACTCATTTAACTGTAAGCCCAGAATATCTTTTAGAAGGGTCCTTCTCGTCTTTCTTGTAGAGGTCACGTAAAGAAAATACTCCGATTGGATTAGAACTTTGATCAAGGATGACTTCTGATTTTTTTTTTCCTTATAATTTTCAGCTATTAGTGAGTAATCCTTTTGATTTTACAACTGTTTCATTACGTATATATATATACATATTATGTAAAATATAAAATACAATTAAATTATAATATGTACACATATACGTATATATTTATTATAAAGTAGTGTTTTAGTATAACTAAAGACCTTACGTTCTCATCAATTGTAAACCCCCGATTTTATAGTGCGTTAAGAATTAGGGAAGTCACGTGTCTCGAATAAGGGGTTATATTTTTTAAGAGTTGATTACACTCAGATTTTTATACGAATGGGAGGGTAAAGGTCGTGTGATAAAATTGTGTCCTCTATGCGATTTAATATAAAATTGATTTAACCCTCTTATAGTGTTGGAACATTCATCACACGTTTAGAACGACTCGTGGTCGTTTCCCTCCACGAAGGGAACACCGTAATATCGTAGTGCAAGTCCCGGTAGGAAGACACTGTAAACAGGGGTTTACACGAAGGCGTACTGGAAAGTTTAAATAGTATACACACAAAAGGGGATCTTAAAGGATCCAAGGTTTTTGACCTTTTTGTTAACTTCTTTGTTCAAACGGTTCGAGTTATCGGTCGTCCACCAGGACGACGACAGGTCACGTCGGCACTCCTTCCCACAGGGTCGTCTCTCGTCGGGGAAGACCCAGGAACAAGGGAATACGTGTACGACGAGAGACTTCGTCCAGAAGTCCGACCTCCATTTCAACACACTTAATGACCGAGACGATCAGTCCGGTAAAACCGGAGTCGACAACGGTGTCGAATCCTATAGGGGTCGCCCCTTCCGTGGGGTACAGACGTCGCCCGTGCCGGCACCATTCCGGTTACTGACGAGGGAGAACTCGTCGTCATCAACAGGACGACGGGGAACACACTGAAGGGAGTGGACCCTTGCCACGGAGTAAGTCTCGATTCGTGGCAGGGACGACGACCTCCCGACCTGTAACTCGTAACGACCACCGACCCACGGATGTCCCGGTCGCGAGAAGTGTACCACACACAAGAGGTTCGTCTCCGACATCAGAACGGGATGTAAGACCCGTGTCCTAGGGGATGACGTCATCCCAAATGGGAGAGGACGACTCGACTCTCGACTCCATCCCCGTCAATAGTCCTTGTACCGTAACATTTGTATCCTTCTGTTGTCAAAGAAAACATAAGAACAACTAGACTTTACAAAGATACCAATTGTGTAGATAACTTAATGGACATTTCAAATTGTATTCTAAAAAGATTATAAGTAAGATACTTATGTCACTTTAGTGTCTTGACATCTATGACCATTTTTCATTGTGACTCCCAGTAAAATTAAAAGTAATAATAATCTAACTTTTTTACACAGATGACCTCAGATTGGTGATACTTTTTTCCGGTCTTCAAGTAGATAAGTTGACAATAGAACAATTTGACTCAGTACTTAATCACTCTTCGAAACAGTGAAAAACACTATATTTAATTAAAAATTCGTGTCTAATTTATAATTCTTTTACTTTTGAACTTTGTCTACCGATTTCGAATAGTATACTTTCTTAGTGTCATCTCAAAGACACCCAAAAGTGTTTTATGTAAGTAAAAATAAAATGGACGACTCCTGATTCTGAATTCTCCCTTTCACGTCACTCACTTAAAGAAGGTATTAAAGGTTTACCGTCGATGTAAAGGTTCAAGTGGGGTAAGATGTGAAGTACAAACCTTCCTGTAGACACGTAAATAAAGAGGGACTTCTTGTCATCAAGAGACGGAAAAAGGTTTTGTATTTGACATGAGGACGAGAACACTGGACCCTTTAAAACTTCTGAGGGACAAGAGATACCACGCCGTCTGGGGGGAGCGGGTCCAAGAAAGAGGAAACAAAGTCCATATGTCGTTACACTAAGTTTTTATTCAAGTAAACAGAGTATAAAATTTAAGATGTATATTCCATATAGTCTATCATAAAGAGAAGGACTGAATGAAGTGAATTATACTATTGGAGATCCAGATAGGAATACTGATGTCTACTGTAATAAAGTAAGAAAAAATACTGACTCATTATAAGGTTACGTACATACATGGCGTAGAAGAAGAAATAAGTAAATGGACACTTACCTGTAAATCCAACAAAGGTACAGGACTGATAACATTTACAAATGACAACGGTGTTACTGTAACCCCACGTAGATAGAAAAGTTCCACCGCGTCAACCATTTCTCAGACGAACGTTACGTCCTCTGGGTCCAAGGTAGAGGTCCAACCCTTCTAGGGGACCTCTTCACTTACCGTTAGGGTGGGGTCATAAGAACGAACCTCTTAGGGTACTTCTCTCCTCGTACCACCCGATGTCAAATACCCCAGTGTTTTTCAGTCAGTGCTGACTCGTTGATTTGGATGGATGGATCGAAAAGTTTAATCTTAAAAGAAGTCTATCTAAGGTCCTCACCCTAACGTCCTAGAATACCTACGAGACAAAAAGGGGACCCCGGAATGAGGGAGTGTCGAACGGAGTATTGGTGAGTACGTGTGTATACGTACGTAAGTATATATGCGTACGTAATTACACGTATACTTGTGTACGTCTATACGTGTGTTCGTGAGTACTCATGTGTGAGTATGTACGTGTAATACACACGTGTGTATGTGTGTACGTACCTGTGTGTTTACGTCTGTATGTATCTATGTGTACGTGTGTATATGTGTCGGACACGAGTGTGGGTGGGGGGACCGGGTTACGTGGAGACCAAGGTAGGGGCAGAGGTGATCGGTGTGTCGGTCAGAATGAGAAAATCGAGTCTTCGGTTGAGGGGACAATGTACGTGTCGAGACATTTACGTCTCTTCGACAGAAAAGATCCGAGACCGATTGAAAAACTTTAAGGAGATTGTTGGCCTGACTACTCTATACAACACTAATAGAGACACACAGAAACAAGTGATTTCATAGTTGAGGAGTCCTCCGTCCTACTGGTCCACACTTGTTACAATACAATAGACACTACTAAGATGTGTTGTGCACAACGATTTCCAAGATTTACAGTCCCAGAGTAGTAGAATTCTTAGAGGAGGAGGAGTCTTCCAAATATATCGAAGTTTCGTTGTGGAGAGACTTTAGAGTTTTCCCAAACACGGAAAACGAAACGGTAAAAACTGTATTATTAATGGGTTCTTCAATTTCTGTAGAGTCAACACTAAGACCTGTGGAAGATTAAAAACTTCAGGAATCTAAAAAAACTGGTGTCCGACACAACTAGGGAGTGTAGTGGAGGACCAGTGAAACACGGGACAGGTACCACGACGGACTTAAAGAGTCCAGTATCGAAGAGACGGGACCACCGAGTTTGTCATTTCTTAGACGGATGTTAAAAGGGGTTTCAGTCCTTGTTCTGTTCCCACAGGTGAAAGTCGTGACGATAAGTTGTATCAAAACCTTCAAAACCAGTGTCGTTAGTCTCGTCTTTTTCTTTATTTTCCTTAGGTTTAACCTTTTCTTCTTCATTTTGAGAGTGACAAACGTCTACTGTACTAGGAGATGTATCTCTTGGGATTTCTGAGGTGGTCTTTTAATGATCTTGATTAGTTACTTATATCATTTCAACGTCCTATATTTTAGTTGTGTGTCTTTAGGGAACGTAAGCATATGTGATTATTACTCTTTTATCTTTCTCTTTAATTCCTTTCTTAAGGTAAGTGGTAACGTTGCTTTTCTTATTTTATGAATCCTTATATAGATGGATTTCTTTGATTTCTGGATATATATCTTTTGATAATTTGTGACCATTTTCTTTAGTTTCTCCTGTGATTATCTACCTCTTTATATGGTACAAGTACCTGACCTTCTTAGGTATATCACTTTTACTCATATGACGGGTTTCGTTGGATATCTAAGTTACATTAGGGATAGTTCGATGGTTGTCATAAAAGGTGTCTCGATCTTGTTTATTAAAGTTTTAAACATACCCTTTTTTTTTTTTTTTGGAGCTTATCGGTTTCGTTAGAACTCTTTCTTCTTACCTTGACCTCCTTAGTTGGACGGACTGAAGTCCGAGATGATGTTTCGGTGTCGGTAGTTCTGTCATACCATGACCGTGTTTCTGTCTTTATATCTAGTTACCTTGTTTTATCTTTCGGGTCTCTATTTAGGTGCGTTGATACCTGTGGAATAGAAACTGTTTCCTCCGTTCTTATATGTTACCTTTTTTCTGTTAGAGAAATTGTTCACCACGACCCTTTTGACCAGTTGGTGAACATTTTCTGACTTTGATCTTGTGAAAGATTGTGGTATGTGTTTTTATTTGAGTTTTACCTAATTTCTAGATTTGTATTCTGGTCTTTGATATTTTGAGGATCTTCTCTTGTATCCGTTTTGTGAGAGGTTGTATTTAGTATCGTCCTAGGAGATACTGGGTGGAAGGTATTATAATATTTATTTTCGTTTTTATTTGTTTACCCTAGATTAATTTTAATTTTCGAAGACGTGTTGTTTCCTTTGATATTCGTTCCACTTTTCTGTCGGATGTCTTACCCTCTTTTATTATCGTTTACTTCGTTGACTGTTTCTTAATTAGAGTTTTTATATGTTCGTTGAGGACGTCGAGTTAAGGTCTTTTTATTTACTGGGTTAGTTTTTTACACGGTTTCTTGATTTGTCTATAAAGAGGTTTCTTCTGTATTTCTACCGATTGTTTGTGTACTTTTCTACGAACTGTAGTGAATAATAGTCTCTTTACGTTTAGTTTTGGTGGTACTCCATGGTAAAGTGTGGTCAGTCTTACCGACAATAGGTTTTCAGTTGTTCGTTATTTACGACCTCTCCCACACCTCTTTTCCCTTGGGAGAATGTGACAACCACCCTTACGTTTGATCATGTCGGTGATACCTCTTATCACACCTCTAAGGAATTTTGTGACTTTTATCTTGACGGAATACTGGGTCGTTAGGGTGATGACCCGTATGTGTGACTACTTTGGTCTTAACTTTCTTTGTGCACATGGGGTTACAAGTAGTGTCGTGACAAATATTGTCGGTCCTGTACCTTCGTTGGATCTACAGGTAGTCGTCTGCTTACCGATTCTTTCGACGCCATGTATATGTGTTACCTCATAATGAGTCGGTAACTTTTCTTATGTAAACTTAGGTAAGATTACTCCCCCTACTTTGACCTCGGTTAATATGTCTTACTTCATTCGGTCTTTCTTTTTGTGGTTATGTCATATGATTGTGTATATATACCTTAAATCTTTCCACCATTGTTATTGGGACATACGCTCTGTCGTTTTCTCTGTGTCTACATATCTTGTCAGAAAACCTGAGACACCCTCTCCCTCTCCCACCCTACTAAACCCTCTTACCGTGACTTTGTACATATTATAGTATATACTTTACTTAGTGGTCAGGTCCAAGCTACGTACTATGTCCTACGAACCCCGACCACGTGACCCTACTGGGATCTCCCTACCATACCCTTCCCTCCACCCTCCCCCCAACTCCTACCCCTTGTGCACATGTGGGTACCACCTAAGTACAACTACATACCGTTTTGGTTTATGATATATCATTTCATTAATCGGAGATTAATTTTATTTAATCAAACATAATTTTTTTTTTTTTCTTAGACAGATGTTAAGTACTCTGGACCCAAGTAAGAGACCCAGTCCTTCTAAGGGACCTCTTCCCTTACCGATGGGTGAGGTCATAAGAACGGACCTCTTAGGGTGCCTGTCTCCTCGAACCGTCGGATGTTAGGTGTTCCAGTGTCTCAGTCTGTGCTGACTCGTTGACTGTGAAAGTCAAAGTGGTGTCACGACGGACTTAAAGAGTCTCTCTTGTATCCAAGGAATCCTTCTTCTGTGTCTTGTTTGATCACTATTGTACTCTAAAAATAGAAGTGTCTAAGTGTTTCAAGACCATTTTATTTGTCTGAAAGTACGTATTACAAGGGAAGGATTTATGTAGAAGTCGCCTACGTTAAATATTTGACCAAAACAGTCATTTAGTAAGGTGTGTAGGTTTTTTTTTTCCTTTTCTAACTAAGTCAGAAACGGAAAAACATTGTACTACTCTTTATGAGTGTAACTTAGAAACTTATTTAATAATCTATGTCCATTTGGTGATATTTTGTTAAAAAATTACATTGATAAATACCGGGAATTGATTTATTAGTTGTTGATTTCTTGTTTGAATTTGTGACCCATTTGTTTTATTTTAAGAGGAGAGGCTTATTCATGGAAATTTTAACCCGGTCAATTTGTGACTCACACACACACGAATCAACGGGTCAACACAGGCTGAGACACGTTGGGGTACCTGACATCGGGTGGTCCGAGGAGAAAGGTACCCCTAAGAGGTCTGTTCTTATCACCTCACCCAACGGTACGGAAGGAGGTCCCCTAGAAGGACTCGGTCCCTAGTTTGGGTCCAGAGGGTGTAACGTTCGTCTAAGAAATGACAGACTCAGTAGTCCCTTCGGGTCAATTTGTAATCGGTTACACATTAAGAGAATCCTTTGTTTAGTTTCTTTCCTTTCGTTATAATTTGGGGAGATAGAGAGAGAGAAAGAGTGTGTGTGTGTGTGTGTTTGAGTTGTTTGAGTCTTTTAATAAACGAAGTTCTTAACGTCAAATCTCGAAATTGTATATTTCTAAGAATGTTTACTTATTATTTTATACTTGTCTTTCATTCTTATTTACGTTTATAGATTTCTCTTTTCGAGTTATTTATACATTTTACACACGTTGTAGTAGTTATTCGTCGTTTTACGTTTTTTATATGGTCTAAGGTATAAAATGTATAGTTTTCCTTGTTTTACATAGATTTAATCTTACGATTAAAACAGTTTTTATGTCACTTTTCTCTGAACAGTGTGTGACGAATACCCTTATATCCACAATCTTGTGACATATAACGAAACCCTAACAGGTAGTCTCGAGAAAGTCTCAAGTCTAGGAAAATGAGTAATAAAAACGTTATCCTTAGTCGAAGTGGAAGGATTAGTCTCTGAGTACGACGCTAGACACACGTCCACACAAACGTTACCGTAGTAAATACTTCTACACATAATCTTGTCGACTTTGTACGTCGAAGGGTCCCCGAGTCACCATTTCTTAGGAGGACGGTAACGTCCTCTGACCCCAAGCTAGGGACCCACCCCTTCTAAGGGACCTCCTTCTTTGTCGTTGGGGGCGGGGGTGATAAGAACCACTTATTTTGTTGTTTTTGTTTACGTCGTCCCCCCAATACTGTGAAGATTCCTACCTACGAGACCCTATCGGACCATTTCAAGGGGACTACACGGGTTTAGAAGGAGTGCTCACAAGGAGAGGATCTGATACCTGAAGCAAGTAGAATTCAAAGTAGTACTAGACGCACAGTAAAATACTTTTAGATCTAGCATGACACATGTAAACATCTTCAAGGAGACAATCGATGTCAGACAAACTTCTAGTACTCACGAACTATAAGTACGATGACCAACTCTTAGAGTTTTGACAGGTGAGTTACAAAAATCTACTAATTACAATCTACTGTCTATATAATCTTGACACCACTACCTCTTCTGAGAACTCTCAGGGAACCTGTCGTTCCTCTAGTTTGGCCGGTTAAGATTTCCTTTAGGTGGGACTGATAAGTAACCTTCCTGTCTACGACTTCGACTTCGAGGAGATACAATCGGTGGACTGTGTTTCTCGACTGAGTAACCCTTTCTGGGGTTACGACCCTTTCTAACTCCTGTCCTCGTCTTCCCCCACTGTCTCCTACTGTTCCAACCTACCGTAGTGACTGAGCTACCTGTACTCAGACTTGTTTAAGACCCTCTATCATTTCCTGTCCCTTCGGACAGGACGACGTCAGGTACTCCAGTGTTTTTCAGTCTGTGTTGAACCGTTGACTTGTTGTTTTATGATCTTACTTAAACGATTCAATAATTCTTTAAGGGTATGTATTAGGAACTTAGTTATTAAATTATTAATTGAGGGGGTTTGTGGAGTTGAAAAGTAAAACATAACGTACATCCATGACTCATGTGTATAAAATTTAAAGACAGGTCTGAAGTATTAAGAAGACATTATAAGTCGTAGAAGTACTTATCATCTTTACGTCTTCCGAAATAAAAAAAGGATGTCATTTCAGTTTCGGTACTCTCGTATAAAAATCTTTTAAGTTGTCTCGTGTTCATAAACTCGTGGATTGGTCTTAGAGTCCAACGTGAAAACAATAAATAAATAATATTTTTACCATAAAGAATTAAAAAAAGACTTTGGAACTCTATTTTTAAACTCAGTAAAGGGACCTACATCGATCGAATCTAAATAATTTTTATTCACGTAAAAGGATGTCGTCTGGAAGGAAGACCAACACTAAAAGAGTAAAGACCTCGGACAAACGTCGGAATCTCATCTAGACGACCTCTTTTCGGGAGAGTCATAGACAAATAGTCTTCTATAGACGTCAATGAGAAGAACCTTCTACGAAAAGACCTATGTGTCTGGATTCAATGATATAAAAGAGAGTCGTGAGACTTCCGTGAAAGGGACAGAAGACTAAAGGTGGAAACGTCGACTCTTCAAGGAATCGTCTGTCACACGGAAAGACAGACATGAATTCTAGGAATAAAAAAGAAAAAGGACCTCACAGTAATATTGTATGACCCTACAGACAAAGGAAAACAAAGAAGAGAGTTTACCATGAACACGAGAGACGTACATACTAGTCACAGGGAGACGTTAAGACCACTGTGAACACTGGGGAACCCGAGTGACGAAGGGGACCGTTGACAGACATAAAGTACAATTTATGAGAGTGATTTCGGAAGTACAGCGAATTAAAGAGAGGTTAAAGGAGAGACAGTGTGTAAGACTCATTAAAGAGTCTGAATAGAACATTAAGTACTTAAGAGGGAAGTACACTTTGTCTAGAATAAGAATTAGACGAGTAACTGAAAATTTTAAGTCGGAAGCATTAAAAGTAAAGATAAACAAGGTACACAAAAGTCTGGAGGAATTAACAGAGAACTACGAACGAGTGAAAAGACACCACTATAAATAGAGAAATTTATGAAGTGTAAATCAATAAAATATCGGAGCTAAACCATTAGGGGTAAAGACTTCGTAAGGAGGGTACAGGTGGTCCGGGGTGGCGGTCCTGGTGGTAGTTTCATTTGCAAATCTAAAAAAAATAAAGTTGTACCTTTCATAACGGATGTTATATATTAGAAAAAATAATTACGTATTAAGTGAGTCGAATAAACAAACTCCCTAAGTACATAGTCCCAACAAAATCAACGATTAATAGGTTGTATGCATCCCGACATAGTGTCAAACAAGTACATAGGAACATAATTACCAGTGGACTCGACAGAGGTCCAAAACAAATAATGTTTGCCTCGGAGCACTTGTAGGAACATGTTCAGAGAAGCACTTGAACGTAAGAGTGAAGAGGCATTTTTGGGGTCCTCGTCTTAATGACGAGTGATCTCACCGGCGTATAAATAAAAATATTCTTTGACGATACACAATAAAGTTTTATGAAAATTGTAAAAATGTGAGGTAGGTTTTTATGCGCTCAAGACCCACGAAGAGTAGGGGTGGTTGGGAGCCATAAAGTCCGAAGTGACGTCGCCGGTGCGTAAGAGGACCCAAAGTGGACGAGCAGAAGGACACCTTTCCCGGAGTACGGTGTGACATGGACACAAATGCCCGACGAACTTCTAAACAACGACTCAATATCGTCTGACAACAGGCACGACCCACGGCGACAGGAAAGTTTATAGACAAGACACTTGTGAGTAAGGGTGATGCCTGGGAGGAGAGGGAAAGGAATTACTACAGAAAACCTTCTCTGATTTTTAAGAACTACCGTCGATCGAATAATAAATTGAGAAGATGCCAATAATAAACCCTCTAGACAGATCCCTTAAGTGGGGAGAACACTTCTAAAAGACTTCTAAATATAAAGGTACAAATGTAGGTATTACGTAAGTTTTAACTAAAGACACATACTATACTACAGGTCCTCCATTTCAGATGAAACCCCACGCACTTTTATCGTATCAAGGTTGTGGTACATAACTCCTCTAAAGTGAAAAGGACAACGTACCAAACCGCACAAACAACTTTTAGTCAACAGACAACTTCATGTGTGAACAACCACCCAAGAGACGGGACACTGAAATGGGTAAACGGTCATACACAGCTCCTCGGACCACCCGATGTCAAGTACCCCAACGTTTCTCAGCCTGTGCTGACTCGCTGAAGACGCACACACACACACACACACACACACACACACACACGCGCGCGCGCGTACGTAAGATGTGACAGAACTAGTGTCATTAGAGACCACCCAGGACTGTAGTCCCTCTTCTTCATGGGGTACAAACAACAATAAAAAGTACTGACACAGACTTATCAGAGACAGGAAACGTGAAAGTATATCTAAAACGTTAGTTAAATAGGTAAGAAGTTTCGTCCGAAGACTCTAAGACTATACTTTCCGTAATTGGTTGGATATCTAGTCAAACACCTCTTGACTATAGAATTTTAGGTGAGAAGATTGAGAACTTGTACCATTCAGGTGGTAAATAAATTCAGAAGTTAAAGAGAGTAAATATAAAATACTAAAAAGTCATACTTCTAGAATGTATAGAAAACGATTTACATAAGGGTTCATGAAACAGAAAAATCTTTCGTAACATTTAATTTACAAGAAAAATCAAAGTAAATAGTTAAAAACCACGAGTATACATTTTTATGTTAACCGAAGAAATTTGACTGGACCATAGGACTTTAGGAGACTTAAGTTACTAAACAAATGGTCCAAATAACACCTAATAAATTCTAAAAGAGAGACGAATTTTTTAAGAGACTTTTATCTCAATTAAGAAGGTAAGTTTATGAGTACGGGAAACACATAAAAAGTAATAAATAACATTATGATAGATCCCGGTGACCATGTTACTGATTATTTTCACCATTCTCACTTATAGAAGGAACAAGGACTAGAATCTCTCTTTATTGACTATAAAGTGTATTGTACACTCTAATCGAGTATCTATTGGAAATGGTCCAATTCATTTAAGGACTCTAAGAACAAAAGTTGTAATCACCCACAATTAAAACAGTTTAAAACGTAGATAACTTTACTAACGTACAGAAAGGGAGAAGTAAGAGATAATATCATTTTGTATAATAAAATAAAGTTTTTCAATTTACATAAGGACCCAATTGAGGTAATCCAATACCATACGATAGAAAGATAGATAACGACCTAAATCTAACCATTACTTAGTAATTACAATAAACGTAGATACGGGTACTCATTAAAACCAAAAATCCAGCCACAAGTGCTCTTTATACGAAGAATTTAAAAGGAAAAGACAGAATAACCCTGTACGAGGGAAGACGAGACAAACTTTGTACATTCTACCATAATAACGAGAGATTCTCTTAAGTGCCATTTGGGTGGACCCGGACTTCGAAAGAGACACCCTCCTAAAAAACTATTAATCGAATTAACTGTATCCCGATAAATATAAACGACAAAGTAGACGTGAGTCAAAACCAATTAAAATGAGAAGATACTTACACAGGGAGAATAGATTCAACGGAATAGACAACTGTAATTGAACAAGTCTTACAGTAGAAAAGGGGAATTGTCCAAATAATTTGGACATCATTTTAAAGACCACAACCATTATATTATGTTACGAATGTTTTCCTTTTATTCTAATAAGGTCTCTCTAATTTCCATTTTATACTTATATCAACACGGTCCACTTACGTTTACTTTTATTTCGTCCACAGTGTGGAACTATACTCCGTTTTCGACCGTTTTTCCTTCTCTTTGAGTCTACCTCGTAAATTATTGTTTCTCCCAATCGTGAAGTACTACGACTCCGTATGTTGGTGGCCATGTCTCGATCGTCAGTAATCCTTGATGTGGGTCTATTTCGTCGTTGTAACAAATATTACGCCTGTGATCTCAGTCTTTGTATTATTATTCTCCGAGTGAATAAACAGAGTTGTATTTTGTACCGTTCCCTATGTTTGTCTTATCTCTGTCTTTGGTGTCAGTCATTCCGTCTAACATAACGACATTTAGTATGAGATTTGGGTGCATCCACCAAGACGTAACATAGACTTCTCATAAAGTCACGTAAACCTATTGTAGTATATACTTTGCTTAGCGGTCAGGTCCAAGCTATGCACTATGTCCCACGAGCCACGACCACGTGACCCTACTGGGTCTCCCTACCATACCCCTCCCTCCACCCTTTCCCCAAGTCCTAACCCCTGTGCACATGTGGGTACCGTCTAAGTACAACTACATACCGTTTTGGTTATGTTATAACATTTCAGTAATCGGAGGTTAATTTTATTTATTTAAATATAATTTTTTACTTTTTTTTTTTGAACCTTACTGAATCNTACATACCGTTTTGGTTATGTTATAACATTTCATTAATCGGAGGTTAATTTTATTTATTTAAATATAATTTTTTACTTTTTTTTTTTTGAACCTTACTGAATCCAATGTCTGTCTTGAAGTCACAGGGTTTCTTTTTATTGTTTTAGTTGTTAAAGGTTAGTAATACTTTCTATAACTTTTAACCTTACTTATAGTTGTAAATTTCGTTTTTTCGGAAGGATCTCGAAAAATTTGACGATTCAATTTGGTACCGATCTTCACCCCTCTTAACTTGTGTGTACAAACTCATTCTGTCCTTTAAGTTTTGTTTCAAAGTCCTTACGTCCTCACGAAATTATCATCCTTTAGAAATGGAAAATCGAATATTGAAAAATGAGAATTCTTAATTGAGAAAATTGTTACATAATATCTAGAGTATAATTATGTCAATTCCTCCTTAGTATGCCAGTAAAGATTTTAAAGACTTTTACGTAAAACGTTTTAGTTTTGCATAATAAAAAAGTTCAAGTTTTGTGAGTCATACTATCTTTTACTGTCGTGAATTGTTATGGATATCTTAGATATATATACATTCTTTGAAAGAAAGTTATTAAAATAAAACTAATATCAAAACGGTAACAATTAGAGTCTATTAAAGAGTAACAATACATAAAAAGTCAAGTTTACGTTTATACAACATGTAGGGAAAAAGAAATCGTAACACACCTTTATACTTTGTCATGTTAGTGTGTGAATATACTCTCTTTCGATTTCAGTGAGAATGAATGTCTACTATATTAAAACATACTTTATTTTGGTCTCCTTAACTATCTTTACGTGATCGTTTTCTAGTAAATATTCATTGTACAACATTTTAGTTGTGTGTGTTTATTATTGAAAATACTTTCACTTTCACAACCAACGAGTCAGGACGGACTGAGAAACGCTGGGATACCTGAGATCGGGTGGTCCGAGGAGACAGGTACCTTAAAAGGCCCGTTCTTATGACCTCACCCAACGATAAGGAAGGAGGTTCCCTAGAAGGACTGGGCCCCTAGGTTGAGCCCAGAGGACGTCAATTCATTTCCTGTGAATGTTCTGTATTACCTTCCTTTATTTGATAAATCCTTCCTTCCTTACCTCCTTCCTTCCTTATCCTTCCCTTCTTTCTACCTACCTCTCCTCCCTGCATGTCTCTAAGTTGGCACTCGTCTTCAGAATACAGTTATGTTATTTCATTAACAGCCGGAGTATTGTCTTTTAGTACCCACGGGAAAACGATAGTGTCACCAAGACGTCAACAAACAAAGACCAAAACAAGAAACGAACACTAAGTCAGTCACCAAAATGACCCTCGGTGACCTGAGTCGGGGTCTGGACGGAAACGACGTGACAGCCCTGAGAACGTCCCCAATTTCCCACAAACTCACCCTGGGGAAGACGACCTAGGGTGGGTGGTCCCCTCCTGTGGGGAGAGACAGAGTTCTAGTGTGGCGGACCCGAGTCTCCTTCCACCACGGGAAGTCTAACCTGACTTTACCTCGGATGAAAAAGGAGACTGTAAGTCGAGGGTCAATGTAGTCCTACCTAGGCCGGACTAATTGGTGAATACTCTACAGCCCTTTTAGTGGTTTATGTAAAGAACACGTTCTAACGAGATAAACTTTTGAGAGTTGGAGGGTAATGGTACCTTTGGTGTTTCTAAGATGCCACCTAATGTTATACTCCAAAAAAAAAATGAACCGACCAACACACATTAATTGAAAACAATATAGTATAAAAAAAAACTAAGTGGTCTTTTCCGACGATATTATGAACGACATAGTGATTGTTCGGGTGTAGACTCGAGGCAAACTTTCCTCTTTCGGGCCCTCCCTCTGGCCCAAGGACGAGACCGAGAAGACACCCGACAGTAATCGACAGACTGAAACTTTTTGTACGAAAAGGAACCAGACCCATAGGAGTACGCACCACCGACGTCGTCCCGACCCTCCCACCCACTTTCCCGAGTCCTTACTAAGTCTCAGGAAGGACNGGCCCAAGGACGAGACCGAGAAGACACCCGACAGTAATCGACAGACTGAAACTTTTTGTACGAAAAGGAACCAGACCCATAGGAGTACGCACCGCCGACGTCGTCCCGACCCTCCCACCCACTTTCCCGAGTCCTTACTAAGTCTCAGGAAGGACCGTCTTCTTAAGACACTAAGACGTCAATGAAGAGAAAGGTTAATTTTGTGTCAGTGGTAGTGACAGACTCGTGAACTTTATTTACTGGGGGTGGAGGCGTCGGACGTATGAAAAGAGTCACTTCAATCGAACTAAAAGATTGACCCCCTATAATTTCTTCACAAACTTCATTGATTACAACCTGGTCATTCATTCGGTTTCATTCGGTCAACGGGGGAATGGGTCACGTTACTATTATTATCGTTGTTAATGATACTATTATCAGAGAGATGGTGAATACTGGTAGGGACACGCGGGCCGTACTCGATCTGAGAGGTGTCACGAACTAAGTCTTGAGAACTGTCCACTAATAGTAAGAGGGAAGAGTATTCCTTTCAAGTTTTTGGTTTATTGGTAGGATGTCGGAGACTGAAGAATTGACCATCTTGATCCAGAGTCAAGTACAAGCAAGTGGGACAATCAAGGACACCCCAGAATCGACACATGAATGGTGTGTCTCAGTCCGTAATCAAGGTGACTGTAAAAGATTTTAATGATGGGCTGTTAAATATCTATTGGTGTTAATGTACGTTGGTGAATTAAAACTGGTTTTTCAATCCTCGTTGTGACTTTCGAATGTAAAGGTTGGAATAAAACCAGTACTGATTACCGTTTTTTTTTTAGGTTTCATTTCACAGAGGGAGGTTTTTTTTGACGTTTTACAGTTAAGAACAGATCATTTATACTGTAACAGTGTTTACTAGTCTCCATAGTTTCTACTACTCAATTTTTTTTTTTTTTTTTGGAAACAAGTGGAAATGTATATGGAGGATGAGATCACAAGAACGGACCTCTTAGGGTCCCTGCCCCCTCGGACCACTCGACGGCAGATACCCCAGTGTGTCTCAGCCTGCACTGACTTTGTTGAATCGTCGTCGTCGTTGTACACAAATATCAGTATCTGAAAAGGAAAAGACATTGTCACAGAACCTCCCCCCCAAGTAACGTGATAAAGTAACACATATGAACACGCGACTAATTATACCTTGAGAGTTTCCTTGAAGACAGTTAGTGTTCAAGTCACCAACCGAGTGTAGTCTCTTTATTGTCGGTCAGTAGCTTTTCGTACCACCGGAATTTATAGGTGTGTCTGTCAGGTCGTCAAATTTTCCAGTGGTATATGTTGGATCAGAGGAAAAATAATATGAAAAAAAAAATGAAATAAAATGAAATGTTATGACAAAACCAAAACGGTATGTAGTTGTCCTTAGGCGGTACCCACATGTGCACAAGGGTTAGGACTTGGGGGGAGGGTGGAATATGAAAAATAAAATTTTAAATGGACTTACAGACGATCTAGTGGGACAGAAACTCAAGATTCACTTTACTCATTTCGGAAGGAGGGTTTCACTTACCCCTCGAGACGGGGACGGGGGTCAAGACTTTAGGGGGTCGAGGGAAGGGACACCCTGAGGAGTCGGGGGGACTGTGGGCTGGAGGAACAGAAGAGCCGTCGCTACAGTCCCATAGTTCACTACAGTCCATGGTTCGTGTACTACAACCCCATGGTTCACGCAACCCCATGGTTCACTACAGTCCCATGGTTCACTACAGTCCCATGGTTCACACACTACAGTCCCATGGTTCGTACACTATAACCCCATGGTTTACACAGTCCCATGGTTCACTATAACCCCATGGTTCACTACAACCCTATGGTTCGTGTACTACAACCCCATGGTTCACACAGCCCATGGTTCACTACAGTCCCGTGGTTCACTACCACCCCATGGTTCACTACAGTCCCATGGTTCACTACAACCCATGGTTCGTGCACCCTGTGACGTTTGAAATTGCTCCAAGACCTTCACCCGGGCCTCCACCGAAGGGTCCACTTTTCGAGTCTCCAGAACACTTTCGTTACTACGACCCTCGAAGAGAGGTCGACTAAAGTTGGGAACCGGTGGTCCGAGGATGAACAAACGACGGAGTCTCGGTAGAGTCGAGGGCCACGGGACCTGGGTGGGTTTACTGGTAAAAGATAATAAAACGACACACCTCGAGGAATCGTTGAAAATTCACAAACGAGTGAGAGAAGGAAATGTTCAAGAGTAAACTTCACATCAATTGTCATCTAACGACCTTTTTTCCGTTAACCCCAGTCCTAGTTGAGCCCAGTAAACATCAACTAAAGTTTATTGTAAACAAAGAGTGAGAGATAAAAGAGAGTGTAGACAAATATAAAAGCACCGACCGCAGGTGACAGAAAACTTACCCGATCATGTGTCCTTCAATACTAACCGTCATAAACCTTTATAGGTATCCGTAGACTTATGTTAGTAGATGTTGATTGAACTGGGTGACGAACGGCACAAGGTCCGTCCCGGTAGGTCCGGCTTTGTTCAGTCAGTTAGTACGGGTGGACCTCTTTGTTCGTTTCGGACGGGTGGGTCCCGACCTGACCGTTCTCTCGTTCTGCCCGTCCCGAGAGTGCCGTGTCTCTTCCCACGTCCAGACGGACGACCCCACCGGGAGGCGGCGTAGCGAGTCCCTCGTCTGCTGAAAGAGACGACGCGCACCCGACCTCTGTCCTCGCGTTTCGTCTCCTTGACCGTCAACGACCGGGTGTGACCGGTCAACGGCCTCCCCGACATCAGTCCGAGAGGTCGTCCATCGACAGTCTGTGTCACTCCGCAATCCGTCTCCGAGTGGTTCACTTCCTTCCTGGTCAGGGAGGAAAGTCCTCAGGGGAAGTCCCGAAGTCTCTGGAACCTTGGTCGAGTGTGAACGGTCGAGGTAGGAACTATTCTCGAAACTCATAGATATAAACAAAATAAAGTTTGGGTTTCCGGTTTTCACCCTAAACAACAACTTTTCCTGAGTCAACACTTGTCATGAGCAAACACTGGGGATGTAAGGGGTGGGTTTCGGTAAGTACCCCCCTGTCGGTCACTGTAAGGACCAAAATAGTGATGGTAGTTCCTAGAGTCATGACCCAGAGAACCAGTGGACAGGTGTCCGAGAGGGTCAGACGAAGGATTATAGGGTAAAAAATGCTAATAATGAACATAAATAAAATGTTTCTTGACACCTAAAACGAGAAGGACAGAAAGGGACTATTCGCCGGACGATTTACTTTATGTTACTCCGATAACCACGTTTAATGACTCATCTATTACAACGGACTGTAACCCCAGTTACCACAACAATCGTCACCTTCCACCAATGTAAATTTGTTTTCTAACAAGTTTACTCCCTCGGACGTTCAATGACCGGCCAGTGTCTCCGATTTTAATATTTATACGATTATACAGTACGATAGTATGATACTGAGAACAATTATTTTATAACTTTATAATATTAATACAGATTTATATCATCTGTGTCACGATAAGTTTAAGAATAGACTATAAACTGGTATAAAATTTAAAAATAGAGCAGTCGGTATTAAATCCCCTTTCTTTTTTCTTGAGGCGTTTACGCTAACTAAAACGACAGCAGAGAAAATCTCATATTTTGTGGAGGAAAAAGTGAATCCTAGAAAATTCTTTTTCGAAAACTTAAATTAAGTTTTACTTGTAGTGAGACCCCAGTAATACTCAGAAAGACAATTAAAAAAAGTGAACTAAAACTGACATCTTTCATGTAGGTTTAGTAGGATGGGCGCGGGAGTAAATGTTTCATATCTTTTTAGAGATAAAATCTCCAAATAAGTACCCACCGATGACATAATAAATGTTTGATTGTACATAACCGATTTATAAGATTTTATTTATATAAAGTAAAAAGACGAATTACAGATTTTAGGTGTTTAAGTTGGAAAATGTGTGGTGAAAAAAATTCTTCGATTCTTAATTTTAGGGACCTCGTATAATGACGGGACAACTTAAAATCGGTCAACGGTCCCTTTCCTTCCTCAATGTATCCAGTCCGTTAAGTGTACCATTCGCAGTGTGGACTTATATCGATATGGACACCGTCTTTAATAGAGGAGATTCGTTTAGTTCTTTAAAAGGACTTCCCCCGAAGGGGCCACCGAGTCTGTCATTTCTTAGACGGACGTTACGTCCTCTGGATCTAAACTAGGGACCCAGTCCTTCTAGGGGACCTCTTCCTTTACCGTTGGGAGAGGTCATAAGAACGGACCTTTTAGGGTACCTCACCCCTCGGACCCCCGACGTCAGGTGCCCCAGCTCTTCTCAGTCTGTGTTGACTCGCTGAAGGGAAAGTGAAAAGTGAAAAGTGAAAGTACGTAACCTTTTCCTTTACCGTCGGGTGAGGGCACAAGAACGGACCTCTTAGGGTCCCTGCCCCCTCGGACCACCCGACGGCAGATGCCCCAGCGTGTCTCAGCCTGTGCTGACTTCGTTGAATCGTCGTCGTCGTCGTCCTTTGTTCGAGTCCTGAAAAATTCACAGGACAGAGTCTATCCCGATTGATTTGTAGGTGTCGGGAGGAGAGGACCACAGAGACCTGGGTCTTTTATACTTCTTTTCGACACACTGTTGGAGTCAAGAGAGGTTTCTCGGAACTCTGATTCAGATTTGTTTAGCCCAGTTTAAACACGAGTAAAGACACTTGACCGGCCCCAATCCAGACCGAGAGACAGGTACAACAAGCCATCTCACTACCCGAGTCATCTACGACCCACCGGTCCACGCTCAAGTCCCTTGAAATATGGACCCTCTTCGACGTCTCTCTAACATATCGTTTTAAACGTGTAAAGTGTCGTTTCCTGTTTTGACTTCCGGCATTGACACAGGAGTCCCCGACGGTCGTCGGACCCCCTCTCCCACCAGACTCGACACTGAGGTTGTGACAGGAGAAAGGGATGGACCAGTAAAACGAACCCGATGTCCGGAGACTTCCCTGTGACTCTCAGGTCGAAGTACTCCTCTGCGTGGACACCCTCCTGTAGACCGAACCGGACCCGACCCACCTCCTGTCCCCGAGGAGTGTTTCCGTGGACAAAGGACCCCGACGAGTTTGGACACGGGGGCGCGAGGACGTGACTTGGACCTTCTATATAAGAGTGTTTCACTTGGGTTCTTTACCTGTTTCTTAGTAGGAAAAAGTAGTCGTGAACCCAGTCGTAAGACACCCTTTTCGTTTTTGACAGAGACCGTAAAGTTCCTTTCAACCTAAATTCGTTCGAAGCTTTCCTGACCCCTCCGTCCTGAGCTCCTTTAGTGTCTTAAGTCATTTCACTCTGTACGACTGAGACCAGTCACTAAGAGTCCCGGGGACGGATGGGGGGCGGCGGTCTCTGAGGGACGACCGTTCCTCTTACCGTGTCCATTGGGGTCCGAAGGTCTCTCAGGGCCCGCTTCTGACTCCTCGGCACGACCACGAGGACGGGGTGGTCTGTAGACGAACGGAAGAAGTGGAGGACGGTTCTTTACGGGTGGGCCTATCGGTCAGGGGCGTCAATCCTCTCAGAACGACGACGACGACGACGATTCAGCGAAGACAACACAGGCTGAGACACATTGGGGTACCTGTCGTCGGGTGGTCCGAGGGGTCAGGGACCCTAAGAGGTCCGTTCTTGTGACCTCACCCAGCGGTAAAGGAAGAGGTTACGTACTTTCACTTTTCACTTTCACTTCAGTGAGTCAGCACAGACTGAGAATCGCTGGGGTACCTGACGTCGGGTGGTCCGAGGCGGTAGAAATCCTAAAAGGTCCGTTCTCATGACCTCACCACGGTAACGGAAGAGACATCCTCTCAGAACGTAAATATGTTTTCACCGAGGAAGGAGAAACAGGTCAGAGGACTCGGTGCACCTCGTTTACGACGTCGGGGACCTGACTTCCGTGAAGAGTCTTGGTAGGAAACCCGAAGGAGTCCTACTTAGTCTGTTCAAGGACGTTGGTGTTAGTCACCTGGCTCGTGTCGACCCGGTTGTCATCGTCGACGACTAACTCGTAGTACGACCAAGAAGAGACCTATCTAAGATCCAATGACCTCACCCAGCGGTAAAGGAAGAGGTTACGTACTTTCACTTTTCACTTTCACTTCAGTGAGTCAGCACAGACTGAGAATCGCTGGGGCCGTACAGGGGTCTCCGGGGAAGTGACCGGAGTGTTCGTGAGTCTTGGAGCGACAGGTGAGAAACAGTTCCAATGAAGGTGACTTCACGGTCCAAAGTACGAGTCCATAGCCGGGGTCTCTTCCGAGAGGTTTAGACGTGTGTCTCTAACTGAGACAGCAAAAGAGATTTGCACTCGGAAATAGTCGGAACCAGGTCGCAAGGGTGGCCGAACTATAGACTCCTTCCCCTCCCCTGTCTAACACCATAATTTTTACACCTCTCCTTGTATTCCTTTGGAACCACTTTACTCACATCTTACTTCTCCGGGGGTTTGACCCCTTCTTAGTACCTAAAGTCCCTGACCCAGTTCTCACTTTCAGGGTACTTTGGTTTGTTGAAGACCCCATTCGTCTCTCTGTAAAAGAAGTCGAAACAGGTCAACATTCTACCCGCTACATAGGTGACTTTAGAAGTGACATTCTCCGTTTTTGTGAGAGACACTTTTCGTCTGACAGAGAGTCGTTTCGGTAAATAGAGTGTTCTATACCTAAAAAGGCAGCGAAATCTATACGGTCAGTTCATCTCCCCTGTATTTTTATTTGACTAGAATTACGCCAGAGACAGGGTATAATCTGTGATTTTGACTCAATATACAGGTGTATAAGGGTCGACCTGTTATTAGTAAAAGTTAGGGAAATAAATATCGTACGTAGATCCCTTCTTCATGTTTTATGTATTTTAAGAATTTGTCGTCATTTATCTGATTTTTAATAATCTGAACATAGTAATAATGATGACATTCAAAAATACAAAGATAAAATTTCCTAGTACATTCAGGTTCCCCTAAAAAGTAAATTACTTACTAGGAAGGGTTATTTCATTCTCCCCTTTTTGGGAGGAAGACCCTGTGCTTAGGGTACGAGAAGAGGAATCATTGAGTCAGACACTGTAGTCCCGGGAGGGTGCTGTAGAGTCTTGACTTCTGAGACCCTGTGTGTAGGACTGTTCCCTCGAATGTCCCAGTAAAGTAGAGACTGGTATTCGGTTCACAGCGACATTAATCATATCAGAGAGGATTTGCGTCACTAGGTTATACGGTACCAAATACCCGGCTTGCACACACAAATACTCACGGATAGTCGACAGTCTCTGTCGAGAAGATACAAGACATCTTAAACCCAGTGTCACCAACCTGTTTGTAGTGCTGGATGAAAGACTCTAGAAAGTACAATTAACGTACCCAGTTATACTAAAAACATAATTGTATGACCTTATTTTTGTATTAAAATTTATTTTTCGTGTCATGTGCGAGAGGTCAAAGAAAGAAGAGTCAGTAATTCGTCCTCTCATAATTTTAGGTAAAGCGACCCTGTCGGGGACAGATATCACTAGTTTTTGACCGAGGGTGAACTGAACATGAACTATGAACCTTTGTGGTTCCAGACCTCTGTCATACCAAAATAGGTCTTCTTTACGTTACCCATGGCAGCACACGGTCGAAAGTCGTTCGAGGATGTAAACGATGTTTTGTAGAGACGTCATTGAAGGACGAGAAAGGGTACTACGTCCAGCTAAAGACCGTGAAAATGAAACCCGTCAGCTCAGTCACGTGTTAACAATGAACTATGAAAGACCAACACTCCACAAAATTGACGTCGTCCACGGACGGCAGGCCGGAACGACTGCAACCACCGGTCCACCTACGAAGGGACAGAGGGAGGGTACCCGTAGAGAGGACCTCGACACTCGAACCGAGGTTTCCTCTTCCTGGGGACGTCCCACACCCACACTCTTCTGACGGCGAGAGCCCCTGTGTTCGTCCTGCGTCCACTGTGACGTCTCAAGTCTCCTCGGCGTCGGGGTGAAGTCTAGGACGGGGTCCTAGACCGCGGGTTCTCGGACTTCATTGTCGAGAGTCCCCGACTCCCAAGAATAGCTTTTCACTTCCGAACCCTACGTAAGAAGTCACGGGGCAGGTCGAGAGTCTAACGGACGAGAATTGCTCGTTCTACTGAGGAGTGTCGGTACCCACACGGACCTCTGTCTTGTCCCCTACCTGTGTCGGACCGGGGTCGGGAGCGGATCCTATACTCCGTCAGGACATTGTTACGTTTGTTGCCCCGTTTCGATTTTCTTTCTGAGTGTCCGAATCTCTTCTGCCAGTTCACAGTGTTACACCTGTTATTCATTTTATTGGAGTTTTAGGATAAAGTAGATTTAGGTAGGTATAGTAAAATAATCTTAATAACTAAAAAAAAGGGTACAAGAACGACTTACTTCTACCTAATGATCCATCGTTTAAACATCTATCATTTTGAATGTCCTTTAGTGAGTTATGTGTCTTATGTATGTATCTTCCTTCAGGTCGCGTCATTTTATGTCAGATTAAACTACTGTATTCATATTTTCTTATCTAGATTTCATTGGTAAATGTGTTTCTTTCTTGTAGTATAATACATATAATATATAAACATATTTTATGTATATTACGAGCGTACCTATATTTATACTAAATTATATTATATATTGTCAGTCACTGACAGTCAGACTGACTTTTTTCCTGTCCTAAGAAGATTACCTCTTTGGACCCCGAGCTCTTAGTCTGTCTCAACCGGGAAGGACTACCGAGACCCGGAGACAGACACCCTGGTTGTACCTCATAAGTGGGACGGGGGAAGGGACACACAGGTCTTATTGTTTAGAGAATTTACCTGACGCACGTACGACTAAACGGGTTCTCTCGATGTGCCACCTGTTCAGAATGGAGCGTCTATTAGTCCACGGGTCTATCCAGGGTGCGAGGATCTGAAATTTCCCTACTTTCCTTGGTGGGCTACGGTTGACATACGAGGGTGAACTTGTTGCTTCTAAGTAACTTTTGTATGGTCTCTCTCCTCTGCGAGGAGTAAAATCACATCACAATCCCTGTTCTCTTCTGTTCTCTTCTCTCCAAGCAATGATACCCAGTGTGACCTCACCTACTTGACTCTCTTTATGTCAGTAAAGAGGAGGTTAATTCTTCATTACAAACAAAGTCCGCGAGTAGTTTCTTTTCGGTTACATTAATAATTGAATCCAGACATTATCCAATCTCTAGATGGTTTTTATTTATACTCGTTTCTGACCGAGACTCTCACGGGACAGACCCTTCTCAATCTGTATGTTGGTTTATTTATACGTTATTATGTCTATAAATGTATCTTCACTTAATGTAATTTTTCAGTCCGTGTGTAAAAGGGAGTCAAATCTTAAGTGTAAATAAAGTCCAACACTTAACCTGAAGTTAGAACTGTCTAAATTCACCATTAGACAATATCGTACTCTACCGTACGTTACATAAATAACTGTAAAGTTTAATGTCGTAAAAGTTACTCTTTCCATAGATTAAAACTCGATGACTTTGTCGTACCACATCAGTATATAAAGGACAACTTATCAGTAGTGGATCTCTATGTTCTAAGAATAAATATCGTCCATAGATCCTACCCTCACGGTACATGTTTTTTACTACGATTTATCCACTTTTCAGCGGTAGTACCAATAATTGTACGACGTGAAGATAAAATTTTACGATTTCTTAGGATACTATAAAGACGTAAATTATTAACACACTCGAGTTTTTTTTTTTGGGGTTTTAGTAATAAAGGACTGTAATTACTTCAGTTGAAAGGGTCGTGTTAAACTTATCCGTTAACTTGTTGCCCTGAGTTTTTACGTAATTTTGGTCCAGTCGAAGAGCCGTAAAGGTTGTTATACAGGTGTTAAGGTACTTCCCATTAGAATTTGGTAAAAAGTCTTGTCGGACATGTAGAAATAGAATTTTAAGGTTTACAAAGTTGTTATCTGCTAACAATCTTGGTCTGTTAATAAAAAGTCGTGGGTAACTAATTACTGAATCAGACACTGTGTCCCTCTTCGACATCTTGTTTCCTCAGGTAATATTATTACGTGCCCGTAATTTGGTAGAAGTAATTATCTTAGAAGCCTTACGTCAAATCGTATTTCGGTTTGTACGGTATTTCTTTCACCTCTCCACTCTTAAAACTTATATAAAACCTTTGAGTGAACTATATTTTCTTCTAATTTATTACAATAACGAAAGATAAATTTAAGAGAGAGAATGTGTGTGTGTGTATCCGTGTGCGTTTCTAAATTGACCATTGTTGACAGAATTTTGACGTAAAAATTGTGATTTCCTTTACCTATTATGAAATTTTAAGTATATAAGTATCACCAGTAACCGGAATATCTCTGGTCATAAAAAAATTCTTTTATAAACAGATAAATAAACCGACGTAGTTCAGAATTAACGGTGTGTGTCATAGAAGTGACGTAGCATGTCTTAGGAAATAACCCGTGTGTCTGAGAGATCAACATATGTGCTCGAACGATCAATACCGTGTGCCCGAGAGACCAACATGTGTGCCCGACAGATCAACACCGTGTGTCCGAGAGATCAACACCGTGTTCCTGAGAGATCAACATGTGTGTCCGAGAGATCAGTACCGTGTGCCCGAGAGATCAATACGTGTTTCTGAGATATCAACACCGTGTACCCGAGAGATCAACACGTGTGTCTGAGAGATCAACACGTGTGTACCTGACAGATCAACACGTGTTTCTGAAAGATCAACACCGTGTGTCCGAGAGATCAGTACCGTGTGCCGAGAGATCAACACCGTGTGTCTGAGAGATCAACATATGTGTTAGAGAGATCAACATGTGTGTCCGAGAGATCAGCACCGTGTGCCCGAGAGATCAACACGTGTTTCTGAGGTATCAACACTGTGCACCCGAGAGATCAACACCCCGTACCTGAGAGATCAACATCGTGTACCCGAAAGATCAGTACCGTGTACCCGAGATATCAACACCGTGTGTCTGAGAGATAAACATGTGTGTTTGAGAGATCAACACATGTGTCTGAGAGATCAACACCGTGTCCCTGAGAGATCAACACTGTGTGTCTGAGAGATCAACACGTGTTTCTGAAAGATCAACATGTGTGACCGAAAGATCAACACCGTGTGACCGACAGATCAGCACCTTGTGTCTGAGAGATCAACACGTGTTTCCGGAAGGTCAACATCGTGTACCCGAGATACCAACATGTGTGTCTGAGAGATCAACATGTGTTCCCGAGTGATCAACACCGTGTGTCCGAGAGACCAACATGTGTACCCGAGAGATCAACACTGTGTGTCTGAGAGATCAACACGTGTTTCTGAAAGATCAACACCGTGTGTCTGAGAGGTCAACATGTGTGTCTGAGAGATCAACATGTGTGCCCGAGAGATCAACACTGTGTGTCTGAGAGATCAACATGTGTGTCCGAGAGATCAACATGTGTGTCTGAGAGATCAACACGTGTGTCTGAGAGATCAACACGTGTGTCTGAGAGATCAACATGTGTGTCTGAGAGATCAACACGTGTGTCTGAGAGATCAACATGTGTGTCTGAGAGATTAATATGTGTGCCTGAGAGATGTATATGTGGGACTGAGAGCTCAACACGTGTGTCTGAGAGATCGATACCGTGTGTCCGAGGTCTCGCGTGTATCCCGAGAGATCAGTGTCACGTAACTGAGTGACCTGAACATGTTTATAAACATTGAATATGATAAGAGATTGATTTGTGTTTGGTTATTTTCTTGTTTGTCGTTGTAGTTATTGTCGTTGATTTCTTAGAACGGTATCGTCATTCGACTTACTTGAAGACTTTCGTCGAAAAATGTTCACATGTATATACACACATGTATGTATACGTATATACTTGAATATGTCTATACTTCCACAAAGATTTCTTTAGTCTAGAGACCTGCAAAAATTTCAGGGTCCAATAAAACCTCGCCCCCACCCATTACAACGACATTACATTGAAGAGACATCATGAGATCTGGTGAGAATGGGAAAAGTTAGAACACCTGTAGTCGAAAATGGTCTCAACTGGACAAGACTGGAGTTCCAATTACTATGTCTTACGTTAATTAATTACTCCAAAGGACCCGTAAATTGGGACCGTCCGTACTCCGACAGAAACATCCAAACAAAATCTATTCGCAGTTAGGACCAAAAGAACCTTCTCTCCTTAATTCTGAAGTCCCGTCCGAGTCCCTTCCTCTTCCACAAAAGAGAGGGGACACTTTATTCTTTTGTCACGAGTCTTTTGGTGACACGACGTCCAACCCACCTCCTCCCTGCCCTCACCTCCTCCCTGTTCCACACCTCCCCCTTCTACCCCACCTTTTCCCTCTTCCCTACCTCCTTCGTACCCCACCTCCCTGTCCCCTTACGTCCCATAGTCCCCAAAGACGTAGGGTTGACGTCCGTCGGTCGTGACGGACCCACTTACACCCTAGAAGAGGTTCGACGAAGAGAAGGAATCAGGGACGAGGGACTTTCCTCCGGGACTAGGGACGGGGACGGGGTCGTCAGTACACAAGATAATTGTCTTGGAATCCTTTCCACGACAACGAGACCGGAGAAGTCCCAACGAGGGATAGAGGGGCCTACTCCAAGGGGGGTCCCGACGGAGTGACTTGTCCACCACGGTAGAAGTGGTTTTTGTTCCTCCTTCCCGACGTAGACGGGACAGGAGTCTCCTGTCACAGGTCGTGAGTCTTCTGTGACTTTTCCCGTGAAGAAGAGGAATAAGCAGGCGGACGACTACGTTCTCTGCGTCCTCTACACCCAAGTTAGGGATCCAGTCTTTCTAGGGGACTTCCTACCGTTGGGTGAGGTCATAAGAACGGACCTCCGAGGGTACCTGTGTCCTCGGAGCACCCGATTCAGGTACCTCAGGGTCTCTTAGCCTGACTGATTGGTGTAAGAGTAATGAGTACCACCAATATAAGATGTTAAAACAGTACTTGGGACTTAATCACTTATAACTTGGTGAGAATATCTCCTTTATGTCCCAATCCAAGGATGTTCGAAGACCAGTGTAAAATAAGTTGGTTAGTTATGGATTGAAACTAAGATACACAAAAACAAGTCTATCGAACAAGTCACATTACTCCTAGGTAACTGTAGCTGGGATGACGGGTGTCGCGACAGTAAGTGTAGACTTGTGACGAATCGTGTGCCCATAAAAAGGGTCCAATGTCGGAAGAACTCGAATCCGTGCCTCCTGATCCGACCTCGGCGAAATTGTCGTTTCAGCGGTTGTTTTTCGTGTTTGTACGTCTTCCCTGGATACGAACGGTGGACTTTGTTCTTCCGCCTCGTGACCGGGGGTCGAGGAGGTGACCCTTCCAGGCCCGATCCACTGAGTTTGTCAGAAGTGAGACGTGTCCAGTCTCTCGGGGCACGTGTCTTCGGCGTGGCCACGACGAAATCCCTGTGCTCGACATAAGATGGGTCACCCGTCCAAGTGTTTATCCCTTTCACTCTCATTACTTCTATTTGTTTTTGTAAGGTATATTTTTAAAATCATGAGTCGAGTTATTTCTTCACGAGTATCATCACATAATAGTAACCTTCTATTACTATCAAGGGCCCTCCCGCGTCGCTCCCCGTTTCTCTTGGTCCGTCGAACAATCTGTCGAACGCGGGTAAGTGTCTGTGCCATTCTTAGGCCCCTACGTAAAACTCTAAGACTTTATTAAGTAGACTCCGCAGACCATTAATACAATGTAGGAAGTGGACTCAAGTCTTTCGTGTGTTTGACTTTGTGGTGACAAAGAACTTCACAAAGAAAATTGAAAAGTATTGTAAATTTTACCTCTTCCGTTACCGTAGGGTGAGGTCATGAGAACGGACCTTTTAGGGTACCTGCTTCCTCGGACCATCCGACGTCAGGTACCCCAACGTTTCTCAACCTGTGCTGACTCGCTGAAGAAAGTGAAAAGTGAAAGTACGTAACCTCTTCCTTTACCGTTGGGTGAGGTCACAAGAACGGACCTCTTAGGGTCCCTACCACCTCGGACCACCCGACGGTAGAGACCCCAGCGTGCCCCAGCCTATGCTGACTTCGCTGAATCGTCGTCGTAAAATTTTTACACGTATTCTATGTTATGAGTGAATATCTAATAGACTGATCTCCAGGTTACGTGTCCGGAGTGATACGTTGTACATGTATCAAGTAACAGATTAAACAACCAGTCACAGATTGTCGTTTTACGAGGTTGTACAGTGAGGCAACTGACGTGTAACTATTCGTTTGGGATGGAGTACGTTTCTCAACTGAGTAACCTTTTCTGAAACTACGACCCTCCCTAACCCCCGTCCTCTTCTTCGCCTGTTGTCTCCTACTCTACCGACTTACCGTAGTGACTGAGTTACCTGTACTTAGACTCACTTGAGGCCCTCGACCACTACCTGTCCCTCCGGACCCCAACGTTTCTCAGTCTGTGCTGACTCACTGACTTAACTTGACTTGACTTGACTTGACTTTTCGAAGATTTGTATACTTTTGAAGGAAAGAAATAATAACCTGACAGGTGTGATTTAGTTTAGTCTTGATTAATTTTACATACCGATATCGTCTTGTTGGTCAATAGAAACTGTAGACGTTTGAAATTTTGTAAAACCGTATGTATCTTAAAAACAGAAAAGACCCATACTGACCAGTGGTTACGTCGGTTCTTTGATGACGTTCTTCCTTTCGCCCAATAGAACTGACCGGAACACAAGAGTAGTGGTTGTAGTGGTAGACACTTCTGTGTGGTGTTTAAAGAGAAGTTTCGAATCCAAAGTCCGATATGAATCGTGAAGTTCCTTGTACCTAAGGGTGTGAAGGGTAGTAAAAGAATGTCTGAGGACGATTGACAGGAGACTTAAAAGTCTAAAGGTAACCCGACTCGTCGTTTGGGTCTCCGGGGGTAAGTCCTAGTACAGGTATCGAAGGAACTTACTTCGTCCCTTTCCCCCGAGGTCGGTCTTTGGCCTCTTACTCCCGTCGTCACCGAATGTCTTTTACCCTCCCGTGGAACAGGGAGACCCTTCCGTCAGTTCCAGTCCCAAGAGTCTGGGGTACGTGGTAGGTCTGTTCTGTGACCGACTACCCGAGACTGGGTTGCAGAAGGGTCTCAGTGTTGTCTTTCTCCGAGAAGGGAGGGATGTCAGGGGGACGATGGACGCGGTGTCCTTCGTCTTCCTCTGTCTCCTTTTAGACTCCTACCCAAGACCAAGTGCCTGGTCAGGAAGACAGATCGATCTAGCTATAGGTAGGATGACAGGGAAGGACATCGTCCAGGACGAAGATGGAGCCACTGGTGTCCGAACCGACTGACGTACGAGACCTCGTCCTCCTCCGACCTGACGACCTGCGGTGCAGATCTGGTCCGGGACTCTCGGTGACCCCGTACCAAGAAAGGGGAGAGGGTGCTCGTGTCGGCACAGGGGCTAGACCCTTCCTCCTTCTGGACGACCTCTTCTGTGCAACTCTCACCTGGGAATAATAACCAGACTTGGGAAATCTAAACCCTGACAAACAATGACGTCGTATTGGATGTTTCCTACTGTTTATCACAGAATAATCGAACCTAGTTTACGAGAAGTTGTGGAGTAGTCAGGACCCTGCGAGGGTGCATCTGTGTAATCTTGGTCCTTTTACCCTCCACCCCTCCTTTCCTAAGGACTTCCATCTTCCTCGAAGTGTCCCTCTTACAACTATGTCCATCAGTACTGACACGAGTCTGTCGGTTGGTACGAGGGTGACTTTACAAAGGGTACTGAAGACGCGTTTTACTTTAAGCCTTAAAAATAGGAGGACAGTTCTCGGAAAGTCACTGAGGAGAGTCAAGTAGATCGGTCTCGAGGACGACAAACATTTTAAGACCCATTCGGTCTTACTAAAGGATTCTTAGGGACCCCTTTTTTTCTCTCGCTCTCTGTCTGGTAGGACCAAGGGAAGACGGACTTTACAGAGAGGCCAGAAGTTTGGGCATTTAGACGTCACGGCCCCTTTCGACCAAAAGGTGTCGTCCCAAGAATACACGAGTCATTACAAATGACCCGATTACTCTTGAGTCGATGATTTACTTTTCAAGAGTCTGGTGAGGACAGTACAGATAAGAATTCGGCATTAGAGGAGAACAATTATGGTTGTGAGGGTCTTGAATGACATACCAACGACACTCAATGATAAATCGAAACCCCAGCGCCGTAGATCGAAGAAGGTGGGTGGGTCGACGACCTACTCGTCGAGGTTGGTAGTACTCCACGTGTGGGGAGTTCCCGGTAGGGCACCGGAACGGACGTCGTCCACGAGCCCCAGGAACCGGAGGGGTGCTAGTGATTTCGTCTACACGTGTTGACTATTGAGTAAGGACCATCACCCTTCGAGAGTCTTAGGACGAGGTGGAAAGACCAGGTTCGCTCAGTAGAGAGAGAATAAACTTCATTCTGACCCGCAACACACAGTGCACAGGAAGTCCTCCCAGCAACGGGTCCTAACCGGTATGGACGGTTACACCACTCGACGTGGGTTAGGAAGACTGAGTCACCTAATTTGGTCTCTTGTTTTACTCTGTGTCAGAAAAGAGTGTGAAATCCAAAATCTAAGTCGCACAGTTAAAAGTTAAAGGAAAATGATTTGGTCCGTGTTGTCAATAATAATACGAGAAGTTTAAATAGGAGATTGGTGATACCATAACGTAATAAGTAAACACACCTGAAAAAAAATTACTAAGAGAATCGTTATTTTGATCAAGAAAAAAATTAAGATTCCAGAGTAAGAAACCGTGAAAAAAGACTCTAGAGTTGTAGACCCGTGAATCGGTGGTTTTGACGACAGATGTCGTCGGAGACATCTCTTACGCAGAAGTGACCCACTAAATAGACTCCTAGAACAGGGGAAAATAATTTAGGAACCCTTATCTAAGGGGAGTTTATAAGAGCGAAGTAATTTTTTTTTTTTGATAATAAGTATTCTCTTAAGATTCCGTCTCGTCCTGCTGGGCCTACGACATGCCCGTGTCTCTCCGTCCTCCTCCGGGGAGAGAACTCCGTCCTGGACCCGACGAGGCGTCACGGGGGTCCACCGACGAGCCCCTGTGAGTCGAGACCCAGGGTCACAGGACTCCCGAGCCCAACGACCACACAGACAGACGTATGCATTCATACACACACACGTACACACACGTACACGAATGTACGCGCACACACGTGTACATAGACACACACTCACGTGTTCACACACGTGCACACAGACGCACTCAACCTCTCTTGTCCACCTGTCTAAAATACTACCTTCGTACCGAGAAACTTTTGAGTAAGTAAGACGAAGAGTCTTGGTCATTGTCTTTTGTCTGTCGTAAACCCTGTTTCTGAGTCTACCACTACTTGTAGATCCCAACTTTTACCTCCACGGGACTCTCCGCACACACAACACCCCTCGAGACGTCTACAGTGAGGTGTCCGTGTCTTCTCTTTCGTTCGGAGTCGGCACGTCTGAGTGACAACGGTTCACGTCCCCCCGTCGATCGGGTGGTGTGTGTGTGCTGTCCCCTGACGTTTGCCCGGGAGAGACGAAGGACACAGAAGGAAACAAAGAGGGATAACAAAAACCGACACAAACAAAATAGCACAACACGGGAAGAAGGGACTTTGCGACCGTAGACGGAGTTTGGACTCCCGACGTCGCAGGAATTCGGGTCCGACCGACGACCTCCTCCTCCCACTAATTGGGGGCTCGAGACGACACGATCGTCTCCCCGTCGCCCTCCTCGGGACCGAGGGACCGGCGGACGAACCCCGAGGTTGGTTCGGACACAGAGTCTCTATTTTCCGTCGAAGGAGAGGGTACTTGTGTCTTTGTCGTCCAGGAGACTCCCAGCAGTGCCGGCGGCTGACCCAGACACGACCACCTTCGGACGAGGAGTGCAGGATCCGGAGGACCACTGTCCTGCTGGTGCAGACCGGGACGTCTCCGTTCGTCCCGACCTCACTGCCGTGAGGACGTCGTTTCTCCGGTGCCAGTGCGGGGCACGAGTCCTCCGTGTCCCCTCGGTATTAGCAGGGACGGGGAGCGGGCGTCTCACGGGATCCGTCTCCAGTCGACCGGTGCACCGGAGGCGGACGTCAGGTACTCCCTGACAGAGAAGAGGTCGAGGTGACTACTTTACAACGTCTCACAGGTACACCCGGTCCGTAAGCACTGTGTCTTTTCTTTTGGTAGAAATGTGACGTTGAGACAAACATCGACTCCACTGATCAGGGCGTGTGGGCGAACGCCTGGTTGTCTTGGTGAATTGTATGGTTTTTTCATAACCAGAAAACATTTTCTGGAACTAAAGACGATAGCGTTGAACACCAAGTAAAGAACTCTGTGACTACTACATTCTTAGGGTTTTTTGGTAATCAGTAGTAGACATAGATTGACAGGTACCGTCATTTTGACCTTTCACACAAACTCGGAGAAGTGAAATTGTTTGTGTACTTCACGCCGAAACTACTCTAGTGACAAATAGTGTTGTAACTACCGACTGTCTGTGTTTTAGGAACACGTTACTCTATCGTATCCGGTTCTTTTTGTTGTTTTTATCCTTCCTTTTATTTTTCGAATACATGGAGTCATTTGTGAGTCCTTCGGGTCTCTTCTAATATGACTGGGATAAAGGAATTCGAGTTCCTAGGTTTAATTACATACTTTTAAGAGAAAGCATGGAAAAAAGACTAAAAGTGGTTTCCTTTTTTTTTTGAACTTTCTGTCTCATTCATTTTCATTTTTGTATCGTATTTACACTTTGTTTATTGACCCTTAACTTACGAACCTACAAGTAACTCGAAATCTTTATTTGATATAGAATAGTGTACCACGTTCCACACTTTTAATGATAATACTCCAAACCCCTTTCGTAAATCTGATTACACGAATACATCGGTATAGGTCCATATCAATCCTAGTTTTATATTATTATAACCAACCTTCGTAGACCCAAAATATCTCTACACCTAAATGACAAAAAGGAACGACGGTAAAAATCTTTCGGTGGAGAAGAGGACCAGGAGACCCTACAGCATATCTCTCCCTGACACCGACAGTGTAGGACTTTGAAGGGTATTCTTTTTCCGAGGCTACGTAAAGATTCGTGTCGACTCACCTACCCCCAAGTGACTGGACGAGTCCGGTTACGTAAAGAGAATTGGCACACAGGGTCCCCACTGGGTCACTGGGGTAGACAGGAGTCCTAGATGGCATCATCTGTTAATTTCTGTGTCAAAAGGAGAAAGTATAGTTGTTACATTCGACGAGGGGAGTGTGTTTATGAAGTACAGATAACCATTGCTCTTCACACGCGATTTCCTAAAAGAAGACACTCACGGACTGCGAAAGTCTCGAGTGGAAGGCGAACTATATGTAAGATATTTGTAATGGTGAACGGAAGTAATGTCTTATACGGAATTGACATTTCTGGTCAATCCAGTTCAAATATGTCTCATACGTCACTAGCCCGAAGGGACCTCCGAGTCTACTGTTTCTTAGACGGACGGTACACCCTACGGGTAGGTCACTCATTCTCTCACAGACAAGGAATACTGTATGATTTACGTATAGTCACTTGTTCTGACTGATGCAACCACTGACATGTACCACGCCCCACCCCAGGAGTTTGAACTGACCTGTAAGTGAGTGGACACCTCTGGATTTCTACGCTTGTGAACTGAGAAGGAAGTCTTTAGGCTAAGGACAGAACGAACCTCTGAAACTCTAGACGAAAAATAAATTGTGACACCATTCATTGGTTCCAATTCTCAGTAACACATTTGTACCTAGAGTGTTACATCACCGGAGTCTTTGAAAAGATTTTCTACAAAATTTAAAAATATTTAAAGATCATGTTAAAAAAAGAAAAAAACGGTAAAAGACACCAAAGGTCAACAATTCTTTACTTTTAATAACACAGGTTAACTTCCGAGAACACCAATCTTGTCGATAATTTGAAGTGATCAAATCCCAAGATGTCTTCTACGATATGGACCCACCGATGACAGTGGGTGGTCCTCTGTTCTATTAATCACAGTAGATTATAAAAATTTATACACGGAGTAATTTTGATAAAAGTAAAAGTTCTCCTGAGTTACAGGTCATAGTACTTTATTAACCGGAGTAGAATTCTTACTGGGAGAAAGATTTCCCTCGAATCTTTTCATACAGGGAACAGTATATTGTAACCGTACACAACTTTTTATCCCTTGTGTACATATGGACACCACCTAAGTACAACTACATACCGTTTTGGTTATGTTATAACATTTCATTAATCGGAGGTTAACTTTATTTATTTAAATATAATAAAAATTTTCTACCTTTTTTTTTTGTTTGTTTTTTTCTACAGGATTAAAAATTAGGGTGCACTAAATGAGTATATAAAATGGAAGAAAAGTCATAGAGGTTTTGTCCTTACCAGTACCATGAACTTATATGTAAATAGTTTAGTAGACCTCACTCTCCCCCTCAAAAAATCGAAAAAGTATACTAACATTAATTGACTAAATATAAAATCTCGTCAAAATACAAATGTCTTTTTTAAATGACTCTCAAGGATATATTAGTGAGGGTCGAAGAGGATATGTAAGACCCAACCACCCAAACAAAAAAAAAAAAGAGAGATGTAAAATAGTGAAGTAAGAGAATAAGTGTAGTAAAGACTTCTCTTCAGATTACATTAAGTACGGAAACACGGAGACATGTGTTTGGAAAAAAAGAGTCGAAGAAAACTTTGAAACAGAAACTAAAAGACGTCAAATTTATACTCGGACCAACATCTATAAAAATATAAATAGGATTGGCCATAAGAGACTCTAAGGACCTAGACACCACATCACAGACGGTAATTGACACCTTTGAAAACCGTTATAACAATGTTGACAAAGAAGATAAATAGAGGAGGAAGGTCATAAGAATAATATGGAAAATATTGACAGTCATCAAGAACCTATAAGATAACACATTAAGAAGGAAAAAGAGAGAGAGACATAAAATCAAAACGTTGAAAGAGAATTGTAAAGAAGTTCGAGTGCCTAAGAAAGGAGTGGTGTGGGTCAGATGGTTTCCGAGTAGTCTCCACTGAGAGTAACGTCAATGTCGAAAGGATCGGAAAGGAAGGTCAAGAAGGAATCTCAAAGGTAGAGAGACGACTGTACTGAGTAGACAAGGACTCACAGTGGGTACAAGAAGTAATGTCGGAAATCTTCCAATTAGTGTCAATAAAAGTCAAGAGGTAGACTGTCAGGGTAGACGGTTTAGACTCAGAACGAGACTACGAACAAGACAGAGAAGTTGGGTCCCAACCCACCCCGCCAAGACAAAACGATAGAAACACGTACGGATCATAATGAAACAACAAATTACGACGTGTACTCCATGGTTCATCTTCCTTTACTCCGTTTATCTGAAAATCACAATCCTAAATACAGACACGTCGATCCTCAATCCGGCACAAGTGACAGACGATGTTGAGGTCCACAGTCTCCGATCCCAAGGAGGCCCACGGGACCAAAACAGAGGAGAAGGGCCCCAAAGGAGGGGAAGAATGTGCTCCAGAGAAAGTTCGTACACGGGGTGACAGTGTGCCCTCGGGACAATTGTCCCACCACTACCTCGTCCCCTCCGTCTGCACAAGACTCGGACTCCTGCTTCCAGACAATCCCTTCGACACGGGACCCGACACTGGGAGTGACTTGAAGAGTCAAACAAAAAGACGGGGGAGAATCCACCCTGTCCTACCGACCGTCCCTGACCTCAAGCCAAAAGGACAGGATGACCGGTAAATCCGAGACTATTGTGATTATCGCGTCCAGGTCCCATTCACCGAAGGGGACTCCGTCCACAAGAATTCTCGGTGTCTCACGAGACAGGGCAAAGTGTTACCGAGGAAAGGGGAGGAGGACGACCTTCGGAGACCTCTGAAGAGAGGTTGTGGGTGACAGTCTTCGACCATCCCGAGGTCCTCCATTTTGAGAGTTCTTCACACCCTGAGGGGTACTGACCCACGGGGACCTCAAGAATTGAGAGTCTGAGCAGGTGTGACCCGGAGGTCGTCGAGCAGTCGATACCCAGACTGGAGGGTTCCTCCGAGAGGAATACACACCCAAAGGACACTTAACACCACAAGACACAGAAGAACAGACAGGGAGACCAAAGGGGCACTGGAGTGAAGAGACTACGTAGACTCTTCTCAACAACTAAAAACCATCCAAGTCGAAAGAAGAACATTATTCTACTTTCACTACTGAAAGAAGTGTACAGGACGTTCTTTGACCTTTAGAATAGTAGGTTTATCTTTTAGTTATAAGAAAACGAACTACTAGTCCCTAAGTTTGACTTTGGAGTGAAGACTTCTATTTCCCTAAAATTTTGTTTCAGTGGACAGTGGAAGGACAGAGAACACCCGTCTCCCCGACTCCAGGGTACACTAATTGTTTAAGTCGGCGTACAGACGACCTTACACCGTGGGTCCAGTGTTCCCGTACTTCACTTCGAAGTATTTCCTTCAAAGTTAAATTAATACTATCTTTTTATCTACTTCTAAAATCTTTGTTCGGCCAACCCACGTAAGAAAACCTACCGGAGGGATCCTCTAGGGACCCGAGTAAATTAACTACAACTCCGGAGGCCAAGGGGTTGACCCTCTACTTCTCCCACCTCGACTCTTTACTGTAAGTGTGTCGAGGAGTGTCTGTACCCCTCACCAACACGGGGACTCCCGAGAGCCTCTCACCCCCACATGGGAGGTGTCTGTCGGGGAAGAGTCCCGGGGGTGTGTGACCGAAGGTGTGAGGACGGACTTATCGTCGTGGGACCCGATTTTCTTGAAACTTTACGGAACGAGTCCGGTCAGTAAATTCCAGCGGAAACTAAGATTGAAAGATATTTTAGGTGTCTTACAATGTTACTCCTTCTAGTTCAATAAACCTCTTCTCTCCCTCCTCGTTTTAAATGAATTTTTAAATCGAGACTGAGAGGAAATTTTAAAACGGGTTCCACTTACCACAACTGCGGTCCGGTACTCGGACAAGGGGAAAGGGGTCGTAATAGAGGGTAGGGGTCCCTGTGAAATGAATATAAATAAGAACACCCACTTAGTCTTTTACGGAAGGCTCATTTGTCCGGTCGTGTCCCCGGAACACCTCTAGTATAGGAACGTCTCACCAACCTCCCTTTCTATCCACGAAGAGTTGTTCTCTGCATTTATAGCACTGTCAGTGCTGGCGACACGTGTTCCGACAATTGGTGTTCTCTGTGTGTCGACTCGCACACTTAGCTTGTAGCACCAGCAACTTTATCCTGCTCTTACTCACCCTAATGTGGGAGCGCTCAGCGTGCACGGCTCTGCGGACGTCCCTACCTGTGGGGAGAAGTCCTCGATTCCCTCGGGTGAAAGACTCCACTCTTCGAACACAAACTCGAGGTCAAAGACAACGTAAGTGTATAGTACTCTTAGACCGACTGAACTCACATACCTGGAGAGGGTAAATAAATTTTGGTAAAAATTTCGTTCAACTAAATGTCACAATATAATAAAGGTCCACATATTGTATCACTAAGTTATAAAAATATCAATATGAGGTGAATTTCAATAATGTCGTACTGTCGAGAGAAGGAACACGATATCTTGTATAGGATCGACGAACAGACAAAACATCTGTCATCAAACATGGAGAACCGGGGGTAGGGATAGAAAGGGGAGGGGAAGGGGGGAGGGGTGATCACGCAGGAGATATAGACACGTAGAAGGCAAAATAATGTATACAAACAAACAAACAATCTAAGGTGTATATTCACTATTGTATCTTATAAACAGAAGACTGAATAAAGTGATTCGTATTATGGGAGGTCCAGGTAGGTGCAACACCACTTACCGTTATAAAGCAAGAAAAAGCACGGACAAGGTGACGGATTACGTGGTGTAGAAGAATAGGTAGGTAGACAACTACCCGTGAGCCTAACGAAGACATAGAACAGATTACATTTATTACGACGATACTTGTGACCTCAGACACACAGAAAAACTTAATACAAAAGTAAAGGAAGTCTATATATGGGTCCTCACCCTAACGACCGAGGACACCATCAAGATAAAAGTCAGAACACTCCTCAGAGGGGTGCCAAGGGGTATGACCGGCGTAGTCAAACACAAGGGTGTCGTCACTTATACCCAACGGAAGGAGACGTAGGAGCGGTCGTACAAGATCAGGAGTAAAACCTACTACCAGTAAGACGGACCACACTCCACTATGGAGTAGTACCAAAACTAAACACAAAGAGATTAATAATCCTTACACATCGTAGAAAAGTACACAGAACCGGTAGACATACAGAAGAAACGTTTTTACAGATAAGTTCAGTTGAAAATTTTACTCAACAAACGAAAAAATATGACTGAACATACTCGATAAATATGGAGAATTTCTAATTAGGAAAAAGTCAGTATAGTAAACGGTTATAAAAGAAGGTAAGTCATCGGTATGGTTAAATAAAACCACAAGAGTTATAAATTATGTGTATAATGATAGTACTGAGTTAATATTTTATTAAAATAAAAAGGTAACATAAATTTCTAAATTCCTTAGATTTTTAGTTGTATAAATAGTTATGTTGTCAAAAGTCTCTGTATTTACTAGTAAAGTCAGTACTTTAACAATCAGGGAACTTTTTCACGTTAATACCGTGTAGATCATTATAAAATGACATTAAAAAATTTTATATAAAAATCCCTTTATCTTTATATAAGTGTTTAGTATCCTCAGTTTTCGAGTGTAAAGTTTTAATAATTTTAAGTTATGATTTTAATAACTTTATGGTAACATGCATATCCAATATCTACATTCTAATTAAAAAAGTTTAACGTAGAGAGTTTAAAAGGGAAAAATTTTCTTTATGGTATAATCGTATAAAGGGAAGGAAATAGTGTTTGACAAAGGAGTTATACCTTCTTTAACGTTTGTGAAATTATTATCGGGTTTCACTAAAAGGCTAAGTCAGGAAATGTCTTCTCGGACCTTAAGTAATAACGAAATTACTACCCGGAGAACTGAGGTCGGTTCCTCCGAACTATAAAAGCGAATACAGAACAGGCGACCCTCCACCAGTGACTGTCCTACCTAGTCGTCGGGCGTGACGTAACTCTACGTCTTGTTTACCCCGACTCAGGGAGGACGTACCGAGACACCCGAGACGACGGTGATTGTTAATGGTCCCTGTCCCCGTGTCTGCGCGCCGTCCTCCGGACTGGGGTCGCGCCGTCGAGTAAAACGTGGGGTGAATAAGTCGCGCGGGACGGGACATTAGAGGGGCGTAACAATAGACACGCAAATGTGTCAGTGTGGAAGTAATACAGGGGTCCCGGTCGTAGTCGACAAACAGTGTAGATAACTAACGTGAGTTTGACGTTAAATGTCTCTAGCGAGAGGTTCCAGGACTCTTTTAGGGCAGAGACAGACTACCCGACCGTCGACCGACCATTCCTGGTAGTGTTCACAGCCTGTCTTTGGTGACCCTGGGTTTTGTCGGGGCACAGTGAGGACCCTTCGTTTGTGGTTCCATGGGAATCCTGACCTGTGGTGAGTCTTACTGTCTTAAAGTGGTTTCGAACCTTCGTCCGCTACAACTTGCGGGACAAACGGTACTTAGTAGTCGTAATGTTCTTTTCTTTGCACCGACACTCATCGTCACGGGACGAAGATACATTGGATGTTTCTAGGACTTTCGTCAGTGTCACTCGTGCACATTGTGACAAATTCGATGAGTGGACGACGACGATGACGATTCAGCGAAGTCAGCACAGGCTGAGACATGAGACTCGGGTTGTCCGAGGGGGCAGGGACCCTAAGAGGTCCGTTCTTATGACCTTACCCAACGGTAAAGGAAGAGGTCACGTACTTTCACTTTTCACTTTCACTTCAACGAGTCAGTACAGGCTGAATCGCTGGGGTACCTGACGTCGGGCGGTCCGAGGAGGCAGGTACCCTAAAAGGTCCGTTCTCATGACCTCACCCCACGGTAACGGAAGAGGTGTTTCGGTCTTTTCGTCTTAAGTACCGGGACAAAAAGTCCACTCCTTTGACTCCGAGTATCTGAAGTGCACTAAACGGGTCTAAGGGTACCGGTCTGACTGAGTTCATTCTATACTTGAATCCAGACGAACCGAACCTTTTGGTCGGGGACGGGTCCAAGACTGAGATGTACGACTTGTGAAGTTCACGCGGCAGAATCCCCTCGACCGAACTGAAACGGGCGGTATGAGTACACAAAGAGGACCCTGCGTGGACGTGACAGAGGAACGACGGGGGCAGAAGGAGTGTCCGACGTTAGGAAGAGTGAAAGGAAGAGGGTAAGGAAGACGTCTTATAGAAACTCCCCACACAACACCATCTCTCTTCCTGGAATATTCTCTTCGTCTGTGTTCCTTCATTACTTCATGCGCACGAGGGGGTTTCGACGAGGAACGAGGTCAAGAGGCGAGTGAACGACACGACACGCGACTTCCCATCTCGGACCTTCCACCTTCCTTCTTGCGTCGGGACGAAGGGTCCCAACGTGTGGACCACACTTCTACTGAGAGGTCGTGACTGCGGTCGTGTACCGGTCCTCACGGGACTTGAGGGTGGCGGTAGGGGTTCACATGGTCCGTGACCCGACGTCGCATGAGTGTCCCACCCAATCGAGTTGGAGTCTTGTCGGCGTCTCCATCCACGACCACCCGAAACGGAGGACGTCCCTGCTCTCCCTTCGAGTACCGGGTCGTCCTCCCCTCAGTCCGGCCGAGACGACTACCACGACACCTGTGACACGGGTGGTGGCAGGTTAGGACCCCCAGACACCTGGTCACTCCTCCTCAAAACAGTCTGTTATGACCGAGCACAGTCATTGTCGTGTAGACGTGAACGTGTGTTGAAAGGTACTAGGGTTGTTGAAAGTGTTTGAAACCGAGGAGAGTAAAAGAGGTGTCACGAAGGAAACAGGTCTCACCGCCCTAAGTCCCCTGCGACTAGTGTCGTGTCTGACGGGGAAGTCCTTACAGGGACCACCATCCCCCCCTACCATACCCCACCCATGTCTCCGCTCTGACGAAAAACGATTGAACCGACCCGTGACCCTTGTACTTCCTCTTTCGTACCCTTATCGAGGACCTACCCGTGGGGGTTCTGTAGGTCCTTCGACTCGTCGACTCCGGTCGTACTTCTGGGGTCAGAAGGTCCCGATCCGACGTTTCTTGTCGAAAGACCCTTCTGCCAAAACTATTCGAAAGAGAGACAGTGGGAGTTGGTTCTCCCTGGGCCCTTACACAGTCAGCAGGTACGAGAGTCGGCTGTCAGAGACGTCCACGTGAGCGTCCGTTCAGGAGTGGCAGAAGATAAGAAGTACGAAGAGTAAAGACTCCCCGCCCCCGACGACAAGAGACACCTTCACCCACGACTCCTCACTAAAGGGTCGTGTACTCTCAGGATTCTCGTTCCCGACAAGATAACCCAGGTTCCAAAATTAATTATTTTCTTATCGTGACACTAAACACCTTACATCGGTACACTGGACGTTTGTGTGTAGAACGTAACTGTCCACTGTCGTCTCGACCGACAACCTCCCGCAGTCGAAACAGTGCACGACACACGAGTCTAGAGGAAGTGGTCTAATGTGAGGACGACCATACGGCTTCAGGGAAAGTGCTCCTGGTGGAGACGAGACACTACCCTAGTCTCACTCACGAAAAACGAGCGTCACTGGGGGAGGGGACGGTTGCAATGAGTATACATCCGAGTCCGCCCGTCAGCCCTCCCCCCTGGAACCGACTCCCAGGACTACTGGAAGGGACCTCGGTCCCGTCTCCACGGTGGTAGGACCCTTTGTCGGTGGGTCTCGGTAGACAGAGGGGATACGACTTGAACCATTCCTTGGGTGACCCAGAAGAAAGATCACAAAAGGGTTGAGAAAGAGAGGACGGAACTGGTTTTCGTCCCTTAATATTCCGTTCAAAAATTTTTAATGAAGGTATTCACTAGTTTTTTGGGACCCCCAATTGAACCACAGGGAAAGAAAGAGACGAGATAGAGACCCGTCTCCGTTCCCTTTCTCATTTAACTTCAAAGTGTTATATGTGTGTCGGAGCTAGGGTCCACTCTCTATTTAGGTCCTTGGGTTTCCGCCTTTATATCACAAATCTGAAATTTGGAACCCATCTCTTAAATTTGTCCGAAGGGTCCACTGAGTCACCAGTTCTTAGACAGACCGTTATGTCCTCTGTGTTCAAGTTAGGGACCCAACCCTTCTAGGGGACCTCTTCCTTTACCGTTGAGTAGGTCGTAAGTACCTGTCTCTTCGGACCACCCAATGTCAGGTACCCCGGCGTTTCTCAACCTGTACTGTCTCACTGACTCGTACGTCCGTGTCTCTTAACTTTACTTCGGTGTCGTAGTCGGGTGGGGTCAGGTCTATGGTCTTTACATAAGGGTTGTTCAAGGGTAGGGAAGGAAAGTTAAGTAATGCAACTAATTGTGGGGTTTGGTAATTAAGGTAGACACGAAGCGAAAGAAGGAAAGAAGTACGGTAGTGTGTCGAGAGACCCCTATACTGTCACGAGCAAAACTTTTAGTGACCAAGGTTCTGTTCTAAACCTTGTAATTTTTTAATTGAGAAACTTGACATAGTCAAATTCTGTGTTTCCTTTTAGATCCTATTCCACATGTAATTCCTTCGAAATTTATCATCATTAAGAAATACTAAGTTATTTTATGATTCCAAAGTGTAAAGACTTTGATCGTTGATTCCCGTAAAATTCACATTTACAGTCAATAACTTGGATAGACATTACAGCTTCTCCTAATAAAGTCCAGCAGTAAAGAGAATAGGACGTGTTTGTGAATCACCATCCTATGGTATGAAATAGGATTTACAGTGTCTCTAGTATTTTGTGACTACACCTGCAACAGGGTGTCGACCGTCGGACGTACGATCCTTCCTTACCTTAGTCACGATGTTAATCGGGTCTCCGTCCAAGTTACTCAGTTCTAGTAGAATCTGCCCCGGACCCCACGGGTACCTTGGGTGCGTTACCGTCTGGTAGAAGAGTCCCGAGGAGAAAAGTAAAAATACATAAATAAAAACAGACCCAGAAGTAACGTCACGAGTCCGAAGAGGAACGTCACCAAAGAGAACAGTGTCTCGAGCACCAAACACCAAGCATCCGAGTCATCAAAGTCGGGGACCCGAGGTCTCGTGTCCGAGTTATCAACACCCTGATAATCAACGAGGTGTCGTACACCCTAGAGGGGTCTGGTCCTTGACTTGGGTACAGAGAACGTGACCGTCCGCCTAAGAGGTAGTGACTCGGTGGTCCCTTCAGACCTCTCCACGAAAGCAGTACCTCTGGTGAAACTGAACTGTTAACAGGAGTAGAACCCTTCAGATACCAATTTTAGTCCCGTGACACACAACTCTCTGCTGTGATTCCGTTGTCCTAGGGAAATGTTTCGTGAGTCGAACGAACAAGGATTAAGTCACAAGGGTCGTCGAGACGTCACAGAAAGAGGAGTAAAATGTCTGCTCCGAACCCTTCCAAGTAACGGAAAGGGTCCTCACTCGCGTCTCTTCATCTTGTACTTAGACCGGACTACCATCGTTTAAGTCCCAGAAAGGAAGAGAAATGGTCGTAAAAGACTCATTACGAGGAAATTTGTAGTTATGTCTTGAGTTCATTCAAAGTCGATCTTCTGTCTGAAACTATTTAATTTTAAACACTATAGCTGGTTCTTTCTTTTGAGTCGGTTTTAACAAACAGGGGTCTTGAGTGTATCTTTATTAGTCGTTAGTGTCTTATACCTTGAACCTTTTTCGTCTAGAAAACGTCTAGACGAAACTTTAACCATTCCTACGTAAACCACAAGAGGGTTTGACATCCGCACGGACCCTCTCTCTCGTCCCTCTCTCCCTCTCGACCGCCATCCACGTCGTAGCACGGGTCCCGTCGGAGCGTGAGTCTCGGGAGGAGGTTCCACCTGGAGAGTGCGGGAGGGGACGACCGGCGGGACGAGGGTGGGGAGCCTGCTCTTGCTCCTCACGCCGCGCCCAGTGTCGTGTCCAGTAGGGGTACTGAGGAGGTGAAGGTCCGGAGTCCGGGTCAAAGGAACTACACTCAATAAATTAAACTTCTTGTTACCGACTTCTACTTTCTCACTTTTTCGGGAGAACACGATAAAGAGACAAACACTTTTCATTTTTAAATCACGTCAGACACTACTCCAGTACTCAGCCGTCCGTATTTATACAGGTCCCTTGTGAGACACGACGAAAAAAGTTGGACCACCTTGAACAGCCCCCTCCACTCCCCTCGACTTGATTTGAAACCTAAGATGTTTTCAGGACAAGTAAAGACACCCTCAATGAACGAACCCTTTGGACACTCTTTGTTCAATTGACATGAAAATTGGCCTTCACGTCTACAACACTAGTTCATTTCTCTCTTCGGTACGCAACCAGAGTTAGTGTCCACGACTCAGGTCCTCGGATTTCCCCACGTGTCACCCACCTCCCCGTTCTCCTGAATGACCACACTTACACGGCGGGAGTCCGAAAAGTGGACGTCTTTGTCTGGACAAGAAGACCTTGTAAGATCGACCGGTCGAGACGGAGGTGACGTGGGACTCGGATGGACTGGAGTCTCCTAGACTCCTGTTGTTCCAGGGACTGGAGCCCCCTACGTTCCTGTTGTTCCAGGGGGTTCTTCCGAATGTCTTCAAGTGTTTTCGATGACTTAGAGATTGAGGTCTTACTTTCGTTCGTCTCGTTATACCATTTTTGGTGTAACCTTGGTAAGGGGACCTCGGGGAAAGATTGGTGCTACTGAAGCCGTACAGATTCAGGAGACTCGGAGTCGAAGGAGTTCTCATTCTCCTAGATACTCTTAGTGTGGTCTCAGCCACACTTGAGTCATTGTACGGACCCTGTTCACCGTGTAGACCAGATCCGGCCGAGATCCTTACGAGCTTGGTGTCTGGACCGGGTCCAGGGAGCGCCGAGATTCCCGGAGTCCTCCTCGTCTGGTCTGGTGGTGGGTCTTCGTGACGTGTGGATGTCAGGACTCCTCTGAGCGTTACCACTAGGACCCCACGTCCCTTGTGGGGTCCCCGGGGCAGGACGGACATGACTTCGGTCCGGAAGGAGTCACACTTCTGGACGGGGGGAGGTCTGGACGGGTCGGGGAGACAGGAACAGGTCGAAGGTCAACTGCCGATACGCCCCCGGTGTGGACTGAAAGGTCCGTCGGGGGGTGGACGGCCCTGGGGGTGAGGATCGAGGACCAAGACCGAGTCTGTCGGACTTCTACCCGGTCGCCTCGGAGGACTACCTGGCCCCCTCCGCACCCGTGGACGTCGAGAAGGTCGTAGACACAAAGGTCGCAGACACAAAGGTCGTAAACACAAGGGTCGGAGACATAAAGGTCGAAGACACAAAGATCGGAGACACAAAAGTACAGACACGTCGTTGCGGTCGGCGATTCGACACGACTTCACTGACCTTTGTCTGTCCTCCGTCCCTCGGAACAGATTCCACAGGACACAGTCTCGCATACTACGGTTCGAGACCAAGTCTTCGGAAGAGGTAGGGGCCTCTGTGTCTAAGTGACTCGACGGTCCAGACTCGAACAGGACGGAAGGGTTGCTGCGTACTGGAATACGTTAATTTGTTTTTGTCTCTGATCGGGGATAGATACGTCTTATTACAGACGCATTTAATATGGGGTCTTGAAAGTCTTTCCATTTTTAGTCGGTTCTAAAACTAGAACTGGTCGAAAGCTTAGTCCTATATTTGATTCACGACTTTGGGTCCAAAACTCACACACCGGAACTGATGGGGGAGAGAACCCAACCTTCGACATCATGGGTCACTTGTGTAGGTGGGAGGTTGGTCCCCCGGTCCCGTGGGTACGGAGTGTCTTTCTTAGAAACTACTACCCTCCACTCCTCCCCGAACCATTTACGTTAGTCCGACCTTCCGCGTAAACGAGCTAGAGGGGAACCGAAGACCTGAGCCCCTGATCACAAAACGTTTTCCGATGTGTCCCTTTCATACCCAACCATGACTGAGACTCAAAGGTGTCCCCCTCAGGATGTCGACGTAAAGGTCTGTGTCAACTGCGAGAGTTTATAGAGAGTGCGACATCTCTCATGCACCCGCCCGCTACGTGAAGAGGTCCTAAGTACTCTTTCTCGTCGTCGCCACCCGACACTCCAACCATCGTCCTTTACCAACTTGGGCCGTGTATCTCCCTGGGACCGCACTGACGCAAATAGTCGGACTTTACTCGGTCTGTGAATTTGTGGATTCGCCCTTTATGTGTTCGGGGAGGAAAGACTCCGATTGACCTTCTTACACACGAGTAAGAAAGTTTTTTAAAATGGGTGACTAAATGGTCTATTAGTGTTTCACTAGTCACATCGGTCAGCGACAACATGACTAAGAGCTCGTCCTCATTTCCACCACTAGGGGTGATGTGTCTACTCGTCTCACTCCGATCAGATGTGGCGAGTCGTCTCCGTATCGTCGCCCCGACCGGAACCTACGTCTGCGGAAGGAGAGGGGAGTCAGTCACACTCTCGACTCGGTTCTGGGGGTCGGGGGGCGTATTGTCGTGTAGGCTTGAAGGGTTAACGAAGGTTACAAGGGGTCTTCCTCATGAAAAAAGAGTATATTTCTTTTAATAGACCTCTAAAGATTCAGGTACTCCTCGAACTTTTCCCACATACATTTCATCCTTTATCTTTATAAACACACGGTAAAAACGTAGTAGGACAATTGCGATTACTGAAAATCTCACCTAAAAAAAAGGTTTGGTAATGACAATATTAATTGTCGGATACACTAAATTTACGTTTTACGTTACTTCTACCGACCTAATAAAAGGAAGAATTTAAAATACAATCTAAAAATTGCAAGGTATTCATACCAGAACTTTTTGTGTCCTATTGGGACTCTTTTAAACAAGTTTGGACCAAGTTAAACGTTAGAAGGAGGACCATTTATAATGAAAGAAAGTAGGCTTACAATGTGAGCCACTATTTTGATAGTCTATTTTCGGGAAAGACGGAAAGTAAAGTAACAAGGGATTTATCTCGTTGGATGACTGTAGGGACGGAATTTTTAGTCCGAGGCTGGCTTGGGGGCGCAGAAATACGTCGTAAAGAAGGAAACGTCTGCCTTGTCGGTTCCCTACACTTCCTCTTTTGGTTTGTCTGTTTGTACGCCCAAGACTTTTTACTTAGGGGGATTCTCCGACAGAGGGTCCCTTGACGTTTAGAATCGGGGACCGGCTCCTTCGCTCCCGAGCCATAAAGAATCTCTCTCTAAAGGGGGAACTGTGGGGCCACACGCTACCTAATTGATCAATCTTTGACCACTTTCCGCCCCAGGGACGCGGACTCTCGCGCCCTCGGCCCACGGGACGGGCACGCCGGACGCCCTCGTCCCGACCCGCCTGAGGAGTCAGGCGACGGGGGATCCCGAAGCGCGTCCCTCCGGCCGAGCCGGCCGAGGGGAGGGAGGGGCCGACCGGGGAAGGGAAAGGTCGCGGGTCCCGTCGAGGCGCCAGGTTTGGCCTCGACTCAAACGACTGTCCCCGCGTGCCCGACCGTCGCGACTACAGTCTCGGCCGCCTGCCGGCACTAACCTAGATTAATCTGAAGCGTCGTCGTTTATCTGTCCGAGGGACGCACTAGCCGAAGTTTCACCGACCACGGGTTGTTGATCGTCTCCACGGTTTCATCTCGGACGCGCGCCTCGGGTCTAAGCCCCGCCGACCCCGCCGCCCGCGAGGCGCCAGGGCCGGACGCTCGAACCACGCCCGAGTCTGGCGGCCGAGACGGGCCGACCTGCGTCCACTGTCTCTCGGCGGTTTCCTCTGCCACTGTCTCTCGGAGGTCTCCTCTGCGGTCCTCACACTCGCACGTCGGGGCTTTTCACTCGGCCGGGGGCTAGGCGTCCTCGCAGGGGCCGCCGGCGCTGGCCTCGGCCTTTCGACTCACAACCTCTCCTGAGGACGGGCCCAGGTGAGCGGCCGGCGACGGTACCGTAGCCAGGACCCCTGGTCGTCTCGCAGGCCTCCCGACTCGCCAGTTGAGTTTACGTTCAGGTTCGCCTCCTCCTCCGCCGCCCGGTTCGCCTTTCCATTCCTGGACGAAGGCGCGGCGGAGAGCGCGTGAGAGGCGCTGCGCGCAGCGGAGACAGACGCGCGGGACGGGCGAAGATCGCCGGAGGGAGCCCTACGACCCCGCTGCACCGGCCCCGGGCGGCTCGCGGGGCGAGGTCTCAAGTCCAGGGAGGCACTTGCGGGTCCGAAGGCGTTCGGGCTCCCCCACCGGTTGGTTCGCCCCAGGGGCGCCTTCTGCCACGGGAGGCGCCGGAGGCCGTGCCGACGACTGGCAGCGCGTGTCTGCGGCCTCGGCTTCCTTTGCGAGCGGATTCGGGATTCGCGGGGATTCTTGCTCCCTGCCTGGAGCGCGGTCGAAGAGGTAGGGTTAACAGAACCTCCGCCCTCACCCGTTTTGGGATCGTTGGCGGAGGGGTGCGACCCACTGTCAAAGATAAGGCTCGCCACGGCCGACAAAACATTTGTGCCCCTGGACGTCGCTCTTGTCCCAAGCAGGCTCCCTTTATTCGTCTTTAATTACGTACTTTTCTCTTTGTTCGTAGCGTCGAGCAATCTCTACTCCTTTCGACGTTTGGTCCTCCCCTCTCCTTCACGGACCACAGTCCAAACTCGGACCGAGGGGTCCACGACCCTCTGCTTGCTCGGGGTCTTCAATCAGCAGCCCACCCGTCGAGTCCCAGGGGAGCCCCCGTCCCGCGTCGGCCGGCGACGAGGCGGTCCTCCTGCCGGGACCCGCGGCAGGACGACCACAGACAGGGACCTTCCACCGGCCTCGGGAGCCACACCGGGGGAGAAAGGGTCTCTACTTGAATACAGTCGGCGGGGAATACAGTACTCGGACGTCCTCTTTCAAGTCAATAATAGACTTTACACAACCCAAAAAAAATTCACTGGTTTCTCGGGATTTCTTGTGCCCCTTTCTGTGTTGGTAGCACACAGTCCAAAGGGCCAAAGAGACGACCTCCTACGCCTCAATCAACACCAACTTGTACATGGAGGAAGGGGTTGTAGGAACGGCTCCGGATTCTGTTCAAAGACGGGGTAGAGGAGGATTGACGAAGGTTTGCCAGGGCTCGGGAAGGGCTGAAGAAGGACATCATCTTTAATTGGCCTGCCAAACTTCCTTATTTACGGTTCTCGTGTGTCGGTAAGTAATACTAATGTACAGTCCCACCGTCCCTCGATCCACTGTCGAAGATCCTCCCGAAGTCTCGGAACCACACCCCCCACTTAGACATTAAGACCAAATTGAGAACTCGACGACGTTTCTTACGACCGATGAGTGAAACAAGGGACTTTTAAAGTGAGGCTTTGTCTAGACCAGTTACAGAAGGTTTTTGTTACAATTGTCTTTCACTGTTACTATAACTTTTTTTTTTTTTTGTGGCTTAAATTATTACTCATATTTAAAAATTTCATTACTTTTTCTTTGTAACGGAAAATACGAAGTTCACAAGTACACAAGGTCATAAAAATAAATCATATAAATTTATAATTTTACCTTTGTATACCTTGTTATAAAATGTTGTTTCGTTTTGGATATCTTTCTTTTATCTTCGACTACTGGTGAGTACAGAAAGAGGTTTAAGTAAAAAACATCGAAATTAAATGTCCGTCAGTACAATCGAATCTTCCCTAAGTAAAAGTCTTTCCTTTCGTTCTTTAGACTTCCTCCTGAAGTAACCGATATTTGATATTGTTAAGTTTTATTTTAAAATACACTTTATAAATATGTGAAATAAAAATTATATGGTTCAGAGAATTAAAAATATCGGTTTTTACTTCATCCTTTTCCATAAGTCCTACACACATGATTAAGGCCAATGAGCGTTTAAATAGACACTCCACTTCAAAGGATACAGTAGACGGTTGTCGAATAGTACCACCTACTCAGTTTAGTTTACAGATTCACAAATGAAGAATTCCTTTTCAATCGTCACATCCACACACACCAGTTACTTTTCTTTTGTTGTTAATGTCTCGAGAAATAAACGTAAAAGGACCCTTATCTAGTCAGACATATATTAAGGATTAATAATGTCTACGAAAAAAGGGGAGAAGATAGTCCTGTCACCATTTAAATTTAATACAAGATTATAAGTACTCAAAATTGTCGTCTTTATCTTATCTTATCAGAGTTGAAAATTCGAATAGATTATTTTTTTTTGAGACATAGACAGTGTTAAATTTCGGGTACACACAAACCCACCGACAATTCCTTAAAACTATTCCGAGATAACTTATGATTCATTTCGGTCACTAACACTCGTGGGTCTTTCTCAAGAAAAGGATACATTTACTTATTTAATTTCATTTACATGTAAAAAACGGTCACTATTAGCATAAAGGTGGATAAGAGTGTTTGTTCTTAGTAAAACAAACGTAGTATTAAAAATCAAAGGATCTCGACAATTGGTTTTACGATGGCCAAAGATATTTTTAAGAGATTTGCACCGAAAGGACTCTAAAGAAATAATACGAAAAATAACAGTCTTATTAGATATCCTAGACTTTATTTTCGAGACAACGATATCATATTCACACCTTAACTGTGCTATGAGGGTAAATAATAATGTATCCTACGTCTCGGAACCTTTACTTAAAAAAAGGACATCCTCTATACAAAATCAGTACTATGGTGTGTCTTTTGTCAGATATAGTATTTTTCATTTTTTTTTTTTGAACCAGCGTTTTATACTGAAGCCCATAATTGATCCTTACTGGACGTAAACAGAGAGTCCATTTGAAAATTTTTCTGTGATTCGTTTAGAGGGGTGGGGGTTAGGAGGACAATAAAGTAATCCTGAGTCACGGTAGGTAAAAACGTAAAAAGAAACACACAATAAAAAGTCAACCCTGAAATAGAATATTTAACAAATACCTAGAAAATGTAAAAGACATGTTTGTTCTTTACAGTTTAAAACTGAAAAATACGTTTTTTCTTTCCGTCAAAAAAACTTTTCGACTCGTTTCCTGTCACAAGGGTAGAGTGAACGTGTGATACCAAGTCCTGCCGGTGGACGAGTCGTTGTACACGTGGGTGTGGTACCAATTCCTGCCAAGGAAGGGGACAGCGTGTACTCGGGGTAGTCGAAGACGAACACAGAACACGTCTCTGAAGGTCCTTTAGGACCGACGTGCACATCAAATCCTCTGAACGGACGACGGAGGGTGTACCTCGTGGGAGAATCGGTCAAGGAGCGCCTCTTAGGACCTCCGGCGCGACCCGGAAGGTCAGGGCCCACTCTGACACACGTCTAGACGTGCGTCGGACAGGTATGACCAGAATCTCAGTGTGGACGTGCACCATGTTTTCTTGACTTCCACACTTATAACATTTTCCAACATTTTCCACGTATAAAATTGGGACTCATCATTTCCGTTTCCACCTTCCAAAGAATTTAATCGTAGTCGAGTTCGTCCTTCGTGTTTTCCGCCATGGTAGTCTTGTCCTATCGTATATTTTATTCAGTGAATGTACATAGTCGAGGGACTTGGTACCTTTGGAGGTCCCTTTATACGGACTCCTTGACTTATCCACATAAAAAATTAATAATTTTATCACATGTATAAGAGAAAACTAGAGAACCACTCGAAAGAAAGCACTCTCATCAAAGGGTTTTTCTTTGACACATAACAGTACTTTACGTAAAACATTTATTTTATAAAAATTGTAAACTGGGTACTTATGTATGTCACATATTTTGTTAACTTCAGAGACGTTTAATTTTTTTTTTTTTTCTAACGAGAAATTTATGTTTATATAATCCTTTACCTAACTCTTGGTTATGTTTAAGTCAACCAAGGTCCTCCGTTTATCCTTCTGCCCCAAAATTCACTTCACGTAATCAGTGATTGTGTCTCTTCCCCTTGAAACCCCTTGATAAACTTTACGACATCTTTGTTAGGAACCGTTCATCTAGGTCGACTTACGTCATAGTTGTGTGGTGGACAGAAAAGACTCCGTAAACTGTCGTTCGATTCAATTACGAACTTAAAGTGCATAATAAGGTTCTTTTAGGGAATGTGTCTCAAGATCTTTTAACCCCCCATCGAGACGTCTTCATTCATTCGACTACTTAGTCCTCCTCCGTCCTTGTCGGTCAGTACTTGAACCCCTTTATGCCCCCTTTCAACCGGTTTCCCCGTCCTATTCCTCTCGTACACCTACCGTCTGAGTCCGAACAACACTTTACCGTAAGGTACTTTTAGACTACTTTATCTTTGTACCCGGTGTCTACTTCCACCATCTCCGGCCACCCGAGTAGGATGGACCACCCTGACGGACGGAGGACGTAACGTCGGTTCGTAGGGACGTGCGTGATCGGAGCGACCGGCCGTCGAGGCCTAGTTCCCGACCTAAATCACTACTTTAATTTGACTGCCTTGACAAGCGGGAGATTAACACATTCCCGAAAAAGAAGGAAAGAGAAAAATTTTACACATAATCATGGAGACCAAAGATCACTGGGCACATTATCGTCATTAAACTCTAACGAAGTTCCCGTAATCTATACTACTCACTTGAACTTAAATCTTATTTTTATACTCCGAGTACATAGGTAGCGATTTGTCACCACTAACCCAACAACCTCTTCACGACGGGGTCTCCCCGCAGTGTATTCCTATACGTCTTATTCCTTTGACGTCGAAAGAAAAGAACTCCGCACCTCTCTGTTGAAGACGGGACTTTCGTAAGTTACAAGTTAAATTTTTGGCATCTACAAACACCAACACACACACGCACATATGGATATGTATCTCACTTCTGTCGACTTTGTGGACTCGTAAAAAATACAGACGGACGGAGAAAAAGATTTTACGATCTTTTACTTTCAGTGACAAAAACATTACACCTGTCAAAACTTGTTGAGTATTTTGGTTTTTATTATGGCGCCTAGAAGTAGTAAATTTTTATAATAGAGACTTACGGTGTAGCCATTTACCTCGAGAATTAATGATCGTTTGTTCTAAAGATTTTCCTATTTAAAAGTATATTATCCACTCTGAAATTTCCATGAATAAAATCGGTAAAGATTTGACCTTTTTTTTTCCTTTCTTTCTACTTACAGGTTCACTTTATACCTTTCGCGTTCCACGAAGCGTTTTATAAGTTTGATGACTGACAACCGGAAAGGGGCTCGCATATGTAGTGTTCCTTTTTGGTGTGTCGGTGTGCGACGGACTCGCGCCGGTTCTGGGCGAGTACGACAGCTCAACGACACTTGTCACTTCGGTTTAATTGGGGACAGACAAGTCAATTTACCAAGAGGACGTGACTTTACGTCTTTATGTACGACACCGTATGTCCTAATACGTTTCTCTTAACAAATAAGGAGTGATTATTACGTAATATTAAGGGAATTCTTGTATAGTGACAGTTTCTTTTCTTGTAATGAAAGTTTTTCTCCCCTTTGTAGAACGAATTAAGAACTAGGTGAGTACTTAAACCAGAGACGGACACCCTAGTCCTCTGTCTTTCTCCTCCCGTTCGACTCTCTAGATTTTGGATCGGAGAATGTGAGTGTATACAAACATGGAGTCAAGGTCTGTGGAGAGAACCCACTAATTTTAAAATGAAGGAACAAATAAAATAAATCTTTCTCAGCCCCTGTCCCCAACAACGGACCAAAGGACTGGAACAAAGTTGTCAGTGTCGTTTCCGCCGAGACTCGCGGCACTGACAGGTAGGTGTGTGAACACTCACTTAAGTAAAAGGGTCCTTAGGGTAGGTTCTTTGTCGTTGAGTCTTCACCTTTACAAACGAAAAATTCGATAGCTATTAAAAGGGGTTTTATCTGAACCGACGAACGTTTCTGTCGGTCAAAAAAAAGACTTCTTACTATTTACTATTTATAAACTTTTATTTCTCAATAAGACTCACTGATTCAAGAGAGGTTTGTGGTACCTATAAATCAGTAGAAAATAATATCAATGTCCATAATTCATACTTTATTAAATTCATACTTTTATTAAAGTAAAATAATAAAGTACCTACCTTTTACGGACGTTGGTCATAGACCAAAGACCATTCTTTCACCGATCAGTCACAGGGAAAACACAGTATTTTATCTGTGTGTGTTCAAGTGATAGTAGAACAAATTTAATACTTTTAATAGTTCAATTACAATTTTTTAAAAATTTAGAGTTTTTATAATTCGCACCTTATATTTAAAATATAAGTATGATTTCTCACGTAAAATACGAACTAATTCTTTATCACAGGTTATTTACCCTGTAAACATTACTATTTCTCATCGTAATTTCTGCCTTCTCTGGATGTTTGCAAGTCCACTGAAATCCTAAAATCCTAGTAAAAGAAACTTAGGGATTCTCTACGTTAAAATTTCGAAAAAATTTCGCTTCAAGTGAATTTTAGTACCCGGACCTCCTCCGAGTGACGGAGCCACGTCTCTTCCGTCTGTCTTGTCGGGGTCGACTTCTCCGGGTCGCTCCCCGAGTCCGACCCTACAAGGTCGAGTGCAGGTGCGGACGACGGCAGGTGTCGAGGGGACTGACCCCTCCTTTCGACCCCGCATCCGCCTTTCACCCGTTCCTGTCGATCGGGGAGGTGACGCTACTGGACGAGGGAAGTCGATGTTAGACCAAGGTAGGAAAGGTGGTTCGTCAAATATGGTCGCGGGTGACTCCAGAGGGTGTTTCTCCAGCTCCGAAGAAAGACGCCGGCGCAGTGGAAAGCCTACTATTTGTTTGTCGCTTGTAACGAGTCTTACGTAATCGTTTAGGAGGAAAGACCTTAGAGACGAGATGTCTGTACTGAGACGGTGGTTTTACGATCGAGTCCCGAAGGTCCCCCAGCGTGTGTTATCTTTCACAAGGAAATTTACGGAGTCGGTCCTACACGAAACGTCTGAAAGTGTCCAAATTAATTAGAAATGACGAGGTAAATAAACTCTACGTTAGAGATTAAGAACAAAGGAAGACGACTATCTTCTGGACGGAGTAGTGACACGTTACAGAATGCACTAAAGAGTTTATACCGTACTTTCATCCTGTCTCCCCTGGGTCAAAAGACTTTGACCTCGGGTTCAGTTTAGGAGAGACACAATTTTAGTTTATCTTTCACCCCGCCGAGGCAAAGAGTCTTCGTCCTGAACCCTTAGCACTATTTCATCGAGTGTCGTACGAGGATCTTGTGGTTATTAACTAAATTTTTACTGAAATAGTCGGATTGAGGTAGCCTTCATGTGTCTACCGGAGAGAAATTTTAATTACGTTATAAAGGATTTTCAAATTAACGAGAACCTTTTCAGGTCATATTACTTGTACTGTCTGTGCAGTCGTTTCGTCTGGGACCGAAGGAGGGGCGTTCGGCCCGACACAGGCGAGCAGGGACAGGTCTCGTCTACGAGGGAGACGCAAACCGACCGCCGACGCCTCGGGCACAGGAGTGTCCTTTGTGGCAGGGGTAGTCTGGTACCTTCCACGTGTTCGAGTCCATGACGGACAGCACATGTTGAAATTTTCTAAAAACAAAATTAGACCCACAACGCGTTTTGTTATAATTCGTAGTGTGGAAGAGGATAGGGAATCGGCTCATTTTTGCACCTTCTGGGCGAAATTGGTGTCTACATTTCTACGGGACAAACACAAAGGTGAGATTTATAAGTATGACGCCTACTTTGAAACATTTCCTGGAAGACTTAAGATTGTCTTAAGATTGTCTTTCACTGAAAAAGTAAGTTTTGTATGTCAAGTTCCTCTTAAAAAAAAATTAAGTCTACTCAGACACGACGATTAAAGGAAAGACTCCTTCTTCACTTAAACTTTAGTTTTAGTAACTATATAGGACTCCTATTTATCATCGAAAAATTTAGAGACAGTGTCATCCTGTCCCTTACGTCATAGGAACTTCCTATGACTTGTCTCTCGTTTACGACAGGGGGACTGCCACCGAAACCCCCGTCGTGCACACAGGGACGTGGTTGGGGAGGGTCTTAACCTCTGTCCCTAGACGAGTCCCGACCACCTTTGACCCCCCTAGAAGAGAGGGGTTCGTCAATCCTATTCTTCCAAAGAGTAAAATCTAGACCTTTTACACGTCAAGTATAAAATAACAATGGTGGAAAATCCCCTCAATTTAAATAAACCCCGAAAATATACATCTATTACTTATCTCAAGTTCAATAATTTTTAATATGAAAGACATCCGATGATTATATACGTTTGTTATATATGTCTACTGTCTAAATTCTATATACATTTATAAATAACTTTATTACTTATAACTTTATACTTTTCTAACAGGTAGTCGACAGACCTTATCGTCTTCAGATTGTGTATGAGTAAAAATCTACTTGTAAAATTTTTAGTTCACCTCTTTTTTCAGAACTCTCCTACCTGGGGAATTTTCTGTCACTTTTTTATTTGAACCAAATACTAGCACTACAAATCGTAACTCCTTTTGTAGAAAAGTAAAATATTAAAGTAGTTCTTCATTTTATATAGAAAAACAATAACGTAGATTATTTTTAATTAGATAGGAGAATACAGTATTTTATGCTCTTTGTCTTTGGTACCGCCGTGCACCCCGACAACTGTCCTCCTCTCCCCTCCCTCTTTGTCTCTCATTGAAGGTCCAGAGAAAGAAGGACACGAGACCAGCCTCGAGTGGAAAGACGCGAAATAAAAGACATAGAAGGTGTTGTCTCGCCCGGGAACTAACTTGCACGCCCTATGCTCAGGGTCGAGACGAGAGAAACGTCAAACGGAATCTGCAACACACACATGAGTCTGTTCCCGATCTAAGCTGGACACACTCACGGAAATAAGTGAACGTCAACACTGTGGAGCCCGTGGGCGAGAGCTGACCCGTTTCTGGATTTTTGATGTTTCCGTGTCCTTTTTTTACCACTGTCTCAGGAGGAAAAGAGACTCAAATATGACTTAACCCCCTTATCTATGTGTTTACATGTTAGTATCCTTTACTTTTGTCTGAGACACTGGGTTGTGTCAAAATCCAGGAGACCCTTAAAATTACAAGTAAAAATAGTATATAAAATGTTTTAACTTAAAGAAAATAGTAAAGTCCACTTTGATGTATATATTTTTAATTTACTGATTTTACGTTTGAAGACATCCAGACTCGTAACAATAGGGGAGACGTCACAGTTTTGTATAATCGACTAGTCAATTCTAGGTGACTCTTGCAACTAAAGTAAAACCTTTATTTCAACGAACTTCGTTATTAGTCTTATATCATTCTCCCTTCGAAAAGATTTCTCTGACCCACGTCTACCGTACTCGACGATGTCAAATGTTTGGTGTTCTCCTTGACTCACTCCCCAATGACCACTAAAGCATTCAGTGGACCACACTACTGGGGAACCCTTCCTGTACCGAAGAGGGGAAGAACAAAGTAATTAACAGACGTCCAAACTAACCACCCACAACCAGACACACGTTCTACCAGGAACCTCCTGCCCTCGGTCCATGTGAGTCACACAAGGGTCTTTAATCGTGTGGCCGAGAGAGTGACATGTGGTAGTTGGTTACCAACAACGGTTTAAGTGAATATTTCTCGTGGATGACTGAATAAAAGCTCAGTAACCACACCTTGCAACTCACACGAGTAAGTCGTCTGTAAGTACCCTGCAGAAATACATAGACGTGACGTGATTTGCAGTCTCTAATTCGTCAGGTCTTCAAGACCCTTTACAAGACTCAGTCTTTCGTGTAGAGTTGTACCGGCACACCAGGTACGACTTCTCTATCAGGTGAGGGAGTCCTTCGGCCCGTCGTGGCACGACGGGAAACGGTTCGGTCGGTGGGTTGGGAGGGGTGGCCAGCCGTACGAGCTCCCACAAACACATCTACCATACTCCCCGGTGGGAGCCTCGGTCTCTTACGGGTTCCACGGAGAATCGTTGTGACCACGGGTGTGTGGGAACTGGGACTCCTGAAGAGCCGGAGAGGTGGGACACGGAAGTCGGACCCGAGACCTCATAGGCGGGGGATGTGACGGAGTCCCCACGTGTAGACAGGAACTCAGGTAGGATGACGTCGGTCGGGGGTTGCGGAGGAGGTTCCGTCCGGGCCCGTGACGGGGTCCGAGTCGAAGGTGGGACGAAGAGCAACGGGTCTCCAAGGTGAGACAGGAGTACCGACTCCCGTCTTGAACACACGTAGACACGTCTGGTCTTCAGATCGTGTACGCATTTCGGCCGCAGAGTGGACGCCCTACCGACCGTAGAGAGACGGGCCTCCTCTATGTTTCATCCTGTGTCCCGAGTAGGGTCACCAGTACCCTCCGGTAGGGTGGTGACACAGGTGAGTCCCGACACCTGTGTCCTATGGGACACCCTTTCCGTTTAGTGACCTGAGCAGGGAACATAGACACATCTACCGTGCAAAGGACCAGAAAGAAGAGAGAATGGACTCTGCCAGAACCCCGTTAGACAGAGAGGTAGGTAGGTAGGTAGAAACAGAGGTAGAGTGTGAGTATTTAATTCACCTACTGGTGCCACGTCGCGGTCCTCTATTTTGAGAAGTCTCGTGCTGAACGGACCAGACCGACGTCACTACGACCGACGAGGTCACCCAGAACCATAAAGAGATATTACTACGAATCCCTTCAGAGGTTTGAACTTGTAGTCCTTCTGTTACTTTTTACGTGTAACAATTTTTAACTTTGGTATATGATCTGACTTACGATGAAGGGCAAACCTTCATAAGTATTATTTTATTTATCAATGAACCACACGTTGTGAGACATACACTGTGGTGACCCGGGGACCAGGCCCTCATCCCCCTACAACTCAAATGGGTGTAGGGTCCCTTACACATCTTGATTTACAAGTATTCCAACCTACACAGATAAAATGTCTTACAGTCGGAGTGAGTTTTCCAATCGTTTTGTGTTCCCTCCCGTTTGGCACTTTCTAAGTAGATCAACTCTGGGACCATAAGTCAAAAGTTGTTCTAACAGAACCAAGTAGTGTACATTTGGCCGGTACGGCTCCGGTAAGTTGGGTGACGGGCACACCGGGAACTGTTATTCTTGATTTTAATCAGTGATTATAAATAACTCGTGGATGTGACAAGCTAAGGTCTTTAAGGAGAGACGATGAGGTAAAGGAATGTTTTACCTTGTTATAAACGTGACATCTAACATTCTATATATATAAAGAACATATAAAGTGTATGTATATATACACGTATATATATATATAGACATATATATGTATATGTATGTGTGTAAGTGAGTCTCTAATCGTTTTGTAACAGTATAAATCCACTGGATATTTACTTGAAAATCCTGTTTTAAATCTTATCTCTCCCAAACCCCATGAATAATCTGATTCAATTGACATGTTTTTTTAGATCTATCTGTCATATAATCAACCGATCCCGACATATTGTTTGTGGTCTCGTCTTTAAATAAGAGAGAGTCAGGATCTTCGACCTCTACCCTCAGTCTGCAGTCGTCCCGACCGGCGGGGGTTCCGGTGTGGGACGCAGGGGTACACTAGAGGGAGACACACACAGACACCATCCCTGTGTTGAGACGGTCTTTGTCTGTCTTCAATATAAGACAAATGGAAATCTCTGTAAAGGGTTTGGATTTGTGTGGCACCCAAGTAGTTGCAGGAGAAGGTTCTTTGTAGAAGAGGTGGAGTTATTCCCGGTCTTTTAAGTACAATGTAGAAACAGTGGCACTAGGGAGATCATATATTTGGTATTTCAGACATAACCTACTCTTCATGAGCATCTTAGGTTGACTGGGAATCCGAACTACTCTATTACGGACCTTATGAAAAAGAACTAATAAAACAGTACTCACAAGGGCCGACTAGACTACTACATTGGATACACCCAAAATAAAGTGAGCCGGAGAACACAGGAAAGGGCGGGCCGTTTCTGGAGGTAAAGATCGATTTCCACCACACTTGGTCCTATAAGACTCCACCCAAGGAAGGGGGGACGGGGTGGTACCTCCGAGAAAGAGACGTCTTAGTCAGGATACGGAAGGAAGGACTCTCCAATTCATTTCCAGGAGAAACAAAGACCTACTCCCTTCCCCCTGGGGCTCCGTTCGCAGAGGAAGGTTCTCTACCTGTTACTCCTTGGTCTGGACCTGGGTCTTGGAAACCATAAGTCGGTCCACGAGAACCACTCCTGGGTGGCGGGACGACACCTCCGTTTGTACGTCTAGGGACCCTTCGTCCCCGAGTAACAGAGATCCCCCAAGGACTCGTTTGTAGACCTCTTACAGGAGTTACGGACACTCACGACGGCGTACCTCGTTCTACCTTCAGAGCCCCGTCCCCCTCCCCCTCGAGACACGAAGACCAAAAGCGTCTCCACGACTCGTATCTCGGTCGAGTATTGTAGCATTACACACTCACACACTGATACTTACACATAAACACCCCTACATAAACGTACATCCATTTGTGTATATAAATACGTATGTGTACGAATATATGTTGACATGAATTCATCGGAAACGAATGCATCGGAGGTTAATAGACTGACCTACCAACTTCTTTAGAAGTCTCTAACAAGTTGGTTGAGTCTGTAAGTTGTAGAAGTAACAAGTCTAATAGATTTATTATGTGTGAGTGAGGTTTCATTTATAATTAACAACATGTTCCATTTTTTATAAGTTGTTGATATTAATTAATTATAATCTCCACTTCTGTAAAATTTAAGATAAAAATTTTTAGTTTATGTTGTTATCTTTCGGACTCACGACATGTATGTGTTGGGGACGAACGTGTTGTGGACGTACATGTCACAGATATCTGTGTGAGGATATATGCGTTGACATATATGTGTTGGAGACGTGTGTGTTGTGTGCGTTTTTCCATATAGATCACTCGTGTCTCAAATACCAGTATAAGTTTAACTAGAGAACGTCACTTTTACTTCGGATAGGGAGTGAGTCACTTTGGGACCTTGATTTAGACTTACAAGATTTTGGAAGAGTAGTATGCATTTATGGGAAGAACACGTAGACCGAAATTTTCCTCTCGTAGGACTGGATAGAACACACACAGACACAACCACATGTCCTATAAAAAGTATTTGAAGGTACATATTTCTTATATAAATTACAAGGTTAAAGGATTTAATTTGATCGAGTCTCAGACAGACCACATGTTCAGTTTTAGTCGAACTTCGGTGTTCATTTGTATATCCAAGACAAAGTTTAAGTGACTCATTTACCTACTTTTCACCGAATGGTTAATCTAAACCTATCTCTTATCAGGTCTCTTCCGCTACCGTGGGTGAGGTCATGAGAACGGACCTTTTAGGGTACCTGTCTCCTCGGACTATCCGACATCAGGTACCCCAGCGCTTCTCAGTCTGTGCTGACTCGCTGAAGGGAAAGTGAAAAGTGAAAGTACGTAACCTCTTCCTTTACCGTTGGGTGAGGNNGGAAGAGTAGTATGCATTTATGGGAAGAACACGTAGACCGAAATTTTCCTCTCGTAGGACTGGATAGAACACACACAGACACAACCACATGTCCTATAAAAAGTATTTGAAGGTACATATTTCTTATATAAATTACAAGGTTAAAGGATTTAATTTGATCGAGTCTCAGACAGACCACATGTTCAGTTTTAGTCGAACTTCGGTGTTCATTTGTATATCCAAGACAAAGTTTAAGTGACTCATTTACCTACTTTTCACCGAATGTTTGATCTAAACCTATCTCTTATCAGGTCTCTTCCACTACCGTGGGTGAGGTCATGAGAACGGACCTTTTAGGGTACCTGTCTCCTCGGACTATCCGACATCAGGTACCCCAGTGCTTCTCAGTCTGTGCTGACTCGCTGAAGGGAAAGTGAAAAGTGAAAGTACGTAATCTCTTCCTTTACCGTTGGGTGAGGTCACAAGAACGGACCTCTTAGGGTCCCTGCCCCCTCGGACCACCCGACGGCAGATACCCCAGCGTGTCTCAGCCTGTACTGACTTCGTTGAATCGTCGGGGTCGTTTCTTATCAGTTTGTCCTGTAGACTTGAGTCATATACTGTTGACTAGGACTTTCACAGTTGAGACTTTGTTTCGTCAATTTACTGTCTCTGGGAACATTCATTTATCGGACAAGGGGTCGTATTGTTTCTTGTAATCGTAATTCCCCTATATTCGTTGAGGTACCCGTGTTTACCTGACTTTAACGAGAAGGGTAGACAAGTTGTAGAATGAATATTTTAGTAAGGTGCATTTGTATGTGTCCATCTAAAGACCTGAACATTTTAGGGAAACACTTGTTTGCATTTACAAGAACCACTGTAACATAACTACACATACTGTCCTCTTACTGGACCTAGGGAATGGAAGTCGTCGCTCTTACCCTCCGACGGAGTGTGGTGACTGGAACTCGTCTCTCACCGGACTCGGTCAGAGAAGTCTGGGGAGGGGCTAACAGGACACCTCGACCGTCGTCGAGGTCTGGGGTCCGACCCAGTCCCTTCTCGACTCCCACCTACTTTCATGTTGGACGTAGACTGCCTTCCCGGGGACTCGGGTCTCGTCCGGACTGCGTCTCCAGTGTGGACCCGAGTCCAATATGTACCGTCCGGCAGATACGCCGGAGGGACTTGAAGGGACGACCACACGATGGGACTCATTTTAAGAGGTCAACGTTTTTACAGAGGTTCGAGGGTCGACAGAAAGTCATCGTCGACAGGGATTAGAGTCACAGAGTCACACACCCCCCCACCCCCACCCCCACACATACCACACACCCCTCCACACAAACACCCACACACACATACACACACACCCATCTCTCCCATAACGACACAATCGACGAGAGTTTTGTACGAAGGTCACCGACAGGTCGTGAGTGACAAACAATTCCTCCCTTGAACACACAGGTCCACACGGGTCCACCACAGACACATGTGGACTCACACCCGGATAACCTATGTCACGACCAGTCCTGGGACCTTCAGAGCACCCCTGAGACACGACAAGTTGAGTATTGAAGACACTTTGATAGTCGGTCACAGGTGAGTGGAAGACAGTGGTGGTGCACTGGACACTGGAGAGGTCCATACAGGGGAGGGTCCACGAGTCCGGGTGGACGGAGGAAGGTCGATGTGTAAAAGGGGGTTTCTGGTGACAGTTTTAGACTACAGTAGACCAACTGCCACATGTGTTTGTACTTACTTTTTTGTTTTCATGTTTACCTCTTTACACGACAGTGTTGCTCCCCCGGACGGACAATCGTCCATTTGGTAAGACGGGTCACGTGTATCTCTGCCGCCAAAAGTAGTCGTCGTCGTTCTGACTCACTCCAGGGAGGTCTTCCCCACTGTCCCTTGGAAGTGTCGGGGCTGAGACGTCGCCCCTGTTGTGTCGGACGAAGGTAGCCCCGAAAGACACGGACGAAGAAGTGCGTTTTGTACGGGTCTTTTGTCTTCCTTTCCTCTCTTAGCGCATTATGTGGACCTCTAAAGGAGTGAGACACACATTGTCTCAGGCAGTTTGAATACATTAGAAACGAACAAATTCTCGACACACTTAAGAAAGGTTTTTACACTTAAAAATATTCTACCGTTTACCAAGATAAAGACGAACCTTTTGTCGGTAAAACGTATTTCCGTACCAAAACTCGTGGAAAACACACAGTCTTCGACACGTGTCTCAGTCCGTGTACATTCTTTCGTCAGTAACAGTGAGACCGGAGACGGCATCTCCTTGGTCCGCACTCAACCTTTGTACGTGAAATTTATGACGACTATTGAGACGACAAGACACGCAAAGAATTACCTAGAATCCGTACGCATTAAACCTTAAAAAATTCGAAAAATTGTCCACATAAAACTCGTTGTCTTTAGAACCCGTCAACTCTGAGGACCCTCGATTTTCAGTCAGACTGTACTTAGTCAAGTCGAGTCAGTGAGTCAGTACAGGCTGAGAAACGAGGCGGTACCTGACGTCGTGCGGTCCGGAGGGACAGGTAGTGGTTGAGGGTCTCAAATGAGTTTAAGTACAGGTAGTTTAGCCACCACGGTAGGTGGATAGAGCAGGAGACAGTACGGCAAGAGGAGGGCGGAAGTTAGAAAGGGTCCTAGTCCCAGAAAAGTTTACTCAGTCGAGAAGCGTAATCCACCGGTTTCATAACCTCAAAGTCGAAATCGTAGTCAGGAAAATTACTTATAAGTCCTGACTAAAGGAAATCCTAACTGACCAAACTGGAGGAACGTCAGGTTCCCTGAGAGTTCTCAGAAGAGGTTGTGGTGACAAGTTTCCGTAGTTCAGAAGCCACGAGTCGACAGAAGTAGAAAGAAATAGACTGTACTTACCCCCGGTGGTTTCTTCCGGAGACTCGGTGCGTAACAAGGACACCTGGGACGTGCACATTTGGACGTCTTTCGTGTTTCCTTCTTGAAAGAGTCAATAGAAGTCCCGTTACTCTAGTGTAAGGGGTTAAAGTCCTCGGGCTCATCAACTGTCGGTGTCGGGGACTACTGACCTTGGACAGTATATTCTGTCCTCTCTCATTGACTCTTCTATTCACTGAAGTCTACTACGTTTACCATTTGGTCGGGATTTGTAGAAGTCCAAAGGAGAGCAACCGGGGAAAGAGGAGACGAGTCACACCCTCCCGTGGGATACTCAGGTGGGCCCCTGTTGTACGGGAGTAGGTTCTCGGCTCGGTGTGTTTGGACACGTCTGTCCACGAGGGTGGAGAGGTCCGTGCAGAGGTCCTCGGTCGACACAGAGGAAGGACGACACCCTGGAGTCAGACAGGGTCGTACAGTATGACTGTCACTGTTGTGGTGAGGGTGTCCTTAGTATCCTCCGTCCCACCAATGTCCGTCGGTGTTGACGTTCTGTCCTCGGAGGTCATAACCACGCCACGGGTCCCGACCCGACTCCACGGGTCCCGACCCGACTCCACGGGTCCCGACCCGACTCCACGGGTACCGGACAAAGTCCCTGGGACCCTCGGGGTCTGGTCGGTTCGGAGTCCACTGGCACCTGAGCTCCGAGGATTCCAAACTCGTCTAACTATAGGTCGTGCTGGTTGCGACGTGTCCTGTGGACCCGTGTCACCCGGGACTACGTCAACAGTGGCGGGGGAGTAGGGTCCGTAGAGCCCTCGTGCAACCCTTGGGACGAGGTGCACCAACCTTGTCCAACTCTTTGCCACAGTCCTCGTTTCGACTTCGGAACTTCACGAGCAACACTGTCTTCTCTACTCCGACCTCCCTCCTCACCCACACTGGCGACCTTGTCTACCGCCCCTGACTTCTCGTCCTTCGTCAGTCACCCGAGTCCAGGAGGGACCCAGACCCGGGTCTTCACTCCGTCTGCTGGAGTAGTGGGGGTTCAAGTGTCCACTCCGTCCAGAGGGGCGAAGGAGTCCCGACCTCGTTCAGTCCCCCACTTGTCAGAAGACGTGGTGACTTCCACTGCAAAAGGTTTATAGTAGGGAAAGGATGACTGGGCCGGAGAGGAGACACACGGTCAGTGTCACAGGTCCACCAGTTTGGTTTGTGTAAGTAGTAATCATAAATAACATTTATCATTGAAAACTCCTCTTTCCCAATATTAATAGATTCTGGGTGCTCCGGGGGTCACGGATTAAGTCACGGAGGGTTGTGACACCACCCGTGTCCACGAGTCTTGAATAATACTTCCAAGGTTCTACTACTCTTCTTTATGTCTACATAATCCTTAATTTACATATGCGAAGACCGGACTCATGTTTCCTGTCATTTATAACAACAGTGTCCTGTTTAATTATTGGTCGTATTTAGTACCTACTGCTCCTGTGCCCGACGGGATCTTGGGGACGGCAGAAGAAAGGGGAAGACTACCTGATATTTGGAGGTCTCGTCGCACACCTCCGGGTCCTGCATGACAGGAGGGCCTCTGTGGACCCTCCCCTCCGGAGAGTCCTCCCACCGTGTATGTGTCTTACTGGCCCCTTCCTCTTCCGTCGATGAAGAGTTTAATCGTATTAATCATTAATAGGGAATTATCGGGGTGAACCGAAGCCTCTGAACCGTGAACTTTAAGACGAATTTCAAGTCACTCTTTTTTTTGTTTAAAGTACGACTTTACAGAGTTATTGTGTCGACTCGACGGTTCCATTAGTAGACGAACGCCATTTCCCTTCCTCTCTTCGTCCATGTGTGGACTCGGGAGGGGACAGCCTCCCTCCACACGTTAGTGTGGATAAACCTGTCTTTTGTTGTTTCTCTCACGGTGTAGGATTTTACACGGGGTCAGAGAGAAGGACAGAAACTTCTGTGAAAGTCTTAAAAGGGAGGGACCCCTCGGGTACAGTGGTCGGTCCATGCTTGTCGGTAAGGTAGATTACTTTGTATTATAGCGAAGGGTTTCTAGTTTCAGACAGGTTTTATCTCTGCCATACCTTTTCTATTTTATTTTATGTTTCTTTCTTTTTCGTTTGTCTACGTAGTTACAGTATCGGTCGTCGATTGTTTAGAGTGTGTGGAAAGATAAACGTATAACCTTGAGTTCAGGTTTATTCTCGATTATTGGGACTCTAAATCATAGGTACCGTTCCTTTGTCTACCTAAGAAAGATTAAAATACTTCTGTACAAACCGTCTTGTGTCTCCTCTGTATCAATCTTAAAAAAAGTTGATTTGTCACAGAAAGAAATCGGACCCGTTCCTTGTGAAACGTTCAACAGTTTCGTCAGAAGACTATAATTAAGTAACTTCGGTAAACACCTTTCAGATGTGATAGTGGAATACACCGAACTAGTTACTTGGTGAACCGCCTCTAAGTCTATCCTTCCATTCGTCCAGAGGTCAACCGTCGACACCAGCTGTGACCAAGTCGTGTCCTCGTCCTTGACGAGACAATTCTCTAGGCACCACAGGTCTCCGACTCCCACCTCTACCAGTCGTCTCAGACCCTGACGAACAAGAGTACCAATTGTACGAGGGGAACCACGTCGGAGAGGCGACTGGAGTCAAGAGAGGAGGTGGGTGACGGTGTGCGAGGAGCGACAATAAAAGTACCCTGTGGGGACTGGGTAAGGGTCTAATCGGGCGACAAGACCGGCAGGAAGGTAGACCGAGTGTCCAAGTACTCAACAAACATGACCACTGAGAGTTTTCATTCTACCTTCCTTCCTTCTGACTACAAACTCGGAGTGAAGGGCGTACCTCGTAAAGTGTCTACGGAAGACCGACTTAGGAGAGTCACTGAGTCGTTCCATCTGTAAGAATGGAGACAAAAAGTCCTTTCCTTTTAGTCCAGGATTTTACTATGTCTTATACCGCTTTTTTCCGGAATTGGACGTGGATTTCAAAAGGGTCCTGAGTTTGGTAGAGAGTTTCGAGTACGGAAGGAGAACTTTGTGGTTCGTTGTAAAATCGTCGAGGTAAAGAACTCCTTTAAGGTATAACAGAAAGTATCACCGACAAGGTAAAGTGTAAGGTGGTTGTCACGTAGTCCTGAGGGAAAAGACGTGTGGAAGTCGTTGTGAACGACAAAGAACCCAAAACCGAAAAAAAATTACCGGTAAGATTGCACACACTCCATTGTAGAGTCAAAAGTAAACAACGATTGTTCACTACAACTCGTGGAAAAGTATATGAACAACCGGTAAATATACGGACAAGTTCTTTACAGACAAGTTCAGTAAACGGATAAACATTAGTCAACAAAGAAAAAACGATAACTCAGCATCACAAGAAAGGTTCTCAAAACCTTTAATTGGGGAGGAGTCTATGCACCAAGTATTTATAAAAGAGGGTAGGACATCCGAGACAAAAGTCAAACCAACGACCAAAGAAAACGACATGTCTTCGAAGAATCAAACTACATCAGGGTGAACAAACGAAAGTGAAAACATTGGACACCAAAACTACATTTATTTCTAAGTTCAAGTAAAAACGGGAACCCCTAAAGATCACAAGGGTAGTAGTAAACAACGTCTGTCATGAAATGGACAACATCAAAGAATTACGGGAACAGTTTCCGATCAACTGACATATACGCACTCCAAAGAAAAACGCCTGAGATAAGACAGAACAACCAGACATATAGACAGAAATACGGTATAACAAAATTAATGACAAACACTATTTAAAACTTTAGACCTTTAGATTACGGAGGTCGAAACAAGTGAAAAGAGTCTTAACTACACCAAGAAACCCCAGACAATACCAAGGCGTACTTAAAATCCTAACGCGACAACTATGAAATTACCTCTATCGTAACTGAGATATCTAACAAAACACAAACCTATAAAAATTGTTGCCATCTAGAAAGTTAGGTACTTGTACCCTACAGAAAGGTAAACAAAAAATAAAGGAAGTAGTCACAAAATAACAAAAGTCACATGTTCAGAAAGTGATGGAACCAATTCAAATAAAGACTTATAAAATAATACAACTACAATATCACTTACCCTAACAAAAGAATTAAAGGAAAGGACGACCAAGACACAAACAGATGTCTTTATGTTGGCTAAAAACATACAACTAAAACATAGGATGTTGAAATGAATTGAACAAATAATACAGGTTATTATAAAAACACCGTACAAACTCCAAAATATTTATACTCTAATATAGTTATAGTAGACGATTATATATAGTGAAGGAAAGAAGGAGAGGTCAAATCTAAGGAAAAGTAAGAAGAAGAACGGGTCAAATGGACCGATCCTGAAGGTCATGACACAACTCATCTTCACCACTGTCATCCATAGGAACAGAACAAGGACTATAATCTCCTTTTCGAAAGTTAAAAAGTAGTAAGTCATACGATCATTAGGACGGAGACCTTTAAATGGGTTTTCTTTATTTTAGTCCTAGACCTTCTCTATAGAATGAAAGTACAGGTAACGTCGAGACGAGTGCCACTGGGTCTACGCCTGTACTGGTCATAGAACTTTACTCAATCTTATAAATAAGTCAGAAATTTTTCCCTTTAGACGGTAAAAGTTATGGTACCTCTTTGGATCTCCTGTAATACAATTCACTCCGTCCGGTAGTGACTTCGTTTTTGACAACACACTAAGGTATATCGACTCATAGATCTTTTCGGCCTAAGAATCTTTACCTTTATACTAATACCACCGTCCCCGGGCCTTTTAACCTTTACCCCTTGAAATTGTCCTTATTCCAAACTATACGTCCTACCCACTCAAGATCTGTCGACGTCACGTCACACGGACTACTATCGTCACGCCACAACGATCCTCCCGTCTCGCGTACGACACGAGAATCGTACCCGCACGTGTGTGTGTGTGTGTGTGTGTACGTGTGTGTGTCCCTTCCCGTGTTCCCGCGAACCCCTCTAAACCTGTAGAGAGTCGACTAACACTACTGCGATGACGTGTGTATGTACGTGTGTGTGCACGCGTGTGTACGTGTTCCCTTCCCGTGTTCCCGCGAACCCCTCTAAACCTACAGAGAGTCGGTTAACACCACTACGGTGGTTTCGTAGTCACGTGTAGGTGTGAGTAGTTTAGGCGTGTCGACCGGTCCCAGTTCGTGTGACTGGACACTTTGACACGTCCTTAGGTCCTGATGACCTCTTCCGTCGAAATTCTTTCCTTGAGTCACTGTTTCGATAGAAACCTTTGTGAAACAAAACTACGTTTATTAAACATACAGGTAAAGTATTTGATTCTTTTCGGGACCCCGACCCACAAACGTCTCTTCTCGTACAGTTTTCTACAGTTGTGCAGAAGTACGACGGTAGAGGTCTCCTCTGCGCCATAAACAGAAACTTCACTCCTACGAGACCTCTCATAACAGGAAGACCACTCCTGTAACCACACAAACAATCACCGTTCTCTAGACACCGGAGTCACGTCCTTCTTGTCCTAGTCTCCCTAGTCTAAGACAAAGTCTCGTCTTCAACGTACCGACGCGTCAACCTGCAGATCTCTGCCTAAGGGTCAAACAACTTTGACGTCCTGCCAAAAAGGAACTTTACTTTGATAAACTTCCTGGTTTCTCCTTAACTTTTGTGACGACAACCTTGTAGGAAACCCAAGTCATAAACTCTTCCTCCTTCCTGACATCGTTTGAAATAGTAGATCAATACACCTACGGTCGGTGCCTGACGAGAACCGAAGGTCTTCCTTCTGTTCGGGTGCTCGTTCCTTCCGTATCCTTCTAGACCAAGACGTCAGCCCAGTCATTGGGGAAAACGACAGGGTGGAAAGTGACAGGGGGTAGGACAGGTACGGGCAAAGAGTGGGGCTAAGGACTGTGTGTCTTATAGGGACGAAGATTCACCGTTCTACTATAGTCTCTAAGGTGTTCGGACGGGTCCTGGACTCCGGACCGGGTAAGTCCTCTATTTGTCGGTGGACGGGAGGTACTCGTCCGATTCTTTTGTGGTTGTAGAAGTGTCTGTTTCATTCATTGGTCGGTTCCTTCTGTTTCGTCCCCCAGACCGACCAGGGTATTAAACACAGGAAAGTGGGTTACTTTCACCCAGTTGCAAAATACGACGAGTATAACCCACAGTAGTAAAATCGAGGTCATTATTTTCGATTACCGACCAATTGACAATCACCCTTGGTCTTAGAGTCTATTTCTTGTCTTTCTTTCTATTTTACCGTTTACATACAAATTTTTAGTCCGTAATTTGGTGGTTCTACGAGGGCATTTCATATTGAAAGTCTAGGTCACTATAGACCCCTTCTACACAACTTGTCTTTCTTTCAGTGACTTACAACTGGAACTCGAATCCAGAAAGAGTACGGAGGTGAACACAGAGCCTCAGTCGTTGCGTCTCGCCTCAGTCCCGACGTCGGTACCCTTCGGGACCCCGCGGGGTCCCACACTGTATACATGTTGACGGGGGAGGAGTCAAACCCCTCGTACCAAGAGACGGACTTCTAAAGTCAGATTAGTAGAATGAGTAATGGTTACAGAGATTTGACAGAGGAAGGGAAACGACTGGAAAGGACTGGGTAGAAAGGACCTCTGAAGTGACAGGGGCCTCAGTGGTGGGAGAGGGTTGGGGGACGGAGAGGGGAGATCGTCGACTGGGGGGTCCCGGGACGTCGTGACTACGTCTGGCGGGACACGTATACCGGTCGGGACGGGTGTTTGAAGTGGAGTAGGTAGGGTGGTCGTCGTAAGGTCTGGGGTAGGTGGGAGATGTCAGAGTTTTAGCCGGAGTCTGTACCCGGGTGGGGAGTGTCATCTCGTTGGGGCCCCCGGCTTTTCGAAACTTGAGTGGTAACAATGTAGTTCTACCACCAGCACAGTTTCAGTACGATTGTGATATCTTCAGATCCTTTACTTTGAAATTAATTTATTACCTTTTGGGTTAGATTAAAAGAGAGAATTAAAATTACGTAGATACTCTAAAGTTCACACTTAGAAGTGTGACTTACTTTGCCAAGTATCCTAAAGGTGGGTGGGGACACGAGGACCTGACTCGTGGAGACCTGAATTCCGGACCGACGGGTCTCGTAAATGGAGAGGCAGACAAGAGAAGGGTGAGTCCGTTGCCCGGTCATTCAAGTTGACTGCACTTTTCTCTCTTTTCTATTCGGTTTTGACCTGTCCACTTCCGACGTCACAGACCGGTCGAGGGTCTCACTGGTCGGCCAGTCAGGGGTCCCCTCACCCCTCCCGACCCAGGGGGGTCGGTCGTGTACCCCCAGTAGTCGTGTACCCCCAGTAGTGGTGTACCCCCAGTAGTGGTGTACCCCCAGTAGTGGTCGGCGAGTCGACGGATGTACTCTGTAGGGTCCGAGGTGTTTGGGGAAAGTGACTTAAGAGAACCGGGTGAACGACGACCCGGGACAGGGAGTTCGGGGTTCAATGGAGAGATCGGGTAGTAGAGTCGTAGGGTCACTGGTACCCAGAGCAATACAGTGGCCTCCGGTGTCGTCCATTCTGACACCCAGGGTCCAGTGTCCGAGTCGGGACAGTGGACCACCGACCAACTCGACACTCGGACGAGAAATCGGTAACCTCCTCGAAAGCCACCTCTGACCTTCCTCCGCCGTACCTTTTGCGACTGAAGTGTCACACCCTTTGCTCCTGGTCAGCAATAGGCGTGATAATGGGAGTGAAGGGTCACCTTAAGGGCGGAGTCGTTAGAAGGGAGGTTTCGAACAGGCGTTCGAATTGGACACCTTCCTGCGTGAATTAGGACAGTGGGCCACCTAAGTCTGAGGAGTCACCCAAGGGGACGGTCGACTAGGCTGAGTCTGGGAATACCCTCCCAAGTACCCGGTGTGCTGACCGGCCGGTATGAAGGGGTACCTCCAGGACAGGGGGTATGGGGGCAGTGGGAAGGAGGTAGTAGGGGTCCGAGAACCACGGAGACACGTAACCACACAAATAGTCTCGTTGTCAAAACTTTTCGGGTCATCCACCAGTCCGAATCACCTACGTAGTCACTTAATTTTTGTTGTTGTTTTTTTTTTGGGGCTGGGAGACCATCGAAAGTAAGACAACTCGGAAAACCTTTTAAGAAAAAAGGAGGTAGAGAACGGACTGTTAGAACAGGGGAGGAGAACCCCAAAGTAGATTAATGACTAAGAACCAAATTTATAAGGTAGTTGAGAGGTTCCGGTGTGTAGATTCATCCTGTGACCGAAACATGAAAACGGTAGCACACAAGATTAGTGAGAAGACACACACCAGAGGGGTGACCCGACCCTCGAGGAAGTCTGGGACACGGAGAGTGTCGTCACAAGGGTCGTGGGTCTCACCCCGGGCGAACCTACTCCGTAGACATGGTTAAAGTGAAGAAACAACCGTTCTTACCTTTAGTGTAGGTTCGTTGAATTCACTTCTCAAGCGACCTTGACAAGACCCACCCATTACCCCAGTTTCGACCTCTGTTTGTCAGCCTCGTGTTATTACCACTGCCCATGGACTCCGTGTGGACCCGAGCTGACGGTCGCAGTCAGAACGTAAAGGTACGTCCCAAGGTGTGCGAAGGGTCAGTCCGACCGAAACACCTCACTCCATGGGTACCTTGTTGCTCCTCCCCGAGTGACTTCCTCCCCACCACGTGTCACGACGTGGGTCGTTCTTGCCCGTCTCGTCCGTTCCCCGTCCGTGAGTGCTGGGACAGATTCCCAGGTGTGACGTCCTGTTGCACATAATAGAGTGTGTGGTTCATGACACGAGTCTCGTTTTCACGTCTAGCGTAACTCCACTAACCCACCAGTAGAGACGAACTTACAAAGGAAAGAGAGACGTAGTCTAGGGGTCTCGTTTCTTACCTCTTTTTGTCCGTGTGTGGTGTGACTCTCAACTTCCTACTCAGGAATTTGTACAAAGTGGTTTTGTGTGAGTCTACTACACACAAGACTGTGGGGAGGGGGTGAGTGTCGTGTGGACGCACAACCGACCTATACGGGTCACTGGGAGAAGAGTACGAGCCTTACACCGTCTTCGACACCTCCGTCGACTGTTTCGTTGACTCGGAGGGTGGAGTGTGGACGAGACTGTCCAGCCGTCACCTGTACCCCACCCAAACTTTCACCCAGGAGGTCCCGGACCAGAGGTCCATTCGGGACGCCGTCTCGACTCAACGTGGTGGACCCAAGGACTGGGTACCCTTTGTTCTGGACCACACAGGACGGACCGTACAGGACGGACCGTACAGGACGGCCGGGGATCGGGATAGTAGGATGACAGAACAGACAGAGACCCGAACTACTGAGATTCGTAGTAGATTGACCGTAGACAGAATGGCATAAACCAAACAAAAACAAAACCAGACAAAAAACAAAAAACCCAAAAAAATTAAAAATGAAATAAAATGAAATGTCATGACATAACCAAAACGGTATGTAACTGTACTTAGGCGGTGCCCACATGTACTCAAGGGTTAGGACTTGGGGGGAGGGTGGAGGGTGGGGTATAGTAGAGAGACCTAGTAGGGGTACGTGGTCGGGGTTCGTAGGACATAGGACATAACTTGTATCTGACCGTTAAGCAAAGAATGTACTGTCATATGTACAAAGTCACGTTACATTATAGGACTTTCACGTATGCACAACATCGTGCTTACGTGCTACTGAGGTAGGAACCCACGCTGAATGCGTAGGTGGTGACGGTTGTCAAGTAAGAGGACGTCTGTGTGACGAAAATGTTTCCCCGACGTCAGCCTGGATACGCATCCAGGAGCAACACTTTCGGAACGACACGAAGGTTATTTTTACCATAGAATCCAGTGAACAGAACGACCCGATAATGAGACTCAACATAAACGTAATAGAATGATTTACCCGTTCTGCTGTTCTTCTATCCTCAGACACCTTCACCAGGTACCGAGCGTCCAGAAGGAAACCACGGGTGGTACGTCCTCCCCGAACGGGGGGCGGGGGTCCGTAGACTACTAAAATGAATTGTTCACCCCCTTTCTCCGGGTCCCTCCAATCCTGTGACGGACGCTAGTGTCGGGACCTACGTCTGAGCCCGGGGTCCCGGGACGTGTCGGTCGAGCCGCTCACCGTCACTCCGGGGCCGTGGGTCCGGGAGTCTAGACCCGAAGGCCAGTGGAAGGGACACCACATCTGTGGTGGAAGAGGGGAAAGACGAGTAGAATGGGGGTATAACCGTAGAGTCTTCGTTCGAACACGTCATTCCCTGGAACGACAAGGGAAGAAACGACACTTTTGTATTTCTTTGACAATTCTTTATCAGTAGTAAAGTACGAAATAAAAACAAAACTACTTAACGAAAGAGTTTATAAAGGGAATTCTTTTTTATGGCACTGCAAGGGAACCTTGTCAGAATTCAGAGTCCCTCGTAGAAACCTTACATTGTCTCGACAGGGTGACACAGTCAAAGTGGGACATCTGTCGTCGCACCCCCTGTGTAAGAGTCGTTAATTCTACGGAAAACGGCTGTCCTTCGTCGTAGTCTTCGTACCTGGTTGGAAAGGAGTTTCAGGTTCCGAGTAGGAATACGTTCGGTCAGAGTCTTCTCCAGACCCTTGGTCTAGAACTTCAACTACCAGAAACGAAGAAATAACACACTGTGTCTAACGTCAAACGAGAGAACACAAGAGTAGGACCAAAAAGGATCTGAAGGACATCGAAAAAAGTTGACAGGTATCAGTTAATGATAATTACACGGAACCACCCGAAGGAACCACCACGATCACCATTTCATGGACGGAAGGTTACGTCCTCTGGATTCTCTTTACACAAGTCAAGGACCCAGCCCTTCTAGGGGACCTCCTCCTTTACCGTCGGGTGAGACCATAAGAACGGACCTCTTAGGGTACCTGTCTCTTCTAGTAACCAGATGTCAGGTACCCCAGTGTTTCTCAGTTTGTACTGACTTCACTGAATCGTGTACGTACGTTATACGGAGCATCTGAGACGACGAAGATTGACCGCTTAGACTTAACGTGACTCGAACAACAAGTCAGTGAGTCAGTACAGGCTAAGAAACACTGGGGTACCTGACGTCGTACGGTCCGAAGGGACAGGAAATGGTAGAGGAGGACCTCGAACGAGTTTGAGTACAGGTAGCTCGGTCACTACGGTAGGTTGTTAGAACAGGAGAGAGCAGAGGAGGAGACGGGAGTTAGAAAGGGTCGTAGTCCCAGAAAGGATTACTCAGCCGAGGAGTGTAGTCCACCGGTTTCATAACCTCAAAGTCGAAGTCGTAGTCAGGAAGGTTACTTTTAAGTCCTGACTAACGGAAATCCTAACTGACCAAACTAAAGGACGACAGGTTCCCTGTGAGTGAACAGAAGAGGTTGTGATGTAAAATTTTCGTAGTTAAGAAACAGAAAGTCGGAAGAAATACCAGGTTGAGAGTGTAGGTATGTACTGATGACCTTTTTTGGTATAGAAACTGATCTACCTGAAAACAACAGTTTCATTACAGAGACGAAAAATTATACGACAGATCCAACCAGTATCGAAAGGAAGGTTTTTCGTTCGTAGCAAATTAAAGTACCGACGTCAGTGGTAGACGTCACTAAAAACTTGGGTCCTTTTATTTCAGACAGTGACAAAGGTAACAAAGGGGAAGATAAAGGGTACTTCACTACCTTGATCTACGGTACTAGAATCGAAAGACTTACAACTCAAAATTCGGTCGAAAAAGTGAGAGGAGAAAGTGAAGTAGTTCTCCGAGAAGTCAAGGAGAAGTGAAAGACGGTATTCCCACCATAGTAGACGTATAGACTCCAGTAATTATAAAGAGGGTCTTTAGGACTAAGGTGGAACACGAAGTAGGTCGGGTCGTAAAGCGTACTACATGAGACGTATATTCACCCCACTGTTATATGTCGGAATTGTATGAGGAAAGGGTTAAATCTTGGTCAGGTAACATGGTACAGGCCAAGATTGACAACGAAGAACTGGACATATGTCTAAAGAGTCCTCCGTTCATTCCACCAGACCATAAGGGTAGAGAACTTCTTAAAAGGTGTCAAACAACACTAGGTGTGTCAGTCTCCGAAACCGTATCAATTACTTCGTCTTCGTCTACAAAAAGCCCTTAAGAGAACGAAAAGAATACTAGGTTGTCTACAACCGTTAAACTAGAGACCATGGAGACGTGACTCGAACCTGTGGTTCTTAAGTTCAGAAAAGCTACAGCTGTACTTTATGTCCATGACAGAGGTTTTTATACAAATCACCAAAAGGTGATTTGATTGGTTCAAATAAACTGTTAAGTCTACAGGAATTACGGAGTAAGTCATAGTTGATTCAGGAGTGGTACGTTGACTCAAGAGTTTCAATCGTATCGTTCACACTTTCCTTTAGTGTAGACCGGTCAATTTGTCCGTCGTTTCTGACAAAAGTCCTCATAGGTTACCCCTCACTCTCCCAGAGTGGGGTCCCCCTGGCCTACCTCCCAGTCCTCGACCACCTTTGGGGACCCGTAGTTCCTGGGTCCGACCCCGAGAGTGTAGGCTCCCCTAAGAAGCATTTGACTTAAGAAATGTTTGATCGTCCTGAGAACCATTTTGACCTACCCGCACCGTCCCGTTCCGGTCCAGGGGTTCCCCGGGGCTTCTCGACCTGTTTCACACTCGTTCCCTGAGAGTAGGGAGTGTTCAGGGGTACGACGGGTCCCGGTGTCCCTTCGGGACAGGTGTCACACCGAAGGTCAAACCCCTAGTAAGGTACTTTCCAATACTTTGACCTTTCTACCGAGACCACTTCAAGTCCGTCAATGTTTCCTCCGAGACTTAAGACAGTAGCGTAATCCTCAGTGAGTCCTATTGGGCCCCGAAGATTAACCACCGAAAAGTCCTGTCAACTCGCCAAGACGGGGAACAAATAGACTTCCCGACCGTTGTTTATTAAATCCTGGATAAAACTTCGGACGATTTACGCCTGATGAATTTGACAGTTCATAGAAGGTTAATACCATTTGTCGGGAAACTTATAAGTCGACACTTGTGTTCCTAGGGACCCAAGGTCACCTCAGCCCTTTAACGAATACAGCGAAGAAAATTCGTGAGTGACAAACACTCACACCCTAAATGAAAGGGACCTGGTGGAGGTCGTAATAGATGTGTTACTTTTGTAAAATAATCGTCTCTATAAGTGTCTCCTGGGGGGGTGTGAACATGACACCACACACGAAGAGGAATAGGACATACTATATACTCGATACGAATTTGTATGGTTTAAATTTACAGACATGTCAGGAATTTTTTATCGATTTATTTTACAAGCATACAAAATATTGAGAGTATTTTGTGTACGAGGTCGGACTAATGGATTTCTTTTCTCTCGCTCGGTCTAGAATCCAGACTCGAGCGTCGTGGACTGGTTAATAGTATACTGTAAATTAAATTACAAACTGAGTAACGGGACCTGAAAGGTTTCTGTTCTCGTACTTTAGAGACCAAAGTTTAATTTGAGACAAACCCTGGTAGATACATCTATTAAAGGGTGTGTTTGCACGGATGATATTTACATTGTAGTAAAGGACTTAAGTTGACGATCATGTTTACAATTAAAATGTTATTATTGACCTTTTTTTTTTTTTGGGGTTTGGGAGACAAAAATCAACTAGTGTCATCCCGACAAAAGTCTTACATGTCTTTAATATTTCCACACTTTCGAGTGTGGAAACGGTTCTTATGGGTGTACTCGGAACTCGTTTACCCAGAGTCGTTTCGAACTGACAGGGGGGTAGAGGTCCCGAACTCTAGACCCAGTCTTTACAACCACTGCGAATAACTGTCTGGTGCAGACGGACACCTCAGTTGTGAGAGGGTCACGGGTTCACAGACACGGTTTGGTATTCGACTTCTCGTCTAAACCTTACTTGCAGTCCTTTGACACAACTACTCTGACGACGGGTTCTTTCACCCCTGTCCGTTCCTCTGGGGCTCTCGAAAGTCTCCTATTCCACACCGAGGGACGTGTAGGCCCTTGGATTCGGCGACGACAAGACGAGACGTCAGAGTCGACCTGGGACGGGTAGGTAGTCGGGTCGTGGGTGGGCCCCGTGTCGAACGGTCCCCAGCGGGGAGGGTCGGAGCAGGAGGGCACACGAGGTGTCCACACTGCGGACACTGCAGTGTGGGTGCAGACGAGACAGGACCCGACAGGAGGGGGAGTGGGAGGGGTGAGACACAGACCCGGGCCGTTCGGGGTCGGAGACTCTTCGGGACTTGTCGTCACGAGTCCACACGTCAGACAGACAGACAAACCTTTCGGGTGTGTTGACAGAGGGGAGGAGAGGAGAGACCCCTGGTAGGGGTGTCTTCGGGGAGGTAGGACGAGGCTGGGAGGGTCGGGGGAGGAGAGGAGGTGGGCCCTAGAGGAGGTGTGGCTCCTTATACCGAAGAGACACGACAAGGTATCGACTACGACGAAAGGAGACAGTGATGTCCGTGCACCGGACCCCACAGGTCCCCCGGACCCGTCGTAGTCGGATCGGCGCGAGGTCCCTCCCGACTGGTGGGCGAGCCGGAGTCCTTCGAGTACACGCTCCCTGAGGACTTCAGGCGAGGGCGTTTGTCCCGTCCCCGAGGCTTCTTCAGGGGTCAGGGGGCCCTCGGGGACGTGGGTTCGGAGTGTGGGAAGTCGCGGGAGGGGGTACACGAGACACTTCATCGATCTTTGTCGACCCCTGGAAAGGGCCCCGGGCAACTCACCTCAAAATTGAGAATTCCTGTATAGACCCCGTCGCTGTCCCCTCGACCCTTTATTGGCTCTAATCTCTGCGACCGTGTCAGCAATGTTGTCGGGCTCCAGAAGGAGAGTCTCCAGTGGTAGGTGCCGGAGGACCTCTGTCCCGCGAGAGTAATCATTCTCACTCTGGTCTTCAGGACCGAGGAGAGTCCGAAAAGTTCCGTTCTGGGGCCTGAGGACGGGGCTCGGGCGGTTCCCCGGGTCACCTACTCCCGAGGGACTGACGACAGGGAAGTCACGGGAGGGAGAACCTAGACGGAAGGAGTAAAAAGCAGAGAAAGAAAGGTGTAAGTAGGATTCGTCAATTCGGGGCCGTCGGGCCGGTCCGGGGGACGGGACCTGCCACCTCTCCTCCGTAAAGGTTGTCTCTCTTGAGTGCCCGTCCCTCGTGGGTCCAAGGTCCCACAGTCTCTTGGACCCGGAATCGATGGTGCCCCGAGACAGAACTCAGGACACTTCGATGCTCCGGAGGGATAAGTCAGAGAATAGTCATTTCCTACCTCTTGTCTTCCGTGTACGGGGTACTCGGTGTCTCCACCGGTGGTCTCGACTGCCGTTGTTCTTACGGGCCGTGTACCACCCGCGACTTCCCTGCCGCCGGGAAATCAAGTGACTATCTTTAAACAATCATTTACGTCGAGGGAGTGTCCCTACGGGACTCCAACCGGTGCACACCCGCGAATGCGGTCCGGAAACTTCCCGCACTCGCCGTCCCTGAGAGTAAGTGTCTACCACCTGCCCTAGGTCCACGTCGGTGGGACCTTCTACCGAACCGTCAAAGAATTTTCAAGTGTACGGGAACGGCGTACCGGGTCGTCAGTCTGAGCAATCATAAATGGGTTTCTCCACCCTTTGACTGGACGAGTGTCTACACATAGTCAAGTCAAGTCGGAGAGTCAGCACAGGTTGAGAAACGCTGGGGCACTTAGAATCGTGCGGTCCGGAGGGACAGGTAGTGGTAGAGGGCCTCAAGTGAGTCTGAGTGCAGGTAGCTCAGACACTANGTGAGTCTGAGTGTAGGTAGTTCAGACACTACGGTAGGTCGGTAGAGTAGGAGCCAGCAGGGGAAGAGGAGGACGGAGGTTAGGGAGGGTCGTAGTCAGAAAAGGTTAGTCAGTTGAGAAGTGTACTCCACCGGTTTCATAACCTCGAAGTCGAAATCGTAGTAAAGAAGGTTTCTTTAGGGTCCCAACTAGAGGAAGTCTTACCTGACCCACCTAGAGAAACGGTAGGTTCCCTGAGAGTTCTCAGAAGAGGTTGTGGTCAAGTTTTCGTAGTTAAGAAGCCGCGAGTCGGAAGAAGTGTCAGGTTGAGAGTGCAGGTATGTACTGGTGTCCTTTTCGGTATCGGAACTGATCTGTCTGGAATCAACCGTTTCATTACAGAGACGAAAACTTATATGATAGATCCAACCAGTATTGAAAAGAAGGTTCCTCATTCGCAGAAAATTAAAGTACCGACGTCAGTGGCAGACGTTACTAAAACCTCGGGTTTTTTTATTTCAGACTGTGACAAAGATGACAAAGGGGTAGATAAAGGGCACTTCACTACCCTGGCCTACGGTACTAGAATCAAAAGACTTACAACTCGAAGTTCGGTTGAAAAGGTGAGAGGAGAAAGTGAAAATAGTTCTCCGAAAAACCGAGGAGAAGTGAAGGACGGTATTCCCACCACAGTAGACGTATAGACTCCAATAACTATAAAGAGGGCCGTTAGAGCTAAGATCGAACATAAAGAAGGTCAGGTCGCAAAGAGTACTACATGAGACGTATATTCAATTTATTCGTCCCACTGTTATATGTCGGAACTGCATGAGGAAAAGGATAAACCTTGGTCAGACACAAGGTACAGGTCAAGATTGACAACGAAGGACTGGACGTATGTCTAAAGAGTTCTCCGTCCAATCCACCAGACCCTAAGGGTAGAGAAAGTCTTAAAAGGTCAAATAACACTAGGTGTGTCAGTTTCCGAAACCGTATCAGTTATTTCGTCTTTATCTACAAAAAGACCTTGAGAGAACGAAAAAGGTACTAGGTCGTCTACAACCGTTAAACTAGGGACCAAGGAGACGGAAAAGATTTTAGTCGAACTTGTAGTCCCTCAAGTGTCTACATATATGTCGCTGAAATAAGTGGTAGCGGTTTAGGACCCTCGTCGGTTCTGCAGGAAGTCATCCACTACCTATTTGTTTGCCACCACGCAGGTCTGTCGTCTTACAAAGAGTCACTAATTTTCTTTACTCGGTAGTCAGTTATTTTCTGTGTCTCCTCCGAATTTGTGTACAATGAGCACTTTCTTCGGTCGGACTTTTTCGTCGGATGACTCACCGAGGTGGATGTACTGGAGGGTCGTCTTGATCCCTCTGTCACGTTTCGTACCGTCCCGGCCCCCGTCCGCCCGAAGTCTCTCGTGTCTCGTGAAAGTCCCGTCACTTGTACGGGACCTGCCAGGAGAGTGTCGTCTGTACGTTCAGGGTCCTCTGCACGATGTGCAGAGGGCCCACACTGGGTTTACACTTACGTCCACAATTGTCACACAGGTACAACGAAGTGCTCGATCGTGTGACTGGTCTACATTTGTGACCCCCTACACCTCCCTCTCCCGTGGGCCTCGACAGGTGTGTAGGGCGACTCACGAGGAGAGTGGAGTCGGCCGACGAGATTTACATCAGGTGAGTAAACTTTTGCGTACTGACGGGCAACATCGTAAAATAATTGACTCAACGAGGTCACAATTCGACTTGTGTGTTGGTAAGTACACACGTGACGTACCTGGATCTGAGTCGAGACGGGTCGTGGAGGATTGTCTCTAGGACTGGTGAGATGTACGTAGTGGCCGACGAGGTAGTCTGACCTGGACGTCAAGAGTCCATTAGTGGGTCCAGGGAGTCTACGACAGGAATGGGTGTGTTTCGTGGGCGGTTCACCTGTCGGTCCTGTGGAGGTACGGTTCACTCTCGTCTCCGTCGGTAGGTAGGTGGTTCTTTCCGTAGCGGAGTTGGGTTCGTCCCAGTGACGACCTGTCCGGTACGTCGATCCTGGGTCGTGGTTGGGACCCTCAGGGGCACCAGTACACTGATGATACCCGTCTTTCGTTCATCTTACGACACCTGAGGAAGACCCGGTCCTAGAAGTCTTAAAGAAGAAGAGACTGGTCGAACCTCGTTACCAAAAGTACCCCGACTTCCACTGGTGTACCGAGTTTAACGACACTCCTCGACGGTGGGTCTAGACTGTCGAGGAACTCGTTCTCTAACTGAACAAAATCGAAGACGTCGACACCAGTTTTCATGGTGGTGAATCGTCGAAATTTGTTCGGTAAACAGTGCAGTGTCGAGGTACCAGCCCGTAGGTCCGAGGGACCCAGAAACTTAAGTCAAGGACCGCGAAGTACTGACTCGGGGAAAGGGACCGAGACCCGTCTCCACCCTCTATTTATACAGAGTACTGGGACGTCGGTACGGAGAAAGCCGAAGTCACCTTTTTCAAGAGACGGAACGACAGTGTCCACTAGTCTGCGGAGGACGGAGGATAGGTGCACTACTCACTTCGGCACCCGGGGTCTCAGACACTCCCGTCACCCTCCATCACTCTTACTCGACTACCCTCGTCTGGTCCCACTCTCAGTCTCGACCTCCGGGTGTGGGAGCCTTCCGGAGGTCTGGGACCGTGGGCCCAGTTCACCCCTGAGGGACCCACTTTCATACTGGATCGTTAACGTCTAGACCACAGTCGTCTACTCAAACACCTCCTCTCTCACCCTGCCCCAGGTATCTTGGGTCACAACTGCGAGTTCTGGTCCCGTCAAGCTTGGTCTCTGTCGATCACTACCCGTAGTCCCGAGAAAGTCCTTTGTTCTCTAGAGGAGGAAAGTGGCAGACTTACGGTACAGATACACACAATCCAAAACGAAAAAAGACTTTAAAACACACCGAGGTCTACAAATTACAAAAGGAAATCAGCGCAACGTCCCCCTGACACGAAAGACTTCTCCTGAAGGGTCCACCAAATCACCATTTCTTATAGGGACGGTTCGTCCTCTATACCCAAACTAGGGACCCCTTCTAGGGGACCTCTTCCCTTACCGTTGGGTGAGGTGATAAGAACGGACCTCTTAGGGTACCTGTCTCCTCGGATCACCCGATGCCAGGTACTCCAGTGTTTGTCAGTCGGTACTGACTCGTCCGTGTGTGAGACTAGTTACACCGGTCGTAGGACAGTTTCCGAGAAGGAGGATGTCTGGGTGGGACTCACGACCGTGAACGGAAAGACGAGACCCGTCCTACCCTTAAACTATTCGTCTCTGTGGGACCCCGGTTGTCATTGCTACCGGTAATAGGAAATAATTCGTCCACAACTCACTTAACCAGAAAAGATAGTGTTACGTCTAAATGTCACGTTATCCGTTAGGTAAGAAGTTACGTCACACGACGCGACTATTTAATTGTCTACCGCTAACTAAAAAAGGGAGATCAGGGGACAAATGTGGACTGTCCGGTATGAAATATCGACTCGTCAATAAACTTCAATATTTGTAATATTAATCGTTAAAAAATTAATCCGACTGTTAATTGTCCTCTAAACGTTTCGACGATTAAACTGTACAGGATGAGAGGCATCGCAAATACAATTGGTGTTCAACTCACTTAAGTTAACTTGTCTTGGTACCATAGACCTTTTTTTTAGTTAGAGTCTTCTTGGAAAAGAGGGATGAACCGACCGTAGTACCGTAAAGTCTGTCTTTGCACCCTTAAGTCCCACTAAAGTGTTCTATTATGTTTCTTAGGCGATTTGTACCTCGCCACCCACGAGACGTTACAAGACTTCCGGTCTACGGGTCGTACCTTCTCGGGCACAGTCAGTGTCCCTCCCCTACGGAGTCCCCGGGGGTGTGAGCCCGACGAGGGGTCTACGTGACCACGGTCCTGGGAACAGTGTGGTACACGACACGACCTGACAGCCCCTGTCTCTCCCTACACTCTCTGTCTCTACCCAGTCTTTCTACCTCGACCTCTACCTCTGTCTCCTTCTGTCTCTCTCCCTACCTCAGTCTTTCTACCTCGGCCTCTACCTCTGTCTCCTTCTGTCTCTCTCTCTCTACCTCAGTCTTTCTACCTCGGCCTCTACCTCTGTCTCCTTCTGTCTCTCTTTCTACCTCAGTCTTTCTACCCCCCCACCCCACCCACCCCTCTACCTCGGCCTCTACCTCTGTCTCTTTACCTCTGTCTCCTTCTGTCTCTCTCTCTCTCTCTCTACCTCTGTCTCTCTGTCTCTCTCTCTCTCTCTCTACCTCTGTCTCTCTGTCTCTCTCTCTCTCTCTCTACCTCTGTCTCTCTGTGTCTCTCTCTCTCTCTACCTCTGTCTCTCTGTCTCTCTCTCTCTCTCTACCTCTGTCTCTCTGTCTCTACCTTAGTCTTTCTACCCGCCCCTCTACCTCGGCCTCTACCTCTGTCTCTTTACCTCTGTCTCCTTCTGTCTCTCTCTCTCTGTCTCTACCTCTGTCTCTCTGTNTCTGTCTCTACCTTAGTCTTTCTACCCCCCCCACCCACCCCTCTACCTCGGCCTCTACCTCTGTCTCTTTACCTCTGTCTCCTTCTGTCTCTCTCTCTGTCTCTACCTCTGTCTCTCTGTCTCTACCTTAGTCTTTCTACCTCTTCCCACCCCACCCCTCTACCTCGGTCTCTACCTATGTCTCTCTCTGCCTCTACGTCTTTCTGTTCCTTCTACCCCTCTCTCTGTCCCCAGCACAGAGATCCGGGGGCCCCAGGGGGTCGAGGAGAGAGAGGTAGTCATGGAAGGTTGGTTTCCCTCGAAAGGACTGAGGTCGAGACTGAGACCTCAGGGTTCACGAGGTGAGTCACAGGTCCTTTATCGCGGGAGCAGGAGCCTTCCGAGGACTCTAGACAGTGGTCCATCGACGAGGGTCGGCTCCCCTGTAGTGGGTGGTAGCCCGGGAGTCGTCTGGAATCCCTACCCTCTGCAGACGGGACCTACGTCACCAGAACCTGTTCTGTCCTCTCCGGTCCTCGGTTCGTCGTCCTTACTGAACTCTTAAGAGTCATTCTGCTTCGGTTTCACGACGAAGACGACACAAAATCTCTCTCCTTCCTTGTGACTTCGTGTTTCTTGTATTTCTGGGTTTGAGGTGGTCAATGGTCGGGAGGGTCCCGAGAGGGGTGGACACCGACGTTCGTGTGGTAGGTAATCTTGGCCGATGGTCTTCTCTGTAACCCTCCCGAGACTGATTCTCGTGGGGCGAAAGCACAAAGGAACTTTCGGATCTAGACTTTTCCACACGGTGGACCTCCGGGGAACCCTCGGTTGGAGATCGACTGAGAGACGGTCCACGGGCCCCGACCTCTTTAGTGGGTACCCGTCTCTTGACGGACCCCTCTGGGGTCGAAGTGGGAGTGTACACGAGTCTTGTGAGCCCCGTCCTTCGTGGGGAAATCCCTGTTCCCACAGGTGGAAGACGGTCGTAGAAGAACCTCGTCCAACGGACACGAAAAGAGACGGACTGGACTACGAAGTACACCTTCTTTGATCACAGAGACCCGGTGTCCTCGCGAGACGGGGAATCCTGTTCACGTAACGAATTATTAGTGATCGATATTAATACTGTTAATTAAACTGTGGTCACTTGTGTAAACGGACTTCCGTAAATTGACGTCTTTTAAGATGTAAGTAGGGTGTGCGTCGGGTCTGGAATCCCAGGGTCATAGTCCACACTTCCGATGAGTGTCTCGGTTCTTAAATATTGTGTCCCTCGTCTCAAAGTAGGTTGACTCGAACGAGACAAAGAGACAGGGAGAGACAGACGGAGACAGAGAAAGACAGAGAGAGACCCAGGTGCCTCGTCCCCGTCCTCCACTCGACTCTCACTTAGGGTCCCAGACTCTGGTGGACCCTGGGAGTCTACTCGTATTTAACAGAACTTGTGTGACAATTGGGTGTCCTTCAATAAAATTTCACTGAAAGGTCCTATCAGTAACTGTGGGTACACGGTTACACGGAATTTTTCCCCTCGTACACGGAATTTTTCCGACCTAGTGACGCACATAAGAGGAGACTTCCCGCCCGTGGTTCATTTTACAGGGTCTCTATACAAGTATTTTGACGAGTTACAAAAGATGTCTGAAATGAGAAGGTACCCGAGAAACGTCAATAGACTTTTTAATTTAGACACGAAATAAAACACCCTCCTCCATCTATGTAACTCTAAGTGTGGAGTGTTGTTCATCACAACTTTGGGTGATTAAGTATGTGAACATACATCACACTTGTCCTTTTGATCCAGAGAACGGAGGGAACTCTCCACCACACTGTGGGTGGTCTGAGGAATCCCCGTCTCTACGACGGATGTCGGGTGGCCTGTACGGTCGGTCCACGACCGGTCGTGGTCACACTTGGGAGGTACTAGTCGTCATGGTCCTCCCTCGGTGACTCATCTCTCTGGTGGAGGTCGAGTGTGTGAGGACATTAAAGTGAAAAAGATCACACCAAAGGTGCAGGTGAGATCTAGTCAGTCTTACTGCTGGAAACTGGGTCTCCTGCCTTATAGACTTTTATGCCCTCTAAAACTACGAGGAATCAAAACTACCAATTTGTACGGCCCGTAGGAACGACACCAAGGGACTCGTGTTTACCGACTACCCGTCCCTTAATCAATGTTATCTCACACACAGTCTCCACAGCCGGTGAGTGTTACTTCGCGGACGAGGACCACCCGGTCACTTGGGTGTTTGGTCGGAGTTCCCCGAACAGGTGACAGGGGGTTGGGACAGGAGCCCCTCCCCGAGACGTCCGTAGACGAGGACGTCGGTGTGGGACTCTCCACCAAACTTTTCGTAGGGGGTCAGCAATATCCCCCAGGGAGAGTCGTCTCCCACCACTGTACGGATACCTCCCTAAGGTAGGTGACACAGGGTGCAGGGGATGGGGCCGGGTAGGAACAGGACTGGCAGGGGTCCCTATCTCGGACAGGACTGGGGGAGGGGCGGGACCCACCACGAGGTATGTCTCAGACTGAGGGTCCGGTGTGAGAGAGCCTAGACGGTCGTGGTGGTGGGCTGTATCCACTACCAGTTTCTGGTCGTTCTTCCGACTCAATGTCCGTCTCTCCGTCCTCCTTCCCACTAAGTCGTCCTGACCGGGTCGGGTCCCACCGACTTCTTTGGCTCAGACGTCCCGTTTCCCTGGTGTACGACTTCTGAGTCGGACAGGACCCGTTCCGGGACAGGAGACCGGAGTCAAAGGTCTCCTGCTTCACCGGAAACGCGATTCTGTGGTCCGCCCCGGTCACCGAGGTCCCACCCTCGCACTACACATCCCCGGGACCACCCAGACCTCGACCCAGCCGAGCCGGAAGGGGTACCCAGGTACCACCCACCTGTCTTGGGATTCAGGTCCTCTTTGTCGTCCTCCCCGTCCTCAGGTCTCACCCCTCGGCCGACTGACCCCCAGACGACCGGTCCAAGAGACTCTTGGTGGTCGTCTCGAAAAGGTGGGTTCCCAAACCTCCCCTGGGGGTTCCCTCCCCAGACGAAGAGGGGTCACTGGTGGAAGACGAGGGACAATGCTCCCGGTTGAACAGACCTTACGTCAACGTACACTCGGGTCTACGGTAGAGGTAATCGAACCACACGTGCCCCAAGTCACGAGTGTGAGGCAATCGAGCCACACGTGCCCCAAGTCACGAGTGTGAGGCAATCGAGCCACACGTGCCCCAAGTCACGAGTGTGAGGCAATCGAGCCACACGTGTAATCGAGTAGTACGTGTCCTGGACCCCGTAGTGGCCTCGTAGTCCCGCCTCCCAGGGTGGTAGTCAAGTAGTAGAGGAGTCGGAACTCTACGGTCGGGTCGCGGGTGTGGGTCCGTTCGGACCTCTCCGGGGAGGGCCCAGTGGACGACCTCGGAGTCGGTAGTGTAATCGGCTGTCGGACCCCAGGTCAGTCCGGGCAGACCTCACCCCCCTCCCCACCGCGTCCACTGTGTCGTCTCTCCGTTAAACAGTAGGGCGCCATCCCTAGTGCGTCCGAGGGGCTTCAGCTCGTCGGGTGAGGTTCGTCCGGATCGGCCTACGGACGTCGTGGCCACCCAGTGGAACTGTCTTCCCTCCGCCACGCCGGGGGCTGTAGGAACTTCACTGGAGTCGACCCCCCGACCCTGACAGGACGGTCGCCACGGAGACGTGCGTCTACACCGGAAACGCCTTCCGAGGCACACTTCCTTGTACGGGACACCAGTGACGTGGGATTCGGCACACAGAAAAGTTCGTCCAGTCCGCAAAGGGAGGGGTACCTTACCTGCGGTCCAGACACCAAGACGTCTCCTGTCTGTCCCCGGCCTACAGGTGAGACTCCTCCTAGAAACGACCCCCAGCTCGTCCCCTCCCCGGTCGAATTAAATCCTCTCACTTCCTACCTCGTCCGTCCTGCACAGTGTCACCGTCACACCTGAGTCACGTCCTCCGGGTCGTAGGTCGGGGAAATACAACCCTCCACGACTGAGGTACTTCCCTGACCCCGTTCGAAGGTGGAAGTGCACGACCGGAACAGTCGAGACGAGTGGGCCGAGTGGATGCTCCGACGGGGAGAGGGGAAGGATACACAGAAAAGGAGGTAATACTGGGGCCTTCGGGGGTAGAACAGGTGTGTATCGGTATCACAAAGTGGAAGAGTTCCTCGTGGAAGGAGGAACTCACCGGACCTGTCTCCCACTCGCCTGGGGAGGGTTATATTCGCACCGGGTCGGGGGAGACACAGTTCGAACCCCTCGGTCTTCCATCTCAACTTCGACCCTGGGTTACTGGTCGGTGGCCGGGTCCCACAGACTGAAGGAGTGCGGGTCAGTGTGGTCTACACACTGGGAACAGTCGACTGGGAGACACGACAGACGTCCGACTGGGAGTAGCGTCCTATTAAAAAACGTTACGTTAGTTGTCGAATCTTAAGGAGGACACGAGAGGTGTATGTTCTGTGGGTATGGACCCACTTCTTCGTCAACGTTGATATTTTATTTTCAACTACCATGTGTACCCGTTGTAGTCGGTGGTCTATGTGATACCGTTGTAGCTTCCCTCTTTACATCCAATCTAGTCAGTCCTTTCTAAGTTTATACCTTTCCCCGGTCCCTTCTAAGTTCCTCTCAGACCTTTCCGGTAAAAGACACCTTTTTTTACCACGTTGAGTCACGACCTGTCTCGTTTATCTCAGTACGACGACGACGATTCAGCGAAGTCAGCACAGGCTGAGACACGCTTGGGTATCCGTCATCGGGTGGTCCGAGGGAGCAGGGACCCTAAGAGGTCCGTTCTTGTGACCTCACCCAACGGTAAAGGAAGAGGTCACGTCCTTTCACTTTTCAGTTTCACTTCAGTGAGTCAGCACAGGTTGGGACTCGTTGGGGTACCTGACGTCGGGCGGTCCGAAGAGACAGGTACCCTAAAAGGTCCGTTCTCATGACCTCACCGCACGGTAACGGAAGAGGCTTTATAACCTGAGTTTTTTAGACATTCTCCGTGGTTAAATATTATACTTGAGTTCTGTATTCTGTAAAGTTCTGTATTCTTAGGGGAAAGAGACTTTACACAACGTATGGTCGGTTCTTTCCAACTTCAGGTTCACCGAAGTACAGTCAGACTCTAGGTCCATACACTGAACCATCGTACACAGACCCGTCACACAGTCTGAGAGAGACTCGAAGTAGGATCGTGGAGGAAAGAGTCCCGTCGAGAGTGTGGTTTATCGTGGGAACGCTCTTCGACGTCCTTGTGTTTCGTTCCTCTGGACTGGGTTGGACCCCTGCCCCACTGCTCGCCGGAGTGGGGAGTGTGGGGCAGGTCCGGAAAGCCCGGGCTCAGGGAGACGTCTCCCCCAGTACCGCCACGGGAGGGGTCGGGCACCGCTTCCGTCGTGCCGTTCGTGTGTGTCCGAAGAAGCCTGTGCCTGCCGTACACTGTCGCGAGTCCTCAGCCGGAGAGAAGACGTGACTCCACGGCCGAAGTGACGATAGTGGAACGACCGTCAATGTCGGGATCTGAGTAGAGACTTACACTACATGCGCTCTTTCCGTTGAGTCCGCGACAACCTCCGACCACCCACCTGTCTACGAGGGCGCTCCCGGTCTCAGACGTCTGTTCTAGGCGCACCTGGTGCGAGTCCGTGTGTGCACAAGAGGTCCAATTGTCGAGAGACCCCTACGTCACTGACATTCGTGTCACATAAATAAAACATTTTGATCCCTTCCTCGTACTCTTTGTCACCTTGTTTATAAAGGATCTTTTGTCTGAAAATTTTCTTTGAGAAGCAGGCAAGGATCTGACAGAGACCGTTTCACACTTAACTAAGGCACATACGCCTCAGGACCCCACCGACTCCTTGTCCGATCTTTGTCTCGGACGACACACCAGGCGGTGCGTAGCCCCTCGAAGACCAACTTCTTCCAGTGGCACACGGACCAAAACACGTTTTACCAATCTCTATTTGGGAAGAAACTTCCCCGACACTGACTCCTCTCCCTAATAAAATCCGTCGTTCCCTCTTGCACGTCTCGTCTATCCCATGTTTTGAGTATGGTATTAGAAGTCTACGAGTTTTCCGGTGTCTTTACAACGTGAAGTTTTTTTTCTTCGTCTTCGAAAAATTTTGACATTTTTTATATATAAAAAAACCACAGGATTCGAAAGACGATTACACGGACATACAGAAATTTGGGTCAGAGTAACCTAAAGGGATTTAATAAGGAGTGTCTCTCGGTACATGTATGAGTAAATCTTAAAGGACGTAGTCGAATTACCATAAAGTCCGAGTATTTAATCTTGAAGGTCTAGACCTATGGGGGATTTTTCTATTTTACTTTATAGAACCAAAAACAAAAGAGTCCCCCGGTCACCATCTACCTTGGTGTCTACCTCCCGTCGTTCATTACCGGGTACGCTGGAGCACCGGGAAACGACCCGTCAAAGGTGTCTCGCGAGGCTTCGTGAGGGGAAGAAAGATTACAAGGACTTTTCCGTAGGTTTCCTTTTCCGGAGTTTGATGAGTAAATAGAACCACTCCCAGAGAGGTCAATAAGTAGAAAAAATTAATACGGAGTTTTCCTTGCACCTCGACGGTATTTATTGCAGTCGGCACTGTCGCCTCCGACGTCCCCGGGTCCGCCTTACACCCACGTCAAAGGGACGACCCGAAAGAGAGGTGTAAAAGCCCGTGAACGGTAAAGGGGTGTCGAAAAGGGACCCGAGTCGCCGACCCGGACGGACTCGGTGTCCGCGTCTGCCTCCACCTGGTATACTTGAGCTCACTACAGCGACGAGTCCCGGGCGTGTCTTGGGAGTGGGAGTGAGTGGGGGCACCAGGTGTGACTGGGGTCTCGTGGAGGTCCCATGACTCCGGTTCCTCCCCCGACGGACCTCTACGGCTCGGGTACACCTGCCTCGGATCACAGACTCGTAGGAGAAAGACCCACTTCGGAGCGTAGGATCCGCATTTGTAATTCCTTTGTTTCGCCCTTTCGGATCTGGGGCCTCTCTCCGACGTCGTAGTCACGTTCACAGGGACACAGACTCCCAGACCTTCCACAGACCGGTGGCCGTTCACACTCGGTGACCCGTCCCCGAGGCGAGGATACTCGGTGCCCACCCTACCCTGGTTCGGGTCCCTGTCTCGGACCCGGTGACCGGCAGACAGGACCGGTCGCACACGTAGAGGACGAAAGGTTCTTCTTCGGACGTGGAAGGGAGGAGGCAGGAGCGGGGGACGAGGGGTGGCTCGGGTGTCGGTCCGGTCCACTATCTACCTCCGCCGAGTTTTATCAAATAAAACGTACATTGTGTGTGCGTTCACTTATTACAGGAGGCACTCGTGTGACGGACCCCTGTCGTCTCGACCCACCGTTCCCGCCACCCCTGTCACTGTCTCACGACGGGGTTCGTCACGTGACCGCGAGCACTGCACTCCGGACGAGGGGGTCACCCCACCGGGTCCCGGTTCGGGGTCCCTTCGGGGGGGACGTAAACCTACACCACGGTTCGAGACCCTCCAACTGAGTCTCGAAACTAGGAGCGACGAGTCGGGGAAGCTCCCCGTACCACTTGGGACGGGGGGCCCAAAATTCTTGGGTGACCGAAGAATTGGAAACCCTCTGCAAAGTAAGGAAGGACCACGGCTAAGTCTAGTCTTATGGGCCTCTAATGAGATACTCGACAAAATATAGTCCGTAATTTATTGTGTTAACGAGAGCGACCATTGTACACCGAAGGTGTTCTTGACGTCCACAAAAAAAGTTAAGTCATTTAACTTATACATAAATGTCAAATGACTTTGAAAAGAACCTACATCAATATTATTAAGATTAGAAATGCGTTATTGTGGAGTCGGAGTCCTATTTTCGTTAATCTTCGTTAGAAAAAAAAAAAAGGGATTTTCGAAATTGAGCATTATCCAAGTATTATACGTAATGGACATCGATTCTTATTTAAAATCTGAGAACAATAAAAACAGTCCCTCTTTATTTCCCGTCGAAAATGGGACAGTCACACACGACCCAGATGGTCCGACAAAGTAAACCTATAAAGAAGAAATGAGGGATGAAATATAATAACTTTGAGTAATAGTCGGTAATCAAAGGAAAATTTTTCCTTAAAGACGTGATTATATAAAAAGTTGAGTGTATCTGTTCCTTTAGTCTTTTATGAAGAAATATATCAACCGAACACAAAGTCTTCTAGATGGTATTTTACACATGACTTTCATACAATTTGCACACACACGTACATGTGTATATTTTATATGTATGTGTCCTAGAGAGTGTGTCGAGACACTCAGAGGGTCTGTTGGTCTCTGACGCAAATCCGACCAGGAAACAGATTTTACAAACTGAACTGGTCGAATGAGCCCATCAAATCTCGGAGTTGGCTAAAAACGACAAAGAGGTAGTCAGCGTAAAAGAAGTGTGAAGTTCAGTTTTACGATTACCCGGTGAACTTCAGGGGAATCGTCACTCCCCCTCGAGGACTGGAATCGTTGACACTCCAGACTGTGAACGAAAATTGGAAATGATTTTCCATCTTAAAAAACGAGTAAACAGTGAAAAGTGGGTGAAAGAAAATTTGTAGTGGTCACTAATGATATGACTTTCCCTTTTTATTATAGGGTGGAGAGGGAGGGACGAACAGAGGTAATTTCTCGACACGTAAATCCTACTCGAATCTAAATTGGGGTAGTCAGACTCCTCAATCTGAGACTAGCAGTTCGTATTCAATCCCTCTGTCAGTTCGACTCACAGAGGTTGTTCGATGGACGTCTATTTTATCTGAAGGAACCCCTTTTGACCCCTGTACAAAACATCCATCACTCAAGGGGTAGTACCCCCACACATTCGTGTCGATGGCATGGGGGAGCCGGTCATCGTAGGTTTGTAAACACTCGTTACCCCAATCTTGTGAGAAGACTGACGGTCGGACCACAGGCCACCCAGGGCTTGAAGTGAGGCTCGACCTCAACCGAACTTCTGGGAAAGGTTCCAACTTCTGGGAAAGGTTCCCGTGCACCTCCTGGACGTCGATATGGACCCGAGGTCGCCAAGTACTACACCCTGGACCCATCTCAACCATGCGACCGATTTCGGAGGATAATAATCACACCTCGTTTGTGAAGAAAAGGCCGACGAGAGTCAACCAGGCCCCCCGTCCCTCTCCTCCTTGTCGACTCCTTTCCATCAGACCTGGCGTTACTCCCGAGGGACCCTGGGGAGACCTGGACCGTCTCTCCCGCCGAGAGGTCGATCGTCGGAAGTGTCGTGTCCAAGACTCGGGTCGAGGGTCTACCAGTTGATCACCTCCCCTCTCTTTGGTCCAGTAAGGGTTTTGACACCGAGGAGAGTAAGAAGATCTTGAAAGACTGTGGTCGTCGACGAGAAGACACAGTGACCATAGGGTCAACATTTATGGGGAACTGGATTACTTACTATTGTCGGGGTATAGGGTTTTGTCTTCGAGTTGCTCTGACAGGAAAGGACGGACCGGACGACACCTACACCCCGTCCATCACTCTTGTTCCTCGTGGCGAGGGACGGTCCACCCACGTCTGGAACCCTGGAGTCGGTGGGACACTGGCACGATTGTGCACCTTCTACGAGTATGTCCCGTCAAACAGAAAGGAGCACCGGTCTCCGTCCCGACTACCGATACCGCCCACCTGTACCCAGGTCTCTCCCTTCCTCGAGGACCCTCTTCATCCGTGGAAGGGTATCTCGGTCACAAATGTCTACACAGGGGGGTCTTTTGTGTGAAGTAGGTTTCGGATTGAAAGAGACCTTTTCCCACCATTGTTTTACTCGACGGAGTACCCCGATAACAGTCTTGGTCTACTCCGTGTGTCTCGCAGTCCTTGTTACGAACAGGACATCAGCTACGACCCACTCATAATCGAACGTTATGTATGGGAAGTGATATTAACCGGACCTTTTTTTAGTGATTACTTTCACCTTGTTATCTGACTTCGAAATATCCCAGAGTTAGCTCATTTTGACAAATTCTTTTGCACGGAAATCGATGTAAGTAATATCGAAAATATTTACGGTAAAAATATAATTACGATTTTCTAAATAAACTGTAGTACAATGAGTTTATATACATGAAAACCGTAAATTTAATTGAAGAACAGGGTTTGAGATTTACCCCTTTATACAGTGGAAAAGAGTTTGTTAGTCCCGAGTAACAAGTAAGTTTTCAATTACTGTAAAACTCCGATAAAGGAATCTAACTTCACATTATAGATGTAGACAGAATCACGCAGAGAGGACTTTACTAATTTTCAACGAAGTAAATATAATGCACAACTTGAACTGTCCTATTAAATTCTTCCCATGACCCCGGTTCCCCTCGACCTCTCCTTTGAAGAGTAAGGACATTTCAAGAGAGATCAATTTCTGTTGGAGGTACGTTTCTTTGTCTTTGTACCACAAATGGGTCTGTACATACTACAATATTTGGTCGTAATGGGGTCGTTTCTTTAATTTTTATGACAAGGGACGGGTCTGGAGTTTCCGAATCAACCGACCGACCCGCTCGGGGTCCGAAGGGACCACCGAGTCTACTATTTGTTAGACAAACGTTACGTCCTCTGTACCCAAGTTAGGGACCCAACCTTTCTAGGGGACCTCTTCCCTTACCGTTGGGTGAGGTGATAAGAACGGACCTCTTAAGGTACCTGTCTCCTCAGACCACCCGATGTCAGGTACCCACCCTTTCTAAGTCTGTGCTGACTCGCTGAAAGCGTGTTTTCATGAACATAAGAAAGTGTCGGTCCGGTTACGTGAACAGCAAAATTAGGGACAAGAGGGTGGACCGTGGGACTGTGTTTATGGGGACCTCTTTGTCACACCGTCGCAGAAGCGAGACGACCATCTCAGGGGAGAGCAACGTCTCCGTGGAGCGACCTCCCAGTACCGGGTCGGGACGTCCTTTTACATTGGCGAGACGTGCCGGTCTGCTCCGGTACTCGGGGAGTATGTCCAGTCCTGTCTCGGACAGAGTAGTGTTGCAAAGGGGATGTAGGACGCTCCTAGGACAAATCGGAAAGTCACAGGTCTTGTTCACTCAATCAACTACATTTTCTTGAACTTCTGAAATTCGAGGTTCAACTCTTATTAATACCTTCCTTTGGAGAAGGGACAGAGTTCCTCTCGTACAAACGAAGAGTTTTTGTACACCCGAAAGTAATCTGCGTAAAGGAGATCCTTAGCGACACTAGTGCCGAGACCGGTCTCTTCTCCCACTACGGGCGCTCCGGAGGGTCATCCTCCACGGTGGACGGCGAGGAGGAGGAAGGACGAAACTCTTGTCGTCCCGGCTCTCAGGCTTCCCAAGGTGTCCTTACCCCGAGGGCAAAAGAGGATACGAACAGTGGGGACGCTGGTGACAGTGGTCGAGCAAAGAGACAAAGAGGGAGTCGGGACGACAGTGAACAGGGGACCGAGTCGAAGACTGTTCGACAAAGGGTATACTAGACACGACCTTTCGGTAATGGATCCCATGTCACGCACATGTCAACGTACACTCCTTCCGGATTCACGGGGTTCAGGAACGGAGTCTCGGGACCCTCTTCCCGCACTTAGCGTGGGCACTCGGACGTGGAGGTTCGTCGGAGACAGAAAGAGACTGAGTCCAAGAAGTACTACGAGAACCAGTAGACACACGGTCCACTCCCCGGAGGGGAGACCCTTCACTTCACTGTGGAATTATTGTCGGGGTCCTTACCGGTCCTACTCTCGTCGTTCCGAGTCTGCCTTCGGTTTCGACCCGAACTCCGTGCTACCTCCCTTCTCAGTCCCCGGTACTAGTGAGGGTGCACTGCGTCTCCTTGGACCTCTCAGCGAATTACTGTCAGCATTTTCGACCCCTCCTCACACCGGTCGTCTGAGGCGGAGGCCTCCTGTTCCTCGACGTGCACCATCCCCGAACTCGAGGTCGTTCCTAAAGGGGCCTCCCCGTCGTACCTCACCGAGTCCCGTCGGTGCATCCCTCCGAAGACAAACCTCCACTACTGTTCGATACCCGGCTCAGTGCCGACTGAACCTGGAGAGCCCCACCCACGACAGTCGTCCGTTCGGACCACTCGCACCGTCACTACCTTCCCGAGTGCGGTAGGGTCTAATCCCGGGAAGTCTCCGACGTTCAGTGGGCACTGTGTGTGGTCTGCACGGGTCTTTCCTACAGTGTGGGTCCGTGGCGCGGACGGTCGTGGTGAGATAGGTCTGGTTTGTGTCCCGAGGTTTCAGAGGAGGACTCACTTGAGTGCATGCTTGTAACGTGGGACTCTTTGCCAAATTTATTACTTACCTCTACCAGGAAGAGTTATATTGGATAATTTTGATATGTGTAAAATTGGAATTATTGGTCCCCACTATCTGCGTAACCATATGTATTCTACCTGCATTTTGACATTTTTACGGTATTTAAGGGTCTCATGGAATACTAGAAGAGTCAAAGTGTTTATGTGAATTAAATGAAGTGTACATCTCTTAAGTCCCTTTGCAAATTCAAATATGGGCGGAAGCTCCCAAATTTACTCGCAACCGAGGATATTTATGTCTAACCAACCGAATTGATGTAGGTCGACGCCGTCTTACTTTTATCTGGTCTTTATACTTGTTCACAAACAAAACCTTTCATTGATGACCAAAACACTCTTTGAAGAATCTCGATCAATTTCGATCTAATAACTACTTATAAACGTGTGAATGTTACGAAAGTCAATGGTGATAAGTGACAGACCATTACTTTGTTTAAAGTAATTTCATAAAAATTATGTGTTCTCTATATATACGGAAACACCAACAAGTCAGTGATTCAGTATAGACTAAAGAACACTGGGGTACTTGACGTTGTACGGTCCGAAGGGACAGGAAGTGATAGAGGACCTCAAACGAGTTTGAGTAGAGGTAGTTCAGTCACTAACATATATTCGTAGAATAGGAGACGGTGGGGGAAGAGGAGGACGGGGGTTAGAAAGGGTCGTAGTCATATAAAAGATTACTCAGCCGAGAAGTGTAGTCCACCGGTTTTCATGACCTCGAAGTCGAAGTCGTAGTTAGGAAGGTTACTTATAAGTCCCAGCTAAAGGAAATCCTAACTGACCAAACTAGAGGAACGTCAGGTTCCCTGAGAGTTGTCAGAGGAGGTCGTGGTGTCAAACTTTCGTAGTCAAGAAACCGTGAGTCAGAAGAAATACCAGCTCGGGAGTGTAGGTATGTACTGATGACCCTTTTGGTATCGAAACCGATATGCCTGAAAGTAACGTTTTACTAGCGAGACGAAAAATTATACGACAGATCCAAACAGTATCGAAAAGAAGGTTCCTCGTTCGTAGAAAATTAAAACACCATGTAGAAATTTCACATAGTTGACCTTTTTAACATATCTATGACACAACGAAGACTTCGAGACTTTCACTGGAAGTACAGTGTCATTTTTTCTACTCTCGTCCTTACAGGCACTCATACTCTGTGTTGAACCGTCCAACTGAAGAATGTTGACCTCACTAATATTGGACGTGTGAACTCTCTTCTCTTCCCGGAAGGACCCAACCCTTAGTCAGTCTCTCTCTCGGACATCGAGCCCTCTTCCTGAACACGTGACGACTAGGTCTACCAGTGACCACTCGGGTAGAGATTCGAATTTCCCAGTTACAACTCTTGTTGGTCCGGAGGTTCCAGTGAAGATACTCGACGGATGAGGTCTACCCCTGGTCTCTTAAAGTCCCCTCACCGGGAGAACAGAGGTACACGACTCAGACACCGGACCGCCCTCTCCTGATTCTCTTTTGTGTCGTACATTAGGGCAAAAGGGGTAGTAAATGTTTTTCTTTGTCAGAGTGGTTCTTTATGAAAGACTAGATGGGGTCGACGTTTTCCCCGGTGATTACTCCGACCTAGTTTACACATTTCTAGTACGACTTTGTGGGTCCTGCGATTAGGGAAGGGAAGCTCAGAGACTTAAGTGAGGTCAGTCCCGACGTTACAACGAGGACTAAACTTGTTCTACAAGTCGTAGAGAACCGAGTCTAAAAGAGTAGATATTTACTCCTGTCATCATCACCGACGGAACCTCGACATTTCTACTTATTATAATTATCAGTCACTAGTGATGATTCGTTGACGATGGTGACAACATTTCATAAGTCAAGTTGTCTTAAAGTCCTCGTGGAACATGAAAAGGTGCCAATAAACCCCCTACGGTGTACACGGGGATGGACCTTCCCAGTGAGGGCGATGCACATCTCGACGGGACGGGGGGTCGTCTCTTTGTCTTCTGTGTCGGGGGGAAGGACCTAGTCATGTTCGGTAGTCGACGAGGGGTGAGGACGAAAGAGATGGAGGGCGTCCCCTGGGAGTCTCGGACGGAGGCCTTGGTCGGACGTCGGTGACGAAGTCTATTAGGGTCCGTCTCGTGTCCGGGATACCCCGGACCTCTTCCCAGTCCCACCAATTCAGGACTTTTCCGGAACGTCAAAGACATCCAACCCAAACTCCTTGGAGTCGGGAGACCACGGAACTGAACATCGGGAAGAACGCTACAACCTCAATCCCTACCGAGTCGTGTCCACTCTAGTCTCTCCGTCGGGAGGACCGGACACACGGTCACTCTGGGAGAATACAGTCACCCTCCTGGTCCGTTAAGGTCCCGAACAGCAACAATAATAAATAAAAGATAAATAAAATTTCACAAAAAAATTAAACAAAAAACAAACAAATAAATGATGACGTCCTAAAACGTGTCTTCCCTTTCCCACCCACACTCTCTATTGTTTTTAGAGTAACGACCCTTTTATATAGTTCAGTGGAACTCGATTCCAGCAAACCTTACTTAGGATAGGAAGACCCGACTTTAATGCGGTTTCCGTTTTAATAAAAAAAGAGGGAAGGAAGTCGGATTACATGCACAGTATAAGGACAGAATTCTGACAGTGTGTTCCTGTCGGAACGAAGGTCCCTCTCCCCTCCCCTGGCCCGTAGCTCCTGTCCCCCTCTCCTGTGGTTGTATTCGGCTCAAGAGGGGAACGTCCGTAGACCCTTAGCGACTGGTAGGTCCTCACCCCACGAGTCCCCTACACCCACGACTGATCACTGTGAGCTCCCCTCTCTTAGTGATGACCTCTCTCTTACAACACGTCTGTCCTCTGAAGATTTCCCTTCCGTCACCCAAAGAGGGGTCCTAGTATACAGGATGTTGACAGATCCCGGAGATCAGCACGCAGGATTCCACTCAAGTTTCTCCTTGGTTCAGTACGTACAAAGACGTCGGGACCCGACGTCCGGACGACTACCAGGTCTCTCACTCTGTCTCTACGGTCGGGGAAAGTCGTCACCTGACTCACTCTTAGTGGTGCTCTTGAGTCCCTTTCTTCTCGAGCACCTCCTTCCAAAGGAAAGGAGAGAGGAGGACACAAACCATAAAAAGACCATCCAAAATCTTGAAACGTTGAATGTTCGTTTCCCAAGTTGAATAAAAGACTGTGTAATTTTTCGACACACACAAATTGTGTATGCTGAGCCCCTCAAGTCCCATTCTTATACATACTGGGGTGAAGACCCACGTCACATAGTCCCTTAAATTAGTCGTGGAACTTCTACACGGGCACCAGTGAGAACACCGGTCCCGTCGCACACGTTGTCGGTTCGACATCTTCTCGGACGTACTCCCGACTGTCCACTTGCCGCGGGTACGGCACCTCATATCGAGTGGGGACCTCTTCTTCTTCCAGGACCCCAGAGTTGTCGTCCTGACCTGGAACTCCCGTGTCTCTCATAGTACCACCAACGGGTCCTGTCCCCTCCCCTGACCCCTCTACCTCCACTTTCCCGTGTTCCAAAGGTACCACGTCTTCCCTACTCGTGACCTCCTCGACTACCTGTCGTGTAATTATCTTAGCAATTATGTCGCATAGTACGTGACTCAAACTACCCCCTTACGGAGCATATATTGCACAGGAGTGGTGTTTCGGTATCGTCACTTTTCCCCCCAGCTCCGTTGCGACCTCCCTGGTTGTACAGACACCGGAGCTACCGTCATCGTCAAGGACACACCGAAATATCTCGATCACAGAACGACACCAATAGAGACTTCGACACAATGTTCCAACTTCCGTTATAGGTGTTCAACCACCCGGGAAGGACACGGGTCCCTGGAACGGTCGTGATCGTGTGTTCCCCTTTCTCAAGAGCCGGAGCTCCGTGGACACCCGGTCTACCGTCACCTCCCCGAGGTCGCGAGACCGGGGGGACGACCGCCACCGACCTGACGTGTCACCGGAGTCCCCTGTCTTGACTCTCATGGACAGAACTGTGGGCAGTCGGCAGGGTCGAACGACCGGGGAGCACGTGGGATATTAAGAGTAGTCGGGAAATAGGTCTTCTCGTCGTGGTCAGTGATTTTTGTTGGGAGGAAGGGAGGAAACGTTTCCGGGCACATCTTACAGGGCCCTTTCGGCGTACGGGGGTTCACACGTCTTGCACGCAGACTCCGTCCAGACCCAGGGGTGTACGCCCGTCCCCCGCCCGCTTACACAATGACTCTTTCCGTCCTGTGCAAGATGCACTCGTGGTACAAGTCTGTCACACGACCCGTCTCGGTGCCCCCCAGACCTCCCCGACTCCCTCCGCCATCCACTCTGGCCTCTCCCCGAAGTTCCCCGGTCGTTCCGACTCGTCGTGGAGGGGAGGGTCCCGGAGAGAGTGGCTACGGGGGCCGGGGTCTGGGCGACGGGACAGGGTCTCTGCTGGAGTGTCTGTGCATTGAGGAGGTTACTTTCTTCATTCTCCACACTCTTCCGCCTATTTACCGTTTCAGTAGACTCCGAGTGACTCTGCGGTCGAGGTCGAGTCGACCGTCTTTCTTGACACGCTTTAACTTCCCCTGGAACAAGATCCCAAAGACAGTACTTCGTGGGCCGAGGTGGGTCTGGAGGTTAACCCGACGAGTCCCTCTACCACCTCTTTACCCACGAACAGGGGTGGCAGGGAGGGTCCACCGACACAAGGTCCCCCGGGAACCGGTGTCGGGACGTCCCACTCGGGGCCAGTGACTGATGACGTACAAATAGAGGTCCGTCACCTTGTAGAGACTGGACTTCCGGGGAAGAGTATTTTGTTAAGATTTTCCTTTTGTCCGTCATTATTATTATTATTAGTCGTTAGTCAAGTCGACCACCGACGGGTCCGGACTTCCAGAGACCCGTGGAAACGAATTTCTCGATTTTTGTTTACTATGATTTACCTGTGTAACATGTCACAAGACTTCCACGGGACACTGGGAGGATTACTTTTCCCGTCCCCTGTGTCGTGTGTCCGGACGATAATTAATGACCCGGAAATTTACTTCTTCACTCAAATTCGGTCTGTGGACGTCTCCGGTCAGTGATTAACAAGTGTAGCACTACTGGCGGCTACGCGTTCCCTGTTTGAGTAAAGTTTACGTGTGTCTTTCCCGAGCCCTAGGTGTGGTCGCTCGCGCACCGAGCGACGGGGTGGAGAACGAACTCCTAGGTCTCATCTACTCGTCTAGGGTCCCTTCACAGAAAAGGTCCGGAAAAAGTGTTGACGTCCGTTTTGGGGTGTCTACTTCGTGGTAAGTCTCCCGTCCCCTGGGCCCCCAATTCACACTTAAGGACAGGGAGGAAACACTTGGTATCCTCCGACTATTAGACCGAGGTCTGACTTCTGGAGGTCCTTGTTCACTTGACTAATTCGTTAAAGTACTCACACTCTCCTCCGACACACCCGTGGAGACTCAGTCCTCCGCTCCCGCGTCCGTCCCCCGATCGCCGGGGGTGGCGACGAGGACACCTGCCGTCCCGGCCCGTCGTGTGTCAATTGTGCTCTGTTTCGGGTCACGCTGGTCGCCCAGAGGACGTTAGTAGTCGTCTTGGGCGATAATATCGGTTAAATTATCGAACTTTTACTTGAGTAATCACCAGAAAATAGTCACCTCTTTCAGATAATTTAAGCCTACACGCTTCGACGTCGGGTCCTCGAGTAAAGGTAGGACGGACACTGGACTTGTTTAGGCTCTGCACGAAAAGACCCTCGCCCCAGTCCGAGACTCCCTCGACCCCAACACACTGGAAGGGCGGACGTGGGTGGGGTTCGGGTTTCAGAGAGTCCTGCTAGGTGTCCCACAAAGGCAGGAGAAAGGACTGAGAGCACAGTAGGTGTACGGGGGTCTGTCGAAGGTCCCGTCGATTCGCTCCTGTGACAGTGGGTCTGCACTAGATCCCAGAATCACTGGACCCTGTCGTGGGAGGCGTGTCGACGTGTCGAGTCGTGTTTCGTCGACGCCTGCGCCGAGTCGGGTCCCGAAAGACACCAGAAGGACGAGGGAGGAGAGGGTGGGGGGAGGAAGGAGGAGGGGGGAGGAAGGAGGAGGGGGAAGGAGTGACGGTTGTGTGACCTCTCTGGTCTCCCTGTGAAAATACGAGACAAGTAAGGAATAAAGGGCGACCACTAATCTAAATTTACGAGACCCTGTTTGTCACTCCCGACTTGCGTCCGGTCCGACGGCTGAGAAGTAATCGAGACCCTACCCCTGGACTAATCGTAGTTAGACACCTCGTTTGGAACCCCGTTTATCTTTCGCAGGGAGGGGGCGGGGAGGGGTCGCCGGGTGTCTGGAGGGTCCGACGGACGCCTGAAGTCGAGACCAAACTTTGATGCAGGACGTGCCCAGTGACGAGTAAACGTGTCTGGGGAGAACACTCGTACTGCTACTCACCGGACCATCGTCTCTGGTGGGGCAGGAAGAGATCTCGGGGGTGTCGTGTCTCTAGTCTCTGGTGACCCGGTTTGGGTCCACCCTGTCCTAACCACGGAGTCCTCGATTAGTCCACTGTGGTCCGACAGTGATGCGACTACTCCCCGTCTAGAGTCATCGGTCCTCAGCGAATGACTAATCTTTGGGGAAAAGGTGAATTTGGAGTGACCTGGGGTGACCTTCGGTCTCTCACCATAAACACCGTGGTCTTAACACTTCCGCCTCCGGTACCATGGGTGGCTACCCTGGGTGGTCACCATGGGTGACAGTAGATAGCTTCGAGTCTCTGGCGAAAGACATTACCTAGGAGATTAACCTACACTTAATTTTCACGTTCGAGTACCAATGCCCAGAGTATATGTTCCAAAGACAAACACAACACAATAAAACAAAACACAACTCACACCTCACACAAAAATTCGGTTGTTGGGAGTGACGGGTCGTCCAGGATTCCCCCCTTAAGAAGTAAGAAACAGTGGGCGGGACCAGATGAACGGGATGTACATAGTATCTATGTTTGTTTGGCTGTCCATGTTTTCGGGTACAGGAGAGTCACTCCACCGACCTCGGAGTCCAGACTACGTAGGTCGGTCGTAGACCCTCGGGGGCCCCGGACCGAAGGGAGTGACCGAGGACGACCCTGTCGGGGGAACCCCGACGACGGACCCGTGGTTCCGTCGGGGGTGGGATAGGACAGGGGTGGGTGGCGGGCTCAGGGAGAAGAGTCCGTTGGGCGTCTCGGGACCAGGGAGGACCGTGAGGCGAGTGAGAACCACGACAACCCCGAAGTCTCGGGGAGGGGTTGTAGAGAGGTACAGTCCCCGAACCCCCCGGTCAAGGTAGTGGTCAGGTGTCGGTCGGTGGACGGACGTTCGGGGAAAGAGTGTCTGGGGTCTCGAAGGACGGGGAGGGGTCCCGACGTTTGTCGTAGAGTCTCGGGAGTCGGCGTGGGGTCACGGAGGACAGTGGACCGCCCGAACCGTTCGTTCTGCCTCGTAGGGACCCCGAGTCGAGTCCCTCTGTAGTCGTGGGGTTTTCCACGGGTGTGTGTCCTATTTAGCCGTTTGTTGCACGGCATAAGGAGATCTGTCAGGGATTGAGCAGTCATTTAAACACGAGACCCCGGAATATGATCCTTCAGGAGTGCGTAGTGGGAATCACAAAGACTCTTCAGAGGGTCTCGTCCTTTGGATCAGGAACTCCGTTCCCGGGGCGAGTCGAAAGTCTGAGAGACCCAGGGACTTAGTGTGTCCCCGTCGACCTTCGACCAGGAGTCGCAATAAAAGGTCAAAATGCCTTCATAGCAACCGTCTACTTTCAACATATACAAGTTCCACGTACTGCACTACGACCTGTTCACAGGTGTGCCCCTGTACTAACGGTGCAGGTCGGTTGCTCGGGTAGGGGGAGTGTCCGTGGAAGGACTGAAAGGAGGACACTACTCCTGTGTCTTCTAATTGAGGAACCGTTTAAAGTTCTTATGTTATGTCATAACAGGGGTGCGACGAGTAATCTAACCCAACAAATTCTTTTACGTATATTATTGGTTTCCAATGATACTGAAATCGTTTATTTGATACATAAGAGACGGGGATTATCTTGGATATGTTTATTTTTGACTTAATGTTCAGTGACGTCCTGAACGACGATTAAGGTCGACGTCTCTTAAGAAAGAACGGGTTGTTCCCAGTGACGTTGAGGAGTTCCGGACCGAGGGGCCCTTCACTGGTGGGACCCCTAACATGACTTGGGCCGAGAAAGGGAACTCTCTCAGTCCAAATGTGGTTTCTTTCCGGTCGTCCCCTGGAGACCCGGTGGAGGGGGTGGGGAGTCGCAGGAGTATATTCTCCGTTACCACATTAATTCCATCCTCGGCGTGTATCAGGTTTTTCGAACTAATTTAATCACAGACGTCTGCATTCTCAGGAGATTGAGTGATGACTACCCTTGCTCCCGTGTCTCTGGGACTCCAGTCTCTCTGTCCGACCCAAAAGGTTCTTGTCCTTCCTTAGTCTCCTCGGTTGAAAGGGAACCCTGAGACCTTTGTCGAAGAAATTGGATCAAAGGATATCTAGTCTAAGTGTAGTAGGAAAGTAATGAAAAGGTTATCCTTTTGAGTTATATGATAAATAATCACATTGAGGTAATATATTTACCCAAATAAGACGGTAATGTTTTTATTAACGTACCTTTTACACGGAATACTTAAGAGACTGGTAAGATAAAACGGGAAAAGGAATAGAGTCAGAAGACTCAAAATCGACGCTATAACCCCCGTGCCGGCTTATTCGTCTATTTTTTACGGTGCGAAGAAGTCGTACCGTCTTTACTATTTTGAGTCTCCTTACACATTAAAATAAGTCTCGAACTACGTGTGTTTGAAAGAGTGGTTTAAATAATAACCTTTACCAGCCCGCGGAGACTCAAATCTTGGGTCCCTTTGTATGGTAGATCACACCGTCGAGACGATGTCGGAACGGGCAGTACCTCTGCGCCTGGGACTCCCCGTCACTCGGTCGGTCTCCGGTCCTACCCGAGACGTATTCTCGGCAGATTCAGGTCTTTAAAAGCTACGTAAAAGAATAGTACATTAAACTTTTTCAAACTTTTGGTGACTAGTGTTGAGATTTACAACTACGGTAGTATCTTGTATACTGGTAACAATAACAACTAGTCAACGGTTCAGGACAGGTTGAGAAACTATGGGGCACCTGACATCGTGTGGTCCAAAGAGACAGGGAGTGGCAGAGGGTCTCAAACGGGTTCAAGTATAGGTCACTTAGGTATTCTGGTAGGTTGGTAGAGTAGGAGACGGTGGGGGAAGAGGAAGACGGAAGTTAGAAAGGGTCGTAGACCCAGAAAAAGTTACTCAGTCGACAAGGGTAGTCTACCGGTTTTATAACCTCACAATCGAAGTCGCAGTCAGGAGGGTTACTTATAAGACCCAACTAAAGGAAATTCTGACTGACCAAACTAAAGGAACGTTAGGTTCCCTGAGAGTTCTCAGAAGAGGTCGTGATGTCAAGTTTTCGTAGTAAAGAAGTCGTGATTTGAAGAAATCCCAGGTGGAGAGTGTAAGTAAGTACTGATGACCTTTTTGGTATCGATATGTCTGGAAACTGATATGTCTGGAAACAGTCGACAGATCCAAATTATACGAATTATACGACAGATCCAAACAGTGTCGAAAGGAAGGTTCCTCGTTCACAGAAAATAAAAGTACCAATGTCAGTGGTAGGGTGGATGTCTATGGGTGGACTACTATGAGTGGATACTATCGGACTACTACGTCGTACTACAGTAGTCACCGGAGACCCCAGACAAAGGGTGTATGGGGAGTCAGGACCTTGGAAACAGTTCGTTCAGTTTCCACTACCTCCTATAGGTCTTGGTTCAGTTCTGGACCCTACGAGTTCCCTACGGCACACGATTAGTCCGTGTGAAGGATTTAAGCAGGTGTGTTAAAGACCAGGAAGACAATGGGCAATGGGACAGTCAGTCCGACCAACGAAAGTGTCAAGTTCTTCCTTTACACAGATCGTGCCTCTGGTACTCATGGAGGGTTCACCGGTGTGAGGTGGAAACGCAGGAGTCTCCGGTCGTTCGTCCGAGACATGAGTCCCGAGTGAAGAAGGAAGTCCCGTTGGTCGGACCTTCCGTCCGGGTCTCTTCGTGTTCCAAGACACTCCGGGGCAGGACCACACGGTAAGGGACTGCGCCGAGGGGGTAGGACCGGTAGGTGGAGGAAGGTCCTCGAGGGAAGACCGGACACCGGGACGTCGGTGGAGGACGGGTCCGGTGTTGGATCCCTCCCGTACTGGTGTCTCACTGGGGACCCGAGGTCCCGAACGGACGTCGGTCGAGGGTCCCTACGGGATGAAGGGGAGACTCCGTAGGGAGGGTCGTCGGAGACGTCGACGAGTCCGGTCCGCCTTAGACGTGGCACGTACCTCTCTGTCGGGGAGTGCAGGGTGTTGTAGTCCTTCGAGTGGTCCTTGGGGAGTGAAGGTCTGCCCGAGACCCAGATGGACACCCGAACGTTAACCCGGGTCCACTGTCCCATAACGAAATCTCTACTACAAAAGAATTTTTTTTTTTTTGTTTCAAAAGTGTCAACGGATTTATAGACGAAGTAAAACAATGTGTGTGTATAGTTTTTTCTTCTTTCTTTCCTTTTGGGTCTCCCGAACCGAACTTTCCAAAATAAAAGTAAAGTAATGGCAGTAAGCACCGACACTTGGAAGTACTTTTGAAGGTTGAGAAGTTTTCTTTCTGGACAGCAGTACCACACAGTAGTACCCGAGGAGTGATCACATCAGTGTTGACAAATTGTACCAGATCCCGGGTCACGTCTCTTCCGTCACCGTTGGGTGAGGTCATGAGAACGGACCTTTTAGGGTACCTGCCTCCTCGGACCACCCGACGTCAGGTACCCCAGCGATTCTCAGTCTGTACTGACTCGCTGAAATGAAAGTGAAAAGTGAAAGTACGTAACCTCTTCCTTTACCGTTGGGTGAGGTCACAAGAACGGACCTCTTAGGGTCCCTGCCCCCTCGGACCACCCAACGGCAGACACCCCAACGTGTCTCAGCCTGTACTGACTTCACCGAGTCGTCGTCGTCGTCGTCCCGGGTCCCTCGGAAGCACTCAGGTCGTCCTCCGTGACGGTACCTCTGTCGACGATACCTCTGTCAGTGTAGTCTTCACCTGTCCGGTACGAAACTGGAACTGTCTCCTTTTCGGTTCCGCCCCTCGGGAGTGAAATCGAGGTACTCAGAGAGGACACCCCAAAAACCCAAGGTCCTAGTGAGGGACCGCAGTCAACGTCTCCGAGACATTCGTAAAGGGTGGGAGTGACGTAGAAAACAGTTGATGGTCGACTTGTTTACAAAGGCATCGAAACTTCCTCAAAGGACCACAGACAGTCTCGGACACCCGACCGTTGAGGGTCTCGGACCTGACCCTGAGCTCCTCAGACCCGGGAAACTGTTTATTAATCGTCGCAGCTGAGTCTCGGACGTAGGTTCGGGTTTGGGAAGGGGTGGTTTGAGACACCTCTACCTTCACCGGGGTGGTGACTCTGGGACCGTTTCCTCGGTCAGTCCCGTACTTCACCTTGGACCGTGGACCGTCGGGTACGTGGTTCTGTCTTTACGTGGGAACTCGGTCGTCTCTTCTTTGTCACCAACACGACAATTGTCCACCGGTACGTCGGGGTCCGGGCGACGTAAGAGGGTGAGCAGGGTTTCCGGGGTCTCGGGACTACTCTGCGCCAGCTTAAGTCCCGGAGACCATCTGTCAGTTCCTGCGAGAGTCCGTTGTAAACATGCTTCACAAGGGTTTGATTGGGTAGTTCGTGATATTATCCTTTGTTTCTCCCTCTCCCACCTCCAGTTTGTTTAAGTCCCCTTTTTGGTTCGTCGTTTCTTCTCGTTACTGTTTCTTACAAATTTGATGGATATGTTAACGTAAATAAAGTGTTCTATCACCCAATACGAGTTTTAGGAAGTTCGATCCGAAGTCGTCATCCCCTGGTTCTTGAAGGTCTACATGTTCGACCCAAAGTTTCTCCGTCTCCTCGGACTCTAGTTTAACGGTTGTAGGTAACCTAGTATCTCTTTCATTCCCTTAAGGTCTTTTTGTAGACGAAGACGAAGTAACAGATACGATTTCGAAAATCGACAGACCTAGTGTTGTTTGACACCGTTTAAGAACCTCTCTACTTTTGGTCTGGTAGAATGGACGGAGACTCTTTGGATGTACGTCCAGTTCTTCGTTGTCAATCTTGACTCGTACCTCGTTGACTGACTAAGTTTTAACCCTTTCCTCATGTAGTTCCGACGTATAGTAGTGGGACGAATAAATTGCAGATACGTCTCATTTATTCTTCGGGATACGTTCCGAAGGGACCACCGAGTCGACCATTTCTTAGACGGACGTTACACCCTCTGGACCCAAGCTAGGGACCTAATCGTTCTAGGGAACCTCCTCCCGTGTCGTTGGGTGAGGTCATAAGAACGGACCTCTTAGGGGTACCTGTCTCCTCGGACCGTTTGGTATCAGACACCCCAGTGTTCCTCAGTCTGTACTGACTCACTGATTCGTGTGCACGTCTCATGTAGTACGTTTTACGGTCTGACCTACTTCGAGTTCGATATTAGTTCTAACGGCCCTCTTTATAGTTATTGGAGTCTGTTTGTCTACTATGGTGAGATTACCGTCTTTTACTTCTCCTTGATTTCTCGGAGAACTACTTACATTTTCTTCTTTTACTTTTCCGACGGGACTTTGAGTTGTAAGTTTTTTGATTTTAGTACCGTAGGTCAGGGTAGTGAAGTACCTTTCGTCTTCCCCTTTTACACCTTCGTCACTGTCTAAAAGAAAAGAACCCGAGGTTTTAGTGACACCTACCACTGAAGTCGGAACTTTAATTTTTAGCGAACGAGGAACTTTCCTTTCGATACTGTTTGGATCTGTCGCATAATTTTTTGTCTGCAGTGAAACGGTTGTTTCCAGACATATGGTCATTAGTGCATGTCTACACTCTCAACCTGGGACCTCTTCCGACTGTGACTTCTTAACTACGAAAACCTAATACCACGACCTCTTCTGAGAACTCTCAGGGAACCTATTATTCCTCTAGTTTGGTTAGTTAGTCAGGATTTCCTTTAGTTGGGACTTATAAGTGACCTTCCTGACTACGACTTCGACTTCGAGGTTATGAAGCCGGCGGATTACACTTCTCGGGACTACGACCGTTTCTGACTTAAGTCCTCCTCTTCCTCCGTCGTCTACTACTCTATTTCCAATCTATCCAAGTGGTTGAGTTACCTTCATTTAACATAGTTTGAGGACCTCTATGACGTCCTGTCTCCTCGGACCTCACGACGTTAGATACCACAGAGTTTCTCAGTTTGTACTGAATCGTTGACTTGTTGTTGTTGTTGTTCGAAAGAACATTTAAGTGAGTGTAAACTGAAAAGACTCAGGGTGTCTTTATTCTCTTGTTTATTAGTTATTCAAATTTTTTCTGAAGAGGTTTGAGAAATTCTATCTTGAGAGAGGGAAACATTTTTTTTTTTTTTGACAGTCTCATAAAGTGTCTTTATCACATGTCATCTTGTACGAAACCTTTAATAGTAAAGAATTACTAGTAATAATAAAAATGAAGATTAACGTTTAAGGAGTTTCCTACAAATTACATTTTATTTAAGTTCCGATAGTTCACGGTACCACTGACTGAGGTACTACTTCGTTTTCCCCTTTACTTCCGTACCGACTCCCCTTGTACTCCCTGGTCCTGTCCCACAGTACCTCTGCCTCCCAGTCCCGGTGAGGGACACAGTCTTAGTCCTACCCTCGACCCCCCACCTCCGACTCGTGCATTGACTGTACTTCCTAGAAGAGGACTCGGAGTCTAAGCGACGTGTCACTAGGGTGGTGTTGACCTCTTAACCCCCACTGTCCCTTCACACTTACGGTGGACACGGTCCTATCCGTCACTTGTCTTTGGGGAGTGTCCCCAATCCTCGGGGTCAGAACCCGAATGTTAACTCCACTTATTACGACCGACCTTCTTAAACTAGAACGTAAAGGGGTCTGATTGACCGTTCGTCTAAAAGAAAGAAATATTATTAAATAGTGAATGTTCTGTGGTCTCGATGTGTCTCTAGCAACTTATTATCTACTTTAACACGACTTGGTGCAAAGACGGGATTCCTCAAAAGGTACAGCTCCTTGGGCACCTTAGTACAGCTTGTTCTTCTTGCGTTAGGACGACAGAGTAGTTTGTACTGCCCACCATAAGGGCCACTCGCCCCTCCCTCCACCCCTGTCTCCGTCTCTACCCTCCAAGGGTATCACGTCTTCTCTCTTTTGTCTCCTCGAGATGGACGATAGGTCTATGACTTCCCTTCTACCTCGTCTCGGTGGACTCTCACCCCCGACTCGGGTCCCCGAGGTCAATCCTGGGGTGGGATTTACATCGGGGTGACGGGTCTCGACCCTTGTAGAGACCCAGGTGCGGCCAGTGGTTTTTTACGTTTATCATCTCAGTTTAGTCAGTCCAGTCATCTGACTGGGACTCGTCGTGACTACTTTACGCTGAACCAACCTCCCCGTTGAACACAAATTCTCCCTCTTTCTTCCTACATTTACCCTTGGACGGAGTCCCGGTCCCACCCTCCGGGACTGCGGACCGGTCTCCCACCTTAAACCTCGGGTGCAGGAGTGTCCACACAGACCTTGGACAGAGTAAGGGAGAGTCCCTAGGAGTGTGGGCTCATCCGACTACCGGGCGGGTGGTGGGGACGAGGTTCACACAAAGTCGTAAGTCTCGAGCCCTCTAACAGCCTACACTTCCTTTCCTTGTCACATCTAACTTACTATGGGGTCCCCCCACATACCTTGGCGTCATTATTAAACACGTAGTCTTGACACTCGGGGTTCACCCTGTGTGGACCTCTTCTTGCGGAGCTCGGTGAAGACGAGTCCAAGACTCCGACACTCCCAGTTCCTGTATACACTGCAGTGGACTGGTCACTGAAGTCACGTCCGACTCCTAAGTGGAGACTAAGACTGAGATGATCCTACGAGGGAGGAGGTCTACGTCAAAATAAAGAGTGTGTTTAGGGGGTCCCGAGGGACCAGGGACTCTTCCTCTGGTGGGTACGACTGGTCTCCCCACGGGTGACGTGTGCCCCGAGGGTGGGTACTGGGAAGTGGGGTCTTCACCGGAGGTCTTTTGGGACCTGGAGGTATCCCAGGGTCACAGGGACCCTACGGGTCGGTAGCCTGAACCTTACTTGTAGAACCCAAGGGTGACCGGACCTCACCGGACCCTCCGTAAGTAGACAGGTGTCGAGGTAAAGGATCTTCTGACTCACGGGTGTCCTCTGGGAGGACATAGACGTTTCTCCACCCAAGAGTCACCGTAAAACACACCCTACCGGGCGGGGGAGGAAGTCGTCACTGGTGTAGTGCCCAGGGGGGTGGGGTAGACCGATGGGGGACGACACACCAAGGAAGGACGTAGAGGATCCAGGACGACCCGGACACGGGTGCATAACGACCCTAGGTACAGGTCTGGGTGGTATCCCGACTGACAAGTAGGAGAGACCCGGTAGTGACCCCCGGCTCCGGGTCCCAGCTTCGTAAAGACATCCCTCCCACGTGACATAGGGTCCTTGGACGGCACGGTTTACCCTAGTCTCCCCAGGAACCCTGAGACCTCAACCTTCGGACCAGTCGGGGTTTAGGGCTCTGCACTGTCCAGAATGGGTCCCTTGTCTCTATCTTCTCGGGGTTCAGGCAGTCCCAGTTAAGACTCGGACTCAAGTCCCATCCCTGGGTTCTCTTGGCGAACAGCCTCGGAACCTCAACCCGTCCCCAGGGAGGAGTCTTTTGGGGTTTGGACGAGATTAACCTTGACGGCCGACGTCTTAGACCAGGGAGTGTAGTCTCTTTCCGTCGTGAGTCACACTTTTAAGTCCCCTTTTCCGTTCAGGTGCCGGACTGACCATCTCTTGACTCCCCAGGGGTCCCAGAAGAAACAGACCTTCGAAATTGTCTGTACCAAAGTGTGGACGACCCCTACGCCGGTGCTTACCTCCACCCCGGACTTTAGACGGGTCCGTTCCAGTGATCCGGACCGTTCCAGTGGTCGGGGTACCTGGTCACGAAGAGTTTATAAAGACAAAAAGTTTTATTCGTTCTTTCAGTACATAAATTTTGTTTTGGATCGGAAAGGCAAGAGACCTACTTCCACACTCGTCAGAGAAGAGAACTGTCTCCCTGGGAACTCCCAGTCTCCTCGAGCTAAGTGGGAGTCTTCAGACGTGGTCTTTAGTGAGTAAAGAAACTCCAGTTTTGGAACGGATATCCTTTTGGTTAAAATATCGGTCTACTACATAGTTGTTCTTTCCTCTCCTCTTAGGAACCACCTCTTTACTCATATACACATCAATACTAGTAGAATTGGTCTTAAATTCTCTTTTAGAAAGCTCACGGTCTTCTGTCTTTTAGACGTTAAGGGACCACATTAACTCATATGAAAATGTCTGAAATAAAGACAAAACCGTTAATTAAGAAGGTATTACCTCTATGCGATCAATTAAATTCAGTATTAATTTTTGTTTGGATCGAATATATAACTAAAGTAATGTAACATAAAGTAAAGACAAATAGCAAAGTGTAAAATTGTTCAATTATTTCCTCGGTAAAATACATAAGGAAATTTGGTGAATGTTTGGGTTTCATGCAAAACTTATCTTTACCTTAAACACACCGTGTAAAAAAAAAGAGAAGATATTACTGCCACAACAAATTCACTGTAACTTATTAGTTCCCCTTTGGTCCTTAGGTTATAAACAAGACTTCCTTAAGACAAGAGGACCAAAAGGTCCCTTTTACCCAAGGGTAAACGTGAACTTTCTACTACCAGCCCCTCTCCCCCTCCAAAGACAAGATAGACTATTCCTGTTACTCACCTAATTAGGGAACCCTGGTCCACCAATGGACCCTTCCATTTCCGTCCTCGTCCCCGGACAAAATCTGTAAAAGATTCACAGGTGGGGACAACTAGAAGTGTGTACTTTCTGGAGTGAAGAAAGACGGCAAGGGAGGACAGGATGGTTGACCAACTCACAGAATGCAGGTCCTAAGCCACCGGGAGTTTGGTGTACCGGTTCAGGTGAAGGGCACCAGTAGGTCGGAGGGTAGGTAGTGGACCCGACCCGAGGACCGATCTAGAGATATCTACATCTTTATGTGTATGTAAAATACATATATATATATATATATATATATGTGTATGTGCCTGTAAATCAGGAGTCTCTCTATGGGGAGCTCCACCACGGTAATGTATGAGTCTTCGGTGGGGGCACACGACAACAAGGACGACAAGGGAAAATGTCTGAGCGGGACTCCAAGGATTGGGTGGGTTCCAGTGTCGGAGTTCCACTCCGTCCCGGAGGACGAGAGTCTGCTTCATCGACGGCAGGGAGACCTTATTTACCGTTTCGCCCCTTACATCCGCATAACCCACTCAGACATTTTGACGAGATTTTTTATTTTGGAAAAAATATATATCCTTGATATATATATATATCAAGGAGTAAGGTTTTTCCTTCTGGTCACTTTCGAGTGATAGATCTTGGTCCGTGTGGGTGATCAAACCTCTGATCCGTCAGTCTGACGAAGCAGGAATTCTTTACTGAGCAACACTCAGAGTTGACGGTTTGGCTTGCCAGCCACGAAATACTCGACCCGGGTGCCCCGAGTCGACCCCTACCCTCTCCAAGGCCTCCTCCACCGACGGACCTGTCCCGAGGTGCGAGCCCCTCTTCTCGACCAGTGTACCTGGGTGTGCCGGTCGGCCACGCGGTCGAACCCCTCGAACCGTTGACCCTCGGCTCCCGTGCCGTACCTCTGTGGCCTACTACTCCCATCCCGGACGGACACCGGAGACGAGGTTCACGAGAAGGTTCACGGCAAAGGACTCGTCGTAGTACTTGGGGTTTCATTCTCGAAACCCCAGGACCCGACTGCGGGAATGTTGGGTCTCCACCAGTCCCCTGGACTCACGAATGGTCACCGATCTAGCGACTCGCGGGGACGGACGGTCGGTACTCCCGTGTCACGACCCGTAAGTGGCGGAGGGGGTAGAGTCCCCACCATCTCTACGGGGGTCGGGGTACCGGTGGCACAGGGTCTGAGTCCCCTTCCTGGAGGGGGTCGTGGTCCCCCGTCGTCCCTCGGAGCACACACTGGACGTTGTAGCAAGGGGCTCGCGGTGTAGGGGTTCTGGACTGCACTCCTGTCCGGAGTCGGTCTACCGGAGACTTCAGCGTCCCGGCACACTCCGGCACTTCCTACGGGTCGTACAGGGTCGGACGGACCCCAGTGGGTATTCGGGATGTCACGGGGCGAGACACGTGTGTGTAGGGTAGGGATCAACCGGGGGGTCCCGGGGACTTTCTCGGACCAGAGGGATTCTGGGGTCGCGTCCACAAAGGTCCCTCCGTCCGTCCCGCGGAGGCTGTGGTGACTGGGACCTCTTGTCACAAGGGTGCAGGCACCCCTGTGTCTACCGAGGAGGTCCTCGTCTGCCTCCACGGACGGGGAGGTGATGTACCTCACGGGGTCCCTCGACCCACAACCTTCACGGGCCTGGGGGTTGTCCTTGTCGGCGTCTCGAAACCCGTGGTGGTGGTGGACCGGCCCCTGTGACGTCCACCTCCTCCGCTTCCTGAGGACCTTCTGCGACCGTGGCGTCTGCCCGAGCGTCTGGTCGCCCCGGAGTACGCGAGACAGGGTAACGAGTGACGAGACCACAGAAGACCCGGGGTAAAGGGGCACCAGTGTCGGGTCCGTGACCGTGTCGCCTCAGCAGTAAAGAGGGTGGGCCTCCTCACCGACCAGTACATTGCTGTCTGAGTGTGGAGACGGAAAATTACTCGGCCCGTCGGACCGGTAGCTAAATGTCGTAGAAGAATTCGTCCGTCCCCTTACATACTTAAAATTAAGAAAAATCCTTTGTTTTGTCGTCTTAACGAGACGAGCATTTTAGGTCTGGGTCCGTTTGACGAAGTACTCCCCACTTAATTAATCGAGATGAATAATTCCAAAATGACAATAACTAAGTAGGACGAGATAGTTATTAGAATTAAGTGGGTATCTTGGTTAAGTCAAATTATTGAACACTTCCCTTCAGCCCTTTGACTCCCGGGACAATCTTATTCTGTCGGACTTCAAAGAGTAAAGTCCTGACGTACAGGCAGACAGGTATGGTGGGGCCCACAGGATGTGGGATCTTTTGTGGGGGTGTAGGGAGAATGGACGGGACGAGGGACGACGAGGTACCGTCCAGTACCTTGTCGGACACTGTTCGACTGGGCACACGGGCGATTTAAGGGTGCACCCTCGGGGCGGGGGTCCTAGGGTCTTCCACTACCGTCTATCTGTACCCTGAATTCCTCTTCTACCTCCACTACTTCTACTTTACTCCAGTGTCCACCCGGGACTAGGGTGTCCTGACCCCAGGAATATTCTTCTCCTCTACCCCTGTGGTCCTCTTCTGCCGGTTGATGTGGGTTTCCTCCCCGGTCGGGACGGGTGTGGATTGACGGGGAGGTGTGGGTGTCGGTGGGGTTCGATGGATGGGAGGGGAGTGAGGTCCGGTCCTGCAGGGGGAGGGGGGTCTGGGCGTCAGGGAGGGAACTTGGGGTGCCAGGTGTGGAAGGAGGGACCTGTACAGACCCGAAGACTGGTTGTACCGACGCACAATGAAGAGTCCGGAACGACCCGCAAGTCAAAGAAACGTGGCTGTCAGGACGGAGGGACTCGTCATTCGGGTCTACAGGAGGCCCCGGGTCCACTCGGAGGGTACCGAGGGAAGGACAGAGCTCACCGTCCACCCGGACCACACGGTCCACGAACCAGGAATCGTAAACTTCGAACTTGTTTCGACGTAACTCGACGGTCGGAAGAGTCGTGTAAAGACTGGTTGTAAACTGGGAGCTCCTGTGGTAGAAGGGGTTGGGTCGGGGGAGACTTTCGGTCTGGAAGGGTCCTGTCCGGTACGCCTCGGACACGGGTCCTTCCGTCCGTCCGAGTCACACGTCCGGAGACTGGAGGAGGGTGATGGGGGTCTGGGGACGGATCCCAAGGTCCTAGGTCACCGGAGGTGGCGTCAGTCCTGGGTCCAAAACGAGTCAATCCAGAGGAGGGGAATTCGTGTCTGTCTTTTCCGTCGCCCCCAGGGTGGAGGGTCGACGGTGTGTGATACCTGGGTGCAGTTCCGGGACGGTAGTGCTCCCTCCTCCGTCCCCGAGTCTCGCCCCTACAGGTGTGGGCCCCCACCCCTGGCCTCCCCAAGACTCGGGGGTCTTGTCACGCCCCTCCTCCCCTCCTCGGTAAGGGTTCGGGTAGAGGCACCGAAGAGTCAGTTGTACGAACTCGGGGGCCGCGTGTGCGTGGTGGTGTGGGGGTCTCAGGAGTCACCCTCGTGACGAGTGTAGGCCGACAAAGAGAGACCTACCTTCCCCACCAACGAGACCAAGTAAGGGACTTGAGTGTCTCCCTCTTTTGGTCTCTTTCGCTTGGACTGTCTATTTAATACCAAAACACTCGTTCGTGTAACATGTATAAAGGTACTTTGACGTTTCTTTTTAACACCACGTCCGAAATTTTTTTATTCTCGTCTAGTTTTCAGAGTACAGGTTTTCCTGAGGGAATCAAGTCATTGTCAAGTACGTTGAGAGACACGAGGCTCCCATGTACGCGAGACGGAGGTCCCACACCCGTCCGTAGGTTTCCGTCCTCCTCTGTGTGTCTGTTCACCCCCTTCTTCGACCCCTGGATAGAAAGGACAAATTGTATGGAACTAGCCCCCGTGTAAACTTCAACAAAAATCTTTCCCAAAAAAGTGTTATAAGTTATGACTAAATGACCTTATTTCTTTACTCTAATTAAACTTGCACGACGACGACGATTCAGTGAAGACAGAACAGGCTGAGACACGTTGGGGTGTCTACCGTCGGGTGGTCCGAGGGGACAGGGACCCTAAGAGGTCCGTTCTCATGACCTCACCCCACGGTAACGAAAGAGGTTACGTACTTTCACTTTTCACTTTCACTTCAGCGAGTCAGCACAGACTGAGAATCGCTGAGGTACCTGACGTCGGACGGTCCGAGGAGGCAGGTACCCTAAAAGGTCCGTTCTCATGACGTCACCCCACGGTAACGGAAAAGGATTAAACTCGTATCATAGAATAATTTGGTCGGAACCAAAACACAAAATTTCTTTTTTTTTACTATAAGAATCTTTTTTTAAAGAGACAGATCTCTTCATCCAAGTGTCTGTTAAGTCAGGAGCTAACTAACCTTCTGGGTCACTCACCTGCGAAGCTTCCAGGTTTTCGTCCGTCCACGACTCCCTTTGTGTTCAAAGGACCCCGCGGAGGTCTACCTCGATTCTCATTTTCATCTTTGACTTCTTATCCGGCACGCCCTCGGGTCCCTCTGGACCGACGAGTAGGGTCCGTGTCTCCGACCCACGGCGGGGGCGGGGTCCTCGACACTCCGGACCCGAGTCGGTCTCACGCCGCCCCTGCGGTCCGCGGGAGCCTACCCTACCCCCAGGGACGAGGCACAGAGGACGGAGGGCGGGACAGAGAGGGGAAGAGACAGGGACAGAAAGATAGTGGTAGAGACAGAGAGAGACAGTGAGGGAAAGAGACAGAAAGGGAGGGAGAGAGACGCAGAGAGACAGAGAGAGGGAGAGAGACACAGAGAGACGGACAGAGATAGAGACAGAGAGGGAGAGAGATGGATACAGACAGGCAGAGAGACAGAGAGAGGGAGAAAGAGACAGACAGAGACAGAGAGGCAAAGAGGGAGAGACACAGAGACACAGAGACACAGAGAGGAAGAGAGACACAGAGACACAGAGAGGAAGAGAGACACAGAGAGAGACAGAGAGGGAGAGAGACGGACAGAGACGTAGAGAGACAGAGAGACAGAGAGATAGAGACAGAGAGGTAAAGAGGGAGAGAGACACAGAGACACAGAGAGGAAGAGAGACACAGAGAGGAGAGACACAGAGAGGAAGAGAGACACAGAGAGAGACAGAGAAGGGGAGAGACTGACAGAGATATAGAGGGACGCCGAGGGAGAGAGACAGAGAGGAAGAGAGAGACAGAGACAGAGAGAGAGGGAGACGGAGTCAGAGAGAGAGACAGAGTAGAACACACAATTCTCCGTTTACACAGGTCCCAAGTTCCGGGTAACCCTCTTTGTCAGGTCTACGTCGCCCGACACAGTCCTCAGAGTTGTCCTCTAACCCACCAAAGTCCATTCTGGTGGTGGAAGGCACGTTCGTGTGCCCTGACAGTCGTCCAAATAGAAAGAGTCCTGTCCTGGGCATCTGAAGGACACTAACAGTTTCCGTGAGTTCGGGTCGTAGATGGTAGTGACCTTAATTACTGTCGCACATCGGGAAGTGAAACATTTCGAGAAGTTAAGGGGTACAGGCGGGACTTCAGATTTGACTTCTCTTAAGACTAAACTTAAGACAAGGAGAGTGGGACTCAAAATAGAAGAAAAGACTCTCCTCACAAAATATAAATACATAGCACAGACCAAAAGAATAACGAAAACTCAGTTAGTATCGGTGTAGTAATATACAAGTATTTTTAGTGAAATCGATGTAAAATCTTAAATTTTCTTTTGTCAAAAAAAACCTTCGTTAAATTCTGTTCTTGTCTATCGTCATCACATTTAATTCTGAAATAGTAATTTTACTAACATATATCTCATACGTCTCACTAAGATATATCTTATACATTTTCATTTCTCACACGTTGAAGTTGAGAGACAAATCCTACGTTTAATAGAGGTTTCACCGAAATCAAAATTTATTATCAGTCTCGACACAAAGGAGGTCAACTTAGTCGGTATACGACAGTTCTCATTTGTAGTGACTCTGTGTACTGCTGGTCTATGATGACTGCCCACACGAAATGAGAGTAGAGGGGATTGAGGGCCGGGACATAGGAGATATAGGGGGTCCTAGACTGAGAGAGCGTAACTCGTCACTGGTTCCCCTCGTTGGTCCTGAAGTGTTCTGGACCGGAAATCCCGTCGTTGACCCCTTTCTTTAGTCCTAGGGACGCCTTCGGTTCACGTCTCCGTGGTCCGCACATCTACACGGTCAGGGGTCCTTTGGTCCCTCGGCCAGGGGATCCGTGTCCCTGGTTCCGACTCCGAGGTGTACTTCCTTCGGTCAGACTGCGTATTCGTCGTTCTCCGGGTCACCGGGACGTGTGTACGGGTCCCGGGAAGACCCGAAAGAGGTCTGATCAGAGTTGGTGCTCCTCTTTGTTGTAGTGTTTTCATAACTCTCAGAAGTTGAGGTAGTAAGAACCTGGTTGGACCCGTTTCTCCGACCTGAGGACCGAATAGGAGCTCTTGTCAATCTGTCTCTACCTCTACGCCTGCGACCCCAGTGCTCTTGGTTGTGTCGTCGACCACATTCTTGTCCACGAGAGTGCCGGACCTGGTCTTGGAGGAAAAGAGGGTCCTGTCCGTCCGGTCGGGCGTACGAGTGGTTTTGTGTGTCCACCAAGGAAATCGTAGAGGGTTTGTCACAAACGGGGTGAAAAGAAATCTTCCTACTGACCCGTTGTCTGGTCCAGACTGTACGAGACAATCTCGACACACCGGGTAGGTGGCCAGTAGGACGGCCTGGACCCTGTCGACCCGACGCCGGGCCCCACCTGTGTACCACCCCTCCGACCCCTCACCTCGTCCCACTTCCGGTCCGGACCCCAAGGCGACCCAGTCCTCGGTCACCCTGACCCCGCTAACGTCCCTCACCCCCACCCCTCCGCACGTCCAGTGTCACCCCTCCGACCACACGTCCCACGTTCCGCGGGCCTCGGTCGTCTACAGACCCAGGAAGAGAAGTCGAGGTCAAGGTTGACCCTTCTACCCACACCACAGAGGGCTGTCCAGGGGTAGTCTCTTGTTTCGGAGGAGGTACCTAAGTGTCTCTACTCGTGTCTCTCGACCAAGACACCCGTTCCCTTCCCGACCCTTCTACTCTCTTTTGGTCCACACCGGTCTTAGTCTCTCCGGACCCGATCCTGTCTCGCTCGTCCACCCGTGGGTCTCTGGTCGGACGGGACGTCCTGTCTCTCCCCTTCCGGCCGGTCTCCGTCCGGGAGAACCCGTGGGTCCCTCCAGTACCCGAAGTCCGGTGGAGACGACAGTAAGGAGATCAAGGTCTCAAGAGGACAGGAGTAGACGTCTACTCGACCCATACGTGCACCCCTGACCCACGAGTGCGGACACTAGTAGTCACGTCCCTTCCTCTTCGACACTCGAAAAGTCGGACCGAGGTTACGGAAGAAAGAGAGACTGGGTGATGTAGAGGGAGAGTTGTGCACATAAAAATCCGGAGATCCGTCTTTCCTGACACTGAGGAGGTCCTTATTGAAGAAACTTTAGTTTGTCTTCCTTGCTCCACAAAGACACGTTACGTCTGCGGATCCCGGATAATCGCGCAGGAAGGAAAACTAAAGGCAAAAGGACCGTCCTTGGTGAGAAGGAAGTTCCGACCTTAGTGGAGAGACTACTCCGCACGAGAAGAGCGAACGGCTCGGGCGGGAGGACCCAGTCCGGTCTCCGGAGAGAGTGAGGTGACTGGGGCGCCTTAGGTCGTAACCACACTAGCTCCCGTCAAGAGTCTCCGCGACCTCGGTCGCCTCAAACTTGGCTTAGGTTTTACGTACACGGCACGTCGAACCCTTTTGCGTCGTTAATTTTCGTCGATTTTGATTCGTTAAATACTGAATGTCTACAGTTAAATACTGTCTTTAGTGACGTATATAACATGGTCGTTTCACTGTAAATAAACCATTAATTACTAATTTTGTCATTAAAGGGTTGTAATTGTCGGTGGACCACAGACCACCGCCACTCTCTTCGAACGGTCCCGACCCGATAGAGGAGCACCACCATCCTCACAGGGGTGGGGCCTGGGACACGGGGTCGGTCGACGGGGTGGAGTCGGGTCTTGGAAGGTCTATGTTACCCGTGTCGGACACTCCGACCACATGTCAAAGACGGAGTTTTGTAGAATGTTCGTAAACGACTTACTCACTGGTGTAGTTACTTAATTAATTATCAAACTAAGGTATCCTTTGTTTTTTGTTTCGTCTGTCCTTTACATCTTCATGGACACCTCTGGACCCCTAGGGGGAGGAGTAAAGGGACCCGGTCCGGACCGACTCCAGGGTGGGTTCGACCGTGGGATCACTCAGACTTGCAGACAGGAGGAAGGAGTATCTAAATCAACAGCCACATTCTTTCTACAGGAGACTGGGAATGGACATCCTGGGACTGGGTCACGTCTCGTCTGGTGGGTGACGAGGGACGTGAGTAACGAGAGGTCGGGCCTCCAGTGTACCCCACGTGTCCACTGTACGTCCAGACGGAGGGGGCGAGAGTCTCACGTGGGACCTACACGACGACACAGTGTCACTGCCCAGGGTGACGAGTCTCTCCCGCTTGTGTCCGTTGCCCGACGTGTCGGTGTGGTCCTCCAGGGGTCGTAAGACCACTACTTCCTGGTGTACTCCCGACCCCGTTTTCGGTTGGTGTGAGCCGGAGGGAGTCCCACGAACTGTAACAAACGAGTCCGGGGGATCGGTTCTAATCCCAGACGAGGCGACAGGTGAGAGGTAAAACGTCACCCCGAAAATGTGGTGCAGGTGACTGGGTCCCGTCACGACCCGTGTCAGACCACCAAATTCATCGTCCACAAGTAGTGACGGGTCAGGACCTCTGACCTACAGGTTATAGGTCCCACCCGTCCGACCGAGGAGGGCTCGGGAGAGAGGACCCGTACCTGTGGTGGAAGAGGACACAGGAGGACACCAGTAGGGAGACACACGTAGAAACAGGAGTGGAGGAAAGAATATTCCTGGGGTCAGTGTACCCTAGTCCTCGGGGGTGTACTGTAGTACCAAGGAAATAGGGGAGGTATTTCCGGGTAGAGGTTTACGTCAGTGGAGACCCCACGATCCCAGTCCTGAAGTGTACACTTAAACTCCTCGTATTGAGTCCGGTGTCGTGTCGTGAGAAGATGGTACAAGTACGAAACTTTCATGTACTACAGGTCCATCTTCCGACACGACCCCCAGGATCGAGACGACGGAAGATCGGAGTAAGAAAGGTCCCCTCCCTCGGACTCCAGACCCGAAAGGGGAGACACCTCAGTCCCATTGACGGTGTACGAGGGGTTTCAGAGGTGGTTGAGACACCCGAGACGTTGGAGGAGGATGTTAGTTCAGTGAATTGGGGTTTCGGTGATCTACCTGACTACGGAGGTCCAGAGATCCTTCGTCCCACACAGTGGGTGTACTCGGTGAGTCGAAATTGGTCGGTCTTTCGACTGCAGGGAAGGTGTCCAAAATCGTCGTTTTTACAGAAGGTGTAAAAAGAACCAAAAGTTTCTGTACACCACGACGGTTCCGAAGCCTCGGTCTATTTAATCATGTCACCGGAGCTTTTTGCCTCGAAAGAATCTATTGACGACCACGAGAGACAGTGTTCGGTTCCTTGTCCTTCAGTAGAGACGTCAAGAAACTCCAGTCGTGAAGGTCCTTTAAGTCTCTCTTGTTTCGTTGGTTCTGCCCCCACACCTCTGAACGAGTCTCCGTTCTCTCTCCTTTTGTTTAGGTCACGGAACCGCACAAGAGAGTCACATCGGGTCGAGTGTCTGTCTCGAGTGCCTCTTGCCCTACCGTGTCGGTTCCGGCACCCACGGGTCCTGTGGAACCTGTTACGGGCCGGCGAACGGTCCGACGTCCCACGCGACAGGTCCCACGACTGCGAGCCGAAGGAGTCTGTCCTGTCGTGCGAGACGGGAGAGGTCTTAGTGTGACCGTTACACCGGCCGCACCGGGTGTAGAATCGACGTTTAGGGTGAGAATACCTCGGGGACCCCGTACGACTCGCCCCTGTCACCCTAGACGGAACTAGGTTGGGGGTGGGGGACGTCCGGACGAGGTGACAGGTGTGTCTTTCGTCGGGGAGTCGTACTTGAGACACACGAAAGTTCAGAACGAAAGTTGTCGTCGATACGCACCCAAGAGTCTTTGTGGTTCTTCGGGGAAAAACGTTCTATCTGCAAGGATTTTATCTCTGTTTCAGGTGATCCTACCCTGGTCGAACTAGAGACACTGGGTTCGGGGGGAGACGTATCTTCGGTACCGACGTGTGGGAGACCCGAGTCTTCAATAGCCGGGAGAAGGATGTCCTACCCCCTCCCCCCCACGCCACCACTTATGTTCGTGGGCAGGGGGTCTCGTAGTCCGTGCCCACAAAGTGGTGTAGTAAACAGTCCCTACGAAGGGCAAAGTTTCCGAGGGAAGTAGGCAACTTCTTACTTCAGTCACTGTTAAATAGAAGGAAGTCTACGTTTGCAAAGAAAACGGCACTCTTAGGCGAGTAGACGTCTCCGAGATGTCCTCTACGTTTATCAAGGTTTTGTTATTTACGTTGATCCTGCCGTCACAGCCACGACACTACAGATTTAACAGGAGGGTAATTCAGACTCTCCAAGCACTCTCGAAATTAACTAGAGAAAAATCTATGTTACTCGATAGCTTTTACCTTATGACTTATCGTCCGAAAAACAGACGTTCAGTGTACCCCTCCTCCTCGATAAAATTTGGCACGAGGGTCGTGTGATTAGTGTGGTCCGGGGTCCTAGGTAGGTGGAACATCTACGGGAGGAACCCCGGGGAGAAGGTCCAGAACTTCCTGGACCGTACCGACCACCCCCGCCCCTTTCCTCCCGTCTCCTGGAACCCGTAGTCGAGAAGTCCCAGGACATGGACTGAGTACAAAGACCCCGATTCTTACATTACCCCGACCCCCTGTAAGGAAGGACACGTGGGTGGACGTGGTGGTCGGTTTACCCCGTTCTGACGTCAGAGGTACGTCGGAGCAGAGGTGCCGGAGTTGATAGGTCTTGGTTCGCGGTCGGAACCTTTGGACACCCGGACCTACGGTCCAGATTTGGTACAGACCCAGCCCGGGACGGAGCATTCTACATGTCCCTCTTAGAACAGGTCACCTTGTAAGACGTTCCTCAGAGTCTCCTCCAAAGGACCTCCAGGGTCACCGTATTTGACCAAATGACTGATGTAAAGACGGATACAACTGAGGTCTCTTTAGGAGAGAGGGGCCCCTGTAGGAACCTGTAGGGGAGGGTTCATCCCGGACACCTAGACGGGAGTCCTGTCCTCTTGTCTCCGGTGGTCCCTACTCCTTGTCTTATGTGTGAGGAGAAGAGCAACAACTCTTGTCCCCGGACCTAGGTCAAGAGTCGACTTTTCCTGAGACTCGACGGTGACAACTCTATTGTAGGGTGACAGACGAGGTGGAGATTAATAGTCAGACGGAAGGCCCACTTTACCACGATAAGTTAATAACAAAAAACAAGTGAACAGTCGGTGTTTTTTTTTTTTTTAGTGACGAAAGTTTGGTCGATTTTCTTGTCTTTAAGACGTTTAACGAAAGAGTTGGATCAATGAAGTCTGGATTATGGAGAGACGTCTCACAGTTTTTAACATATTACGATACAACGGACGTTTAGCACGAATTACACCGACAAAGTTACTAAACAACATGTAATACATTAAAATAACTTTACTAAAGAAAACAGTGGTGAAACATACACCGAGTAAGACTGTGAAGGGTGAGCAGTGTATTTTATGCGTAAACTAGGGTCGGGACATTTATTAGTGTCCTAACAGCGGTCCCGACTCACCGAAGTGTGAGGGATCACTCCGCTCCGACCTCGGTCCAGGGTCCAGTCTTCACCCCAGTGCCGTCCTGGGTGTTAGGCGCCGGAGTGGTACAGGTGGGGGGAGAGTCAAAACGGAAAGAGAGTAAAAGTCTCTTTTCCCCGGTCAAGAGACTCTCAGTAGGACCTCTGGAGTGTGGGACCGGAACCCCGTCGACCACTACAGGACGTTTCGCCTCCGACCTGCCCCGTCCCGTCATACTCCGACGACCAGTCGCTCGCACAGGGTACTCCCGGTGGGGAAAAGACACCGGGGACCTTCCTGACCGAGTCTTCCGTCTCCGGACAGGTCGGGTCCAGAACGACGGTGTATTTCCCACGAGGGAGGTTCGTCCACACACACTGGAACTCTCAGACTAGTCGGTCGTCTCCCCCGAGACGACCGGTCCGTGGGACTCGGACCTCCTAAGGGAGACGGGTGAGGGTCAAGGGTACAGGTACCGGACCGGTCGTCACGTAGGGGTCCAGGAGAACCGTCACGGACGTAAAGATCCTATTTCGAGGGTCGTGCAGGAGTGACGGGAGTCGACAAGAGAAGAGGGGACTGGGGATTCCCTCGCAAACTATTCGTAAACAGGAAAGTAAGACCCGGAGAGAAGACGAGGGTCCGTGTAGAGAGGCACAGGCGTGGACTCTCTCCTCGCCTCCCGAGAGACGTCAGAGAAATCTTCCTGGACCAGGGTAGGACCTCCGAGGTGGGAGTCCTGGAGTAGTGGAGGGTCTTCACCGTCTTCGGGGCGAGGATTGTGGTAGTAGACTTAAGCCCCGACGGCAAGTCGGTCGTCGGGGGGCGTCCGGAACACGAGAGTCCAGAGGACGTTCAGACAAAAGAAGGATGAGAATCTCCGGTCCTAAGGTCTAGTAGGACCTTAGGCTCCCTCTTCCCCGTGAACGAAGGTCACCCCAGTCCTCTGATCTCCGGAACCACCCTCCACACACAGGTGACGTCCTCCGGACCTGGACGCCGGTGCCGGGGTGTGACCGGAGGAGGGCACCCTGTCTCGTCCCGAACACCCTGGCCTCGACCTCTGCTCCTCTGATACCTACGTGGTAGGTGGGTCACACCTCCCTGCAGCGTCGAGTAACCCTCCGTGTCCACTCGTCACGGGTCCGTCGAGTCTTGGGCCCTCCACGCCACTGTCGCACTCGTTACGACTGTCCAAGGGGAGTTTCCCTTCGTCCACAGTCCTCCCTCTACTTTGTACGGAGGGACAGTGGAGTGTCCCTTGTTTACCTGCCACCCCGGACCGGGGGTCTCCGTGTCGGCAGACCCCTCTTTGCCCTCTCAGCTCAGACTCCAATATTTAGTGGCATTAAACAATGTTAAAGGTTTCTGTTTATACTGTCCCACCTTAATGAAACGTCCCGACTCCGTCAGTAAACGTCCTCGGTATTTCACGGCATATTTAGACTCCTGCTCTATGTAAATTAGACTCCTTTGGCACGCCGTAGTCGAGGCAGACAGGACAAATGGTCCTCGAGCCCACGTGGCTGCGACACCCCAGAGCAGAGAGAGCTCCGTCCGTCCGCTCCAAGTGCCCCGGTCCTCTCTCCGAGGCCCCGCGGGCCGTGGACGAGTCCTGTCCTACCCTGCCTTTTCGGTCACCCCGAGGAAAGACAGAGGACGCAGGGGGTCAAGTCGCTACGGCGTCCCGGGGACCTCGGACCTGTCTGCCCCGCCTTTCTCCACGGACCCTTAGGGACTCGTACGGCCGGGTCCCACCCCTATCCGTTGCCGAGAGTCGGTGAAGTAAAGACGACACAGTCCCTGGCACACGTACTCCTGTCCCACCCCCCTCGGAGACCCACTCCCCGTTCGACACGCCCGGGAGGACTCTTACCTCTTCCGTACAGACGGACCTGTGCCAAAGTCTTCACGGCTCTTCACTTCCCTCCGTCTATTCACACGCACCGTCGAAGGTCGGAGTCCCGAACACCTTCCTCGGCACCTCCTCGGCACCCGTCGTAGAGACACAAGTACACTATGAGACACCCGTAGAGGACCCCGCAGATTCAAGAGGTGTCCTCGGGTCCTGAGGTTTCTATCTTCACCCGGTAGGGTCCCCAGGAGTGACGGAGTGGACCCCAGAGGGGGTGGGGTGGACTTCTTGGCGTAGGGGTCCCTCCGGACCTGAGACTTGTAGGTGACTCAAGGGAAGTCCCGTGGGGTTTACACCAGGTCGGGGTGCACAGACGGGTACCGGACTCCCGAGTCCCCGGGTCCCTGGGGGGACTCAAGTGGTGACTGGTTCCACTTCCCGGTCTCCTGAACGGGGTGTCGGACGTGTTCCCGTGGGAACCGACTTGGTGGTCCGTGGTCGTAACTCCCGAAATATTAGTTTACGGGTTCACTCTTTCTGTGACCTCCACATCGCTCCGACGGTCCCGGGGACTCCCGAGCGTCTCTCGACCTGGGTGAACACAGGACGACGGACTGGACATCTACGCACTACAGTGGACGTGGCCTAGTGTCTAGGGGTCTGTCCATTTCGTGCTGAAGACCTTCACAGACACTCCCACAAAGGGTCACTCTAAGTGTAAACGCAGTCTTCTGACTCATTCGTATAACGGGAGGGTCTCACCACCCGGAGTAGGGTAGTCCACTTCCGGACTTATCTTGTTCTCTTTCAAGAAAAGAGTCGGACACTCGACCGAGCAACCAGAGGAAGACGGAAGTCTATTCTAAGTCTACCCTGTTACTCCCACCCCTGTTACTCCCACTTCTTGATGAGAGACTATAAACAAAACGATCAAAGAATTTTCTAATTTTTTGTTTTTGTTTTTGTTTTTTTCTGTCATGTCTCTTAGGCTCTAACTGTATCATAGAGTCTCCTCTTTTGTCTTGTAGGTGTAGTGTGAGCTTCCTACTAAACAGAAGTCCCATTCTCTGTGACGACTAGTTCTTTTACGGGCGTCTTTCGTGTGCCGCGTTTGTCACTATTAATTGAGAAACCCCTGACACGTGTCCCTACAAAACGAGACTAAGTTTAACGTCCGCATCTACATAAACTACAGTCAAACGTCGGTCTCTACGAACACTACCAAAGACTTTTGTCGCCTTTTCTGTCTCTCGACCGTCCTTAAATTTCACTACACCCTTTAGTCCGTACCTTAAGAAAGTAGGGAAAAAATCCTTCTTTTGAACCCAAATTTTACACATCAATGACGAACCGATCTTGTTACTAGTCGACCACTTCAATGGTGTAATCACTTATTTGACGAGCGACTCTGTGGTAGTCCGACCCCAGCCTCTGGCCACCAGACAAACCCCGACTTGTACCTGAAACTTAGATCCTTGACAGTTGTCGGGCTCCGGGTCTTCACCAGTCCACAGAGGGTGTCCCAGACCATGTGGAAAGTACCATCTCAGGGACCCTCCTTCGTGTACCCGGGGTTCCAGGAACAATAGAAACTAGACACTCCAGACTAAACAATTTACTGAAGACTAGACGACTCTTCTGTTTCGGACAACCGACTAAGGAAGTAGGTTCCTGGGGATTGGCACGGGACGGACACACCTCGAGACACGGCCGGGACTCCCGACACCACTCGCCCGGCGTCAGATCGGATCTAGACGAATGGTACCCTTCCGGTGACTCTTTCGGAGATTAAGCTCCTGGACCGGGGTTAGGGCTGAGGTGCCTGGAGACTTCGTAGTTGTCTTGACAAAGGGGGTTCGACAGTCCCGGAGAAAGGTGGAAAAAAAATGACCTCACATCAACAAAGTGTTACACAATCAAAGTCGTTTAACTCAGTCAATGTACATATGTAGATAGGGTAAAAGTACCTGTCCTTTAGATTTTTCCGGAGATAAAACTGATGTCTCCCTCACGTAGGGAACTGGTGTCTTCCTGGACGGAGTGGGTCTCCCGTACTCTTGGACTAACACTGACTACTTCCGTCCCCGTCTTTGGGACCCCACCACCTCCCCACGTCTACCCCCTCCCCTGTCTTTTGGGCCCCACCATCTCACCACGTCTTGGTCCGGGGGTCCGGAAGGAGGTCCGGGTCTGTTTAATGGTTCAGACACAGTGGTAAATGGTTGGGTCCTTTGGAGCATCTTAATAGAACGTGTTGGACACTTTATTAAATCGTATACACATTCAGAATTGAGTCACGAACTATACGTCGTTCCTGAGTTATCTACTAACAAGTGTCTACCCCACACTATACATTTCTTCTGACTTCGCACCGGTCCGTGACACTTCTATCTCCTGACCACCAGACTTTCCTGGTATTTACCTCCACGTAGCAAACTTCATCCAACTTTTCAGACGTGTCCGGTTGTCGGTATTCTTACTCGCCTACACCTGAACGAGTCTACCTCCGCCCTCACCCACGTCCATCTTCCGGCGGGTGAGACTAGGACCGTCCTCCGACACACACGTCGAGACAATAAGTGCCGGCGGAGCCCTTCTTGTCCCGGGTATTTCGCACCCCGACAATAACTACCACCGCACTAATATACAGAGAATGACGTGTCTATATAGTCGGACCGTGAAGAAGTGAATGAGGTCCTCAAAATATTCCATGTCAAGTTACCGTAAGAACGAATCACTCATTAAAATTAAACACGTAGGTCTCACTATCTAAAAACTTACAATCGCTGTCGCTTCTGGGTAGTGAGGAGGGGTCAGGGACGAGGCGCCGCCGTCCTAGTGGGGGAGGCGAAGCAGTAGGTAGACTACAGGAGCGGGTATACCGAGGTTTACAGAGTCGGCGGTCCGACAGGACGAGGAGGTCATCTGTGCACTAGTTTGCCTTCCCTTTAATAAGATTATAGAGTAAGGTAAAGTCGTTTAGTCTATCGTAGTGTACAATGTAGAAATTAGACATTCGTAGGACATGTATATAACTACCCGAGATAATACTCACTAGAAGTGTGACCTTCACATTCAGAATTGACCTTCGGAAGGACGGTCGATACCCTTTCCCAATCAAAAATAACTAATAATAAAGTGAACGGACTAACTGACTTTTACTTTTCGTTACTACTTCTTTAAAAATTTATGGGTCTTTGATCCAACGACGAAGGACATGAGACCCTAGAAATAAATAGACACTATAGAAGTCACCTTAGTGGCGGAGGTCAGGACACTTTCGTTTGCGAAACAGGATGTCACAGCTGCTCACAAGACACTGCGGGGAGAATGTTCCTCCTTGGTTCCACGACGATTGTGTCATGGTTGTATGCACTGTAACTGCTGAAATGCCTCAAGTGAATGTCAACGAGTTATTTATCAAACCCCTATAAGTTTCGAGCAAGTAGTAACTAAAAGTAAAAGTTTCTGTGTTTCTATTAGTCTTTATACTAATCGGTCAAAGGACCTAATTTGTCACCCGGTCACTGAGAAGAAGACACGAGTACCCCAACTATAGTAGGGGTCTACGCTTCCAAGGTTTTGGACTTACCCCAGACGAACCCTTCACTGTCGAGACACGGTCCCTGGGCAAGAGACATAAAGTGTATTAACAGTTGTTCGTATCTAGGGTCGCGAGTCCCTCGAAGAGCGGGTCCTGAGTGAGAGTCCCGGAGTGGAGGGGAGACACGGGAACGTGTCGAGTCCCGTAGGAGAGGGGTACGTCGGGTCCGACGGGGGTCCGGTGGGAAGGGGACCCGTGTGGACCCGTGAGACGGTCGTCGGTTCGGGAGGGAGCGATGTGAGTCGGGGGTGTTGACTTGACCCCCGTCAGTGGAGTTCGACGACCTCTGTCAAACCACCACCACCACCACCACCGCCAAAACAGACTTTATGAAACTTAACTTTCCGGGAGATATCTCTTCGTCGTAACGTCATTTGACACGTTTCGTCTCTAGACTTCACAAAGTCTTTTCAGTTTCTTCTTGACCCTCTTCCAAAATCTCATTTTTCTTAACCTCATTCATTTTAGTCACAAAGGTCTAACCTCCAGAAGAGACGGTCTACCTTAATACTCTAAAGACTTCCTTTCCTGTTACGGTCACAAACTAGTAAAATAAGACGTCGAAGTTAATACTGGTAAAGTTTAAAATTCCTATTACTCAAGATATTTCTACCCGGACAAACATAGAACTATACGTGTGCAATGTTCATCTAGGACCTTAGGGAGGAAGGGGTCTTCATGGGTTCTCTTTCTTTAATAAGTTCAGTCCCACGTCGGAAGAGTGTCGATAATCGTGTATTTCACGAAGGACTCCACCAGGGGACTACACTTTCAGTCCTAAATAGTTTAGAGTAGGAATAACACTTCAATAATAATAAAATAATGATTTCGGGTAGTGATTCCGTCCCCACGAATGAATTTAACCGTCAATCGATACTTCTGTCTTCCCACTTTTCTCTACCGTGGTACATAAACACCTGTATTTAACGTAAATTTAGAACTCCGAGTTTGTATCTAAACTAAGCAGAGAAGAAACACATAAAGTATAGTCGGTCTGACGTTAAAGACTCCGACCTTTATAATTCACATCTCAATGTCTGGAAGGGTAACGGAGAGAGTAGGTATCGGGTACTAAGGGTCTTGGGGTCTCGTGTACGTATATAGTGCACACCTGTGGGTGTACACACTCGAGTGTGTGTGTACTACTGGGACGGGTTTGGGAGGGGAGGTGAGGCAGGTTCACTAGTGGGTCGATATGACGAGAGAATTGGATTCCGATTCTCGTCCCTACGTAGAACGACGTCGTTTGTGAGTGTCTTTATCTAAAGGTACTTTTGGTTTGTTTTTCCATTATCTTTCTCCTTCATCCTCTATAATTTAAAAAGTAATCTAGGTGACGAGGTTTCGAAAATCCGAGATCCGAGTCCACGAGGCGAAAGAACGACTGGACATTAGGTCAGAGTAAGCTCCTTGACTTTTGAGTCTTAACACTACGGTGACCCAGACTTTTCTTAGGGCCTTTCTGGTTTCTTTACCTACACACAAACTCTGCCCTTTTCTCCACTAATTTCTTGGGACTAGTGAACCCAAAATAAAATATAGAAACGACGTCTCAAAATCCTTACTTACCGATATTAGAAGCACCTCGAACTTAAATCACTACGGTACTGATACTTTGGAGATACCCGAACTCACGTATCCTTAGTTTTCGGATCTGGAACACAAACGAGCTAACGTGACTTATATAGGTAGCAGAGTCTCTTACACAACGTGGAATCTGCGAGGGTGTCTTAAGACACGACCACGCAGATGGTACATAGGTGGACAGTAAAGTGGATGGTAGAGAGTACATAAATAGTAGATAGACAGAGGTGTAAGGGGTCTGTAACAGACCTTGTATTATTCATACCTCGTTTACAACTTTTCGAAGTGTCTTTAATTCCTTATTTCCCTACCTACTACTCGTTTGTTTATTTAGTTTGACTACCCATACCGTGTCTTTGGTGAGCTATGTACACATATTATGTGACGCACCCACAAAAGTTTTCTCCTCTAACTGTCCTCTCGTCTGACCTGTACCTTTGTCCCCGAAGGAGTATCGCGTCCACCAGTTCTTAGGCGGACGTCACGTCCTCTAGGACCAAGGTAAGGACCCAGTCCTTCTAGACGACCTCTTCCCTATCCGATGGGTGAGGTCATAAGAACCCGAAGGGATCACCAAGTCGACCATTTCTTAGGCGGACGTCACGTCCTCTAGGACCAAGTTAAGGACCCAGTCCTTCTAGGGGACCTCTTCCCTTTCCGATGGGTGACGTCACAAGACCGGACCTCTTGAGGTACCTGACATATCAGGTACCCCAGCGTTTCTCAGCCTGTACTGATTCGCTGAAAGTGAAGGTGGTCCGACTGCTCCACTGCTCTGACCCTTTCCCACGTACTTGACTTGACTTGGGTCTCGTTTCGTGAACAAGGAGACCGGTGACCCTAGCGACCGACACAACTCCCTCTTTCTCGGTGATTATTGACCCTTGACGGCCGGTCTTATTTCAATGCCGTAATTCCTCCATCTCTTAGGATTCGTGGGACCAGACGACCTGAACTACTACTACCTTTACGACCTGAACACGACCGTCTCTGTCCTCCCACCACACTCCTCCGGGACGGCTTCGGGTCGTGTTTCGCCCACTCCTCCCCTTCAAGTACACATGTCTCTGGGGGGGGAGGAGGAAACGGGCGAGAGTCGACACACCGGGGTTGGGGTGACTTGTGTGACCGTGACGTAGGAGTTTAGATTACAATCTGCAATTCTGATGCAGTGGAAAGACGAATGTATAATTATGAACTTTAAATAATATCAAATTTTACTATGTTATAATAAGTTGAAAATTTAAGACATAGGTTCACCTATCAGTGAATAATAATTGATTCACCGATGGACTGGTTTGTGTGATATCTTGACGGTATATCTTGGCGACATGGTAGGGGACACTTCTTCGTGTCTAGATTTCGGATTCAGATAAGTTTAATTATTATTTGGACGACTGGAGTCTGAGTCCGGAATCGGGTAGTCAAACGTTTGTCTGCACAACCTGCCACAAGGACAACAACTCCCCGACCTCCGGGTAGAACCGGGTCACGGTCGTCCCGGGTGTCACGTCCTTCCAGTTCCACCTTTATACGGACTTTCCTCTCGAATTCCCGAAATATTGGTTATTGGGACATTAAGGGGGAGGTCATTCTCGCACCTCAGTAGGTGTGACACCCCTTTTCGTCGTGTTTGCTCCGTAGTTCACTTCTCGTCGTTCCCCGTCTCCAGGTCTTCCTCTGGGACACAGAGCCCGTGTGCGGTGGGGTTTGTGTCAGTGACGCGACTCGTCATTTGGACCCTGCAAGGGACCCCGTCGTCTTCCGGTCCCAAGTCCACGTGAGCAAGTCTTCACTTGACACTCTCGTACTTTCTTCTTCTCTTCGTACTGACGATTCCTCCCCCGCTAACGAGATCCAGAAGTGGTCCTCCATTCCTTGGACGACACCCTCCTCTGTGTGTGGTTCCTTCTTTTTCCTCGTCGTTCAAAGTTTTTGTCCCCTAAAGGTACTCAGCACCCTTTTGTCCTGTGACACTCGAACTTTTAGGTACCCTGGGGTGTACTCGCTCCACGTCAAGCGGGGTGGACAACCAAGTGTCCTTCCTGAGGTCGAAGTCATTCCGGGGACGATTCCCTAGGTGGTGTAGGTTCCAGTGTCCACGGGTGTAGGTCTGGGGAACGGATATTTTAGAATTCAGGACCCCCCTCCTTGACTCTGAAACAGAGAGTCTAAGGACGGTCTGACTCACGGTCAGACAGACGTACCTGAAGTGACTGTGGTCGGTCTGTGTGGTCTCTATGTCCTGTGTGAGATTCCCGTAGTGTCGTGGTCGTTAAGTTACCATTAACGGTAAACATTGACGAGGTCCGTTGACACACCAATAACGTTTAGGGAAACTAAAAAGAGTTGTTGGTACACTCTGTCTGTAAAAATTGACTCCTAATACGGACTTTTTGACTCTTGATGTCTCTAATCTTTTACTATGGGTTCTGCCAAGTCCACTAATCGTCGATTCAGTCCTAAGCGAGGGCTCCGACAACCTAAAGTCTTGGAAGAATTAGCGACGTAGGACCAAGGTGGACCCTGCACCTTTGGGACTCACACGTCGTCACCCTCTCCCATTGTGAGAAGTGTATCCTTTGTACGCGACTAAGATACTGCGTGTGTCAAAGGTGCTGAAGACACATCAAATATCGGTAGTTAGACGTCTTGTGTGAACTCGTGAAAACCTGTCTTTATGGTTCGTGGGGGTCCACACACGGTCAGAGACGGTGTTGCCTAAAACTTGGTTGTCTCAGTTTTACTCCTTTCTACCACCTGCCGCTGGTTCTACCCGAACCACCTGGGAAGACCTCGCATACGACGGTTTGACCCGTGAAGTCACATCTAAGACCGGAACACATTAAGAGTCTTCGTCTTTTCCAATTCCTTGGTAGACTCTTCAAATCTAGAACCACAGTATATACATCATTTATGAAGTTACAATGAACTATAGGAGTAGTACATCCTGTACCCTTTAGGGACTCTTGGGTAGTGGACCCTTTGCACACTACGGTAGAAGGGATTTGAAAGAAGGACACCCCGTACTGGGTATAGGTCGTCTTTACTTACGTCCACTGTACTTGAGTCCCCAACGTCAGATCGGTGAGCCGTCTTTGTAATAACGTCCATTGTCCGAGGCAGGAGGTTCGGTTTCGACGTCGACACCCCCTTTGATACGGGACACCTCGAATGTCAGACCACTAAGTCTACTTCCTTGTTTCTGCACCACTGTAATTTACTACAGGACTAACCGATCGTCGTCTCGATCCTCGTTAGAACACTAAGAGCTTTCACAAGAGCAGTAATAAGAGACAGTGACACCAACCCCTAGGGACCTGGGTGCCGAGGACCCGTTCGACGACCCTTCCGACACACGTAAAGTCCTACCAACGAGTAGTCCCTGGGTCCATCGGATGCCACAATCGTTCCAGTCATCCACTTACATCCATCTTCCATCCAGTCCTTTACCTCTTTTCCTTTTTTATTTGTATTTGTGAATCTAGGGTCGTACACTTTTCCCGATCGTACAGGGAGAGGAAAGGACCAGGTGTCACTTCCGATTAAGTGGTTTGGGCGTCGACTGTAGGTTGTGGACCCGTGAAAGAGACTGTTACGGTCGTAGGTGTCAACGAAAACGGGTCTCTTTCAATGTCGTAAGGTCCTAAACGGGTCGAGTGAAACGAAAATCACTCTTATATTTCCTGTCACTTTAAACGAAGAACCACAAGCAAACGAATTTGTTAGATTTCCTCCTTTACTAAATCTTAGTAAAGGACAGATTAAGTGGTAAATTCGTTTGTGGTGACAAAAGACTATTTCCTGTAACCCTTCGTTCTCGAGGTAGGTCCCGTCGTACACTCACTGTAATAGAGACAGAGTGACCGCGTCGACGAGTCGGGACCTTATACTTTAAAGGACCACCTTTAGGGTGGAGGTCTCCGTCCCTCGGGTCCCTCTGTGTAGGGACCTAACTGGTACCGGTCCTAGGTCGAGGCGACGAGTGTCGTCGTAAGTGAGCCTTCCTTCGCCCCGCGTGACGGGTTACACCCTTGCAGACAGAGTGGCGAGGAGTGAGACGTGTACGCAGCCCGACCAAATGTTTGTTTACCCGAATTTATTTGACGGACCGTCTAGCGGACAAACGACAGATATGACTCTGGAGATTTCAGGTTTACTGCTGTCCATCCGGTGACCGGCAGGAGAACAGTGGCAGGGTATTACAGACGACCTCGTGCCGTACCCAGAGGAATAGAGGTGGAATAAGTCCGTCCGTACACGTGGTTCCGAGATCACTTCCCGTGAGTCCGTTCCGGTCACACGTTGGGTGAGTTTGTCCGTAAGGAAGGGTGTAGGAATAATGTCAAACTTTGTCTACTGTAATAGTATCCTCGGGTGCGGTTGGAACCAAAAGGTTTCGTCTCTGGGCATCGTATCCATTTATTCATCCACATTTATTCGAATGAATGACGTCTCCATTTATTCGTCCACAGGTCCGGGTCCACACTCGACCTCACTGTCCGAGGTCGGTGGAGGCCTTTGCCCTCTACCCCTTTACTCTTCTCCCGGAGGTACTTGGTCCGACAATCCATGGGTAGTCTCCCCGACGGAACCGAAGAGCCCCCGTTCCCCCACACCCCCTTGTCTGCCTGTGAGTCCAGTCCCGACCCCACTCTCCCACCCGGTGTGCCCTGTCTGTCCGGTCCGACCCCTCGCTCCTCCCACCCGTCTGTGCTTTTGTACGGGTCCTGGACGCCCGAAAGTGGCGCCCCCCTGACAGCGTCGAGGGCGGCGTCTCTCCTCAGACTAGTCGAGACTGAAGAGTCGCAGTTGTCTGTTTTGTCAAGGTGAGGTGTCGACGAGGGGTGGCTTGTTTAGGTGGACGGCGAGAGTCCACCAGGACGACCTACTCTCCGGTGTACTAGGACCGTAAGGGGAGCGGACCCGTCTACCCCGGTGTGCAATATTACCTTCTGAGAGGGCACTAAATGTGTGGTTGGACCTCGTCGGTTTGGTTGGTGTAGGGTGTGAGTGTGTCCGTTCTTCGTTCAGGGTTCTGTCTCCCTTCTTACGGGTGGACGGCACGGGAACTAGCCCCACTGGACGTGCACCTCGACGAAGTCCTGGGGGGTGTTTTAGTGCCGCGTCGGTCTGGGGTGGTGGCCCCAAAGAACAGGTTCAGTAATAGGTCCCCACAGGGCGTCGAGTCCCACTTACTTCGTCCTGGGAATCCTGACCGTTTGCGGGTTTCTTTGACAGTCCACTTAAAGTGTCCTTAGGTACCCCGTCGGGGGGAAGACGAGTCGTTCAGGAACAGTTTACAAGTGGCACATTCTCCGAGACTCTACCTCGGTACCACTCGTGAGGAGTCTGGTCGCTGAAGAGGGGTCACGGGGTCCCGTCGCCCGGTAAGGTTGTAGTGCACAGACGTCAAATACCGTCCTTCAGATCTGACTCTCGTCGCTCGACCTGCCCCAACGTTTGGACCCACAGACTGGGACTCCAGAACTCAGACTTGTGGCTCGGAAGACGAATTGTGGGTGCTGGAACTAAGAAGTCTTTGAACTCCAAAGAACAGACACTTTACCTGGGTCGTTGCACCCGGGGTACGTCGACTCGACTCCTGAGCTGTCGGTACACCCGGAGACCAGACCTCGGAGCACGCCCGTGACGGACACGGGAGACAGGTAAGGGTGGTCCGGGGCTCCGGGCGGACTCGGGGTCGAGAGGACAGGACGACTAAAACACACAGAAGTTTTCCTGAACGACGGATGTCCGCGCGTGTTTGTGCGCGTGTGTACATTGGAGGGAGGAGGTTGACCTCAAACTCGACGTACTCTTTTTTCTAAGGTCGACATAGTAAGGAACAAGAAAGGTTCGTACTCTTGTTCCGGTGGTACCCCCTCTCCGAGTCATTTGTCTACCACTTAATCACTTTCAGAAAGGGTATTAGTGGAGAGACGACTTCAGTCGATGAGCCGCTAGTGGTAGTGTCAGTGGTCGCAGACTGCACGAGGGGTCGCTCCGGGGTGGGTTGGGGTCCTGTTGCGTTCGTTCATCCTGTTTCGTTCTCTTTCTTTTCTCGGGAACCTGACTCAAGGAAGACATTACTGTACACTAACAGTGACTAAAACACCGTTGTCCAAAAGTGCAAGTCCACGTCTAAGTCCAGTCTAAGATCACTTCACCGACGGGGCCCCCTCCGTGACTAGGTCCCACTCGACGTTAATAGTGCCGTAGGACACCCGGACACCACCGCGGAGGGTTCCAGAGGGCCATCAAAGTAATTGTACTTTGTGATTTCTCTTTGATTCGGGTGCCAATCTTGCTCTAACAGTAGACGGTGGGTCACGGAAGACACCGACTATGATTTCTTTGTCGAAGACACTCACACCCATCTCTACCACCTCGAGTCTTCGGTAAGCCCAATTTTGTGTTAAATTTTCGGGTCGGAGTCGATTTCCTCTCTTACTCGTCCGAAACGACACCCAGGCACAGGACCACCCCCGAGTCAAGAGAAAGACCACTCCCGAGTCTCAGAGTAAACTTAAGGGAAGGGTAAGACGTCGACAATCTCACAATAGGTCTTTCTGGGTCTTCGAGGTAGACCCAAGCTTGTGAAACCTCTGACGTTCCTGGATTACTCTTCGACTTGCAGGCGTCAGACACGGTGGGCGTGTAGGAAAGGAGTTTGTTTACGAGATTGTGGTGAAGGTTCTCAGTTACTTAAATAATTTCCGTTTATCAGTCAGGGTAGACGTTTAGGACGTCTTACGTCGTAAAACTGATTTACTGTAAATCGGCTCAACATTGAGATTGCCGTTTCTTTTGTCATCGTCGAATCAGGAATTTGGGGACAGGGTCCCACCTATAGTAAAGGTTATAGGACGTGTTTAAGAAACTTCCCAAACACGGCCCGTCTGGGGTCTCCCGACGAAACCCTAATCAATTATCACTCTTTCGTAGTCCGACTTAAATAACCAATACCCGAGGGTACTAACGTATTTTTTATTTTAATTTTCCTTCGGGGGTTTCTTGTCAAATAGTTCACACTACTACCATGAAAGAGACTGTCCTCTAGTATTTTCGTATAGTCGTTGGGGGGTTACACTACACAAACACCCATTTCAGTCGTTCTAACTAGCAAAATAGGTCCTTACCGTAAAATCAAGTTGTACGATAACGGTAATCGGGGTTTTTGTGAGATTAGTGGATTAGGTACCGTGTGGTATTTTCGTCCTTTGCTCGTGCTAATACCCCAGAAATACCTGTACCGAGGAGACTTTACACCGGGCAAATATCGCCGAGAACGGAAGGCAGACGTACCTGTAGAGTGTCCCGTAGGAGGGGACTTCCGGTTAGATCCCCAGTCGGGAGTGGACTCGGACCCGAGTGCCCCGGTGAGGACCCTCGGGAAGTCCGGGACTCCAACGATTCCTGTTCTGGTCGTACTGGACCAGTACAGGTGTCGGACACGTCCCCGTGTCTCTGGTCGTCCCGTCCCTCGACTCGACCTGGGAGGAGTGCAACCTCTACTCCTGGGGCCCGGTCCACAATGGTCGTCACCTCGGTCCGGTCCCAGGTGGTCGGAGCCGGAGGTGGGCGACGAGGGACGGGAGTCCTCTACAAACAACCGTCCCCCGTCGGAGGGGTCCTCCGGGAGGTAGGCGGGTCAAAGAGGGTGGTACAACGATTCCTGGATGTCACTCGCTACAGGACCGACACGACCCGACCCAGTACGTCCACGACTACTGGAGGGAACTGGGACTCCCGTGAACTGAAACCGTAAACATGAAGAAAGACGACACACCAGTGGAACCAACGTGACCCAGAAGTGACGACGTGCGAAAGAGATCAACGGTGTTCGTCCCCGAGGGGAGATCAACACCCCGTGTCCGAGACCAACGTCACCGAATAGAACGGTACCGCGTACCCGAAGTCCTCAACGGGGTGAGGTCGAGTCAAGAGGTGTCGTACACCCTAGAAGGACCTGGTCCCTACCTTGGACCTAGGGGACGTGACCGCCCGTCCAAGCATAAGTGACATGGTGGTCCCTTCGGGACAACACGACAAATCTTGCGACTTCAGACCTCCGCAGGGTCGAGTGGACTTGAGTGTGCTCCCTTAGTACCTCGGACCTAGTTTGCGATCTCTAGACTCCTTTCAGAGTTGGTATCCCGGGTACACCTTCGGGACTCCCCGACCTCCCTGACCGGTAGGCACGGACGGATCGGAGGTCCGGGACCCCCTGTGACCCAGGTCGGGAGAGGGGTGACCAGAGGGGTGAAGGACAACTACTAGGTGGAGGGGCTGGGGGACGGGACCAAGAGACGGCAAGCGGACAGACCGGGTTTCCTGAGTGGGGTCCTCTCTGGGGAGGTCCCTGTCGGGTAGAGGAGTGGACTCAAGACTCGGACGAGTACCCCGACCGCCCCTCTACCACGTCGCAGAGGTATAGGGAAGGGACGGACTGGACTACGATGTCACATTCGATGTGAGTGTCTACGATTAGGGACAACTTTTGATAGTGGGACTAGGTCGCACTTGCTCCGACCCCTGTGTCTGAGGTCCCTTGCACCGACAGTCTGATCGTAGTCCTCGGCTCCACGGGTCCCGTCCACAACTAACCCTATTAGTCCTCCCTCCCTACCCGTCCTCCCTTGTTCCGAAGACGGGTGTCCTTTGGGAGGACCCGACACACCACCACCCCCGCCCCGCAGAGGTCTCCCGGGTCGGAGGGGGAGTGAGGTCGAGGTCCGACTCGGGTACTCGGGTAGACGAGTGGAGGGGCGGGTCGGGGTCCAGGTCGTGGTCCAGGTCGTGACCCGGGAGTGGTAGGGCGTCCGCCTCCCAACCCCAATGAACCGTGGTACCGTGGGACGGGGGCTGTAGTCCTTTCGGGAAGTATTGACAAACTTCCCGTTCATTTCACGAAGTCACCCCCAACCCCCCACTCTTGTAAGGTCGGGTCCCCAAGGGTCGTCGCAGGAGGACTCAAACTCCGAGACCCCCTTGGGTCCCTAGTCGTCGTTTACGAGGTCCTGAAGGAGTGATAGACAATCGTTACTACGAACCAGAGTCCGTACTTCTGTGGGCTCGACCCCGAGTGGGGGGTCGAGTCTCCCTGACCCGTCCCGCTGGAGGCCGTGGAGATCTGGATTTCGAGCCAGTAAGTCTTGAAAGGTGTCCCACAAGATCAGAGAGGGGGGTCTTTGGTACTGAGATCGTCCGTCTGGAGGAGATAAAGTCTCCCCAATGACCTCCGTTTGACCTTTACATGGAGCGCTGGTTTAAGTTTGAAAGTATTTGTTTGCTCAGTAATTTAAAAAAGACTGATCATAATGAGTAGAAGTACACTTTTTATAAGTCTCCTAGAAGTCTCGGCACTCGTGTGGATTACCAAATCTACGTATAATAAAATGGGTTTCTGTACAATCATATCTACTAGTCCAGTTCCCAATCACACATAATAGGCTATCATTTTGTTTATTGACCATTATCTATTAATGGTCTCACACAGGACTAGAACTATAGTTCTTATTCTTTTCAGTACTTTTTCCTACTTTAACTTTTTAGTAAATGACAGAAAAAAAAAAAAAGACTACGTAGTGTGTACGTGTGTTTCTCTGTCTGTTCTCTCGGGTCCCAGACGACTATTCTCTTCTGCAGACAACTGTTTGTCTACCGCTCCTACCGTTCGTTCGCGGTGCCCCACGGTCCGCCGTCCCCGGGGTTGTCACCCGGGGGGCCCAAGTGTCAACCTCGTTTACTGAGCCCCGACCTTCCACGAACCCGAGATTAAGTTCGTCTTGCTCGAAAGTCGTCCTTCCACACACACCGTCTTCTACGGCGTCCCTCGAGCGAATTGGAGGGACGCTGAGTCGGTGGGTTGGCACTTGAAGGGGCTCTCCTTTCCCCGTAGCCTCAGTAAACAAGACGGGCTTTTCTTTCGACGACGAAAGTGTCAGGAACGTGGACGGACAGAAGTGCCGGCACCAGGCAGAGTCGAAGTGGCGCCAGGGGTCCGAAAGACTGGCACACCTCTACCCGTGTTGGACGTGTGTCACCTACACGGGCACCTTGCGGGTCACACAAAACATCTCGTACCAAGGACCAAAACTCTTAACGTCTCAGGTCATGTTAACAAAAATTACAGTCCACGCTGTGTTTCGACACTAGAAGACAATCGTTTTTATTTGTCATTTTTATGGAAGTTCTGGAAAGGTCTACAACTTTTTTACATCGAGATTTTTTGCTTGTTTTGACGTACACAAACGTGCGTACTTGCGAGTCAGCGAAGTCAGAGCGGACTGAGAAACGCTGGGACACCTGACGTCGGGTGGTCCGAGGAGACAGGTACCCCTAAGAGGTCCGTTCTTAAGACCTTACCCAACGGTACGCGAGGAGGTCCCCTAGAAGGGTTGGGTCCCCAGTTTGGGTCCAGAGAATACAGAGGACGTAAAGTCCACCCAAGAAATGGTGACCGTGGTGGACACTTCGGACCTACCTGTCTGTCGTGATTCCAGTCCAGCCTTCAAAGTCTCGTCTGCCCGACAAAGAGTAGTCCGCCCCTCTCCGCTGTGGACTCGACTCAAGACCTCTTTGTCTTCCAAGACTCAACGGCCCTCCTCGTCGTACCACATCTGTTACTTTAGGATCATCACCTCTGTCCCTCAGGAAAGTCAAAGAAGAACATTCAAAATAATATCTTACACCTAAATTCGAATTGGAATGACGATAAAGGATTACAAAAAGGTACTCAATAAATTTTGTCTTAATTCTATTCTACGAGCTAACGTCGTCTTTTTTTGTCCTTTACTCATCTTACCGCCCTCTTCTCTCTACCACGGTATACCAATACAATAATGGGTCGGGGTGGGCTTTGTGTCCGTAGGACCGTTGTAAATAACTTTTTATTAAGGATGAACGTACATATTTCTAATAAAAGTATGTTATCAGTCTGTGGTACTAGGGTTAAAACCCTTTGTCTACTAAAATCGGGGGTCCGGACAGGGGCGTCGGGGACCCGTCACGAACGACGTCACTCCGGTGGAGTCTGAGCACACACGCACACACACACACACACACACGTCACATGTCGTATACACACGTACATATGTCACACGTCGTGTACACAAGTACACACGTCACACACGCACACACATCATACACACACGTCATACATGTTCACGCCACACGTCGTACACACACGTACACATGTTACACGTCGTACACACAAGTACACACGTCACACGTCGTACACACACGTACACACGTCACACACGTACACACATCATACACACACGTCATACATGTTCACGTCACACGTCGTACACACACGTACACACGTCACACGTCGTACACACACGTCAAACACGTGCACACATGTCATGTACGTACACGTCACACGTCGTACACACACGTACACACGTCGTAACACAAGCACACATATCACACGTCAAACACACGTACACATGTCATGTACGTACACGTCACACACGTACACACGTGTGAACACGAGGGGTGTGGTGTCTTGTACCAACAGAAAGAGTCACACCTACGTCCTTTGTTGTAACACTCTACGTCTTCGTAGAGTCACCCACCTCGTCGTCCCCGTCCCGGTCCGGGTAGTCACGTCCACCCCGTCGTGGTACCCCGGGGCCCTCGAGTGGAACCAACCCAAACCGTGGGCCACCTTTACCGCCTCTGTCTCAGACAAGAGACACTGAGGACCTCCACGACAGGCGTACGACAGACGGCTGGCTGTCCAGCGGTCGGTAGTCGAGTCGAGACCTTGACGGACCGTTAACACCCAAGTAAAGGGCGGGGTGGACCGACAAGGGGTTCACCCGTGTCTGTCCCAGGTAACGGCCGGTCGAGACCACAACTCCTCCCACTTGTGACAAGTCCTACGTCTCAAGGATCTTTCTCTTATTTTAGAGTTGGGACGGGAGTCGACCGACCAAGTGTTTAGTGTACCGAAACAGGAGTCGTTCTGTGTCTCGATGACCGGAGACCCAAGAACAGTCACTTCTTTTGGAACTTAAGGCAAAAGATTAGGAGGACTTTACGGGTCACCCCTCTTCGCTATAAATACCTCCTAACAGACTTCCTGTTCTTCAGGTATTTAGGGGGTCGACCAAATGTAAGTGGGAACCTAGGTTTGTCCGACGCCCCACTCCCCCCACTATGTCGACTCTTCAGCCGAGGGCCGGAGGACGTTACCGGGGAATATTGGACGAGGCGTGACCAAAGGCGAAAATTAATTTCCATCAAAACTCTTTGTCACTCACTCACTCACCCCCACTCGCACACACAGACTTCTTTTTCAGGATCACTACATCACCTCTCGCAAGTGTGCCCGGCAAATAATTTTACGTCTACGGACCAAGGACAAACCACTAAGGCAGACCCCGTCTCGGGTCCTGGGACGCGAATAGTCCAGTGACGTAACTGAGACCGCGTTCACCAGACTGTGTGTGTAAATCTTCTAACGGAGACTCTTGGACCTCCCTCGAGACCTGTACTTTAAGATGTTTTTAATCCTGTATATGAATGGTAGGAGACACCCGATAAGGTCCTCTTACCTCTGAGAGGTGTCTAGTCAAGTCAAGTCAGAGGGTCACTTCAGGTTGAGAGACGTTGGGGTACTTGAAGTCGTGCGGTCCGAAGGGACAGGTAGTGGTAGTGGGTCTTAACCCAGTTTGGGTACAGGGAACTCAGTCACTACGGTAGGTCGGTAGAGGAGAACGGGAATTAAAAAGGGTCGTAGTCCCAGAAGAGGTTACTCAGTCGAGACCCATGATCTACCGGTTTCATATGGTGTAAATTTTGAAAGACAACGTATTTACAAATTCGACTAGTTGTCCTGTACGATCTTTAGGTAGAGGTCCAAAATCTGAGTCGTTCTGGTCCGAAAAGGTCTTGTTCGTCAAACAAAAATAAAACACTAATAACACTTAGAACAGTCTCTAGTGTTGAAGAAACGAACCCGTTGTTCCTTGACGAGGGGTTAGATTGACGTGGGTGGAGGTTCTCTACCTGTCTTAAATCGTACTAACGTCACACGGATAACCTAACGATAAAATAACCGGATTAATTTAACGAGAAACGATGATGAGTGAGTTTTAAACAAAAATAGGAAAACAAAACGTTTACGTGTTACTACGTGGGTTACGAGTATCGGGTCACACGTCGTGGGAGGTGTTTTACTTTCAAGTCAATGTGCTACCACCACCACTACCACCACTACCACTACCACTGTACCTATTACCACCATTACTACCACTACCACCACCACTACCACTACTACCACTGTACCTATTACCATCCTACTACGACCACTACCACCACCACCACCACCACCACCACTACCACTGTACCTATTACTACCCTACTACGACCACTACCACCACCACTACCACCACTACGACTACCACTGTACCTATTACCACCACCACTACCACTACCACTACTACCACTACCACTGTACCTATTACCACCACCACTATGACCACTACTACCACCACTCCCAATACTACCACTACTACCACTACTGCTTCACTACCCCTACTGTTGACACTACTGATCTTTCCTAATATGAAATATGGGTTTGTCCTTCAAACGTAAGATTGGACATAAATATTGAGTCACTGTGCCTTATACAGGTTTCGAGTGTGTGGAATGACGGACTTAGGACGGGGTTTAGAAGACGTTCGGACGTAACATGGGTCTACGTCGCGACCCGTCCTTAACGGAAGGAGTCCGAATCACACGCACACGTTGACGTGCCACCGGGACCTAGCCCAAATAAAAATGAACCGTGGTATCGGGGTCTCTGTGAAAAGTAACTTAGACCTTCGATATTCGACAGTAAAACAGGAATCTTTCCATCTTTAAGAGACCTTCGTAAATATTTACTTGTATTTCCACTCAAAGAACCACACTTGAAATGTATAAACTGTATCTTGGACCTTTAAAGGAGGTCGTATCTAGATAAGGAAAAATGACTATTAAGAGAATTTCGGTGTACGATATTGGCTCCTTGATAAAAACGTTCTAACCAAAACATCGTTCTGAATTAAGTATAACGGTTAAAGATGGTGAATACGATTTTACGTTGAGAGTTTGGTTGGTATAATACGTTTAACAGTAGATTTTTGATAAAATCGGTTTTAGTTTGACAAATTTTAATCACCCACCAGGTTCGGACGGACGTGTCTCTATATGTTCAATATGGGCACCAAACGAACTCTTAAATTTTATTATTATTTTTTTATCTTTCGGATCTTTTAGTGATTTAGTCGTGTTCAAACCCCAAAAATTGGTCTCTATTGATTTCTTAAAGTTATATCCTCTCCAAATATAAACCCGCACCCCAATCATTTTCTTCACCGAACATAACTCGTCGCGACTGGGTGGTCCGTATGAAAAAGTGATCTAATATTTAAATAAACCTCACCAAACCCTGGGTGCACCCGTAAACCCTCCAGTTTCGGGGGTAGGTGGGGAACTGAGTCGGACGCAAAATACCAATCCTTAACCTCTCATTCGGACAAGGCAAACACACATGTCAACAAATTAGTAAGATTTTACTGTAAAGTCACACCAGTGGACCGATGCCACTGCAACGGTATAAAGTTTCCTTCACCTTGACTTCCCATCGGACGTCAACCACAAGACGGTTCGACTTTTATCGTAAATTGTCCGAAAATTAGATGACGGACCCGATACCCGGGGAACTCACGACAAAATCAGGTGTCTAAAATTTTTAATCTTGTTTCCCAATAAAAGGGGGTCGTGAGTGTCGACTGCCACGACAATGACACGAAAGTAGCACGCCGTCTTCTAGAGGTCGTTCACGTCCTAAAGTCAAGTGGTGAGTGTGTTTACGCAAAGGCACAAATTTCCATTTGTTCTTCGTCCTTAGGTCTGTCCTGTGACAAAGTCAGTTTCTCTCAAACAGTCGGAGTCTGGGTTTCGACTAAAGGTCCTCTGCTCCGATGACCGATTTTGTTACACGAGTAAGACAGCTCGAAAAGTTTAGACAAATATCTTCTTAAATTTCACCCCCGTTTGTCCCTGGTTCACGTCCTGGTGTGGAGACAGTGTCGTGACAAAAAGGACGTGGTTCGTGGAGCCTCTATGAACCATGTACTTTTTTACTTGATTTTAAGTACTCCTGTATCCAGGGGTGTCCGGTACCTCTCCTGGTTCCGTCTTTCACGACGCTCGTACTTGCGTCGTTGTGAAGGAACGAGACACTGAAAGAGACACTGAGTACCTCTGTGTCTTGTAAGTCCGAAATAGGGGAGGGGGTGGGGGTAGGTCGTGAGAGACGGGTGGTGTGAGGTCTTATTACACAGGTAACAGGACTGGACTTAGATAGTTCCAGATTTTGACCTTGTACGCTAACATGACGTTTTGTATATAAGTTTTTTCTTTGTTTTCCCACCGTATTTAGTGGTCCTTAATCTGTTTTTATTCATTAAATTAAAAAAAGGGAGAGGGTAATAGTTTATTATTTTTCTTTTATGGTGTTGACTGGGTCACAACGGTTTTTACGTTTCAAAATTAAAAAGTCAGACCCCGGTTAAAAGGATGAAAGAACTGGTTTTTCGTGTAACACGTCGGTGGTACCGGGTCCCGTTCCGAGACTACTACCCATACATTCGGAACGACACAGTGCACACCCACCGGACGGGGTCAGAGACAGGGTGTCGGTGTACACCCTTGTCGGCCCACCGGCCCTCACGGGGACTCCAGACTCTCGGTGCAGGACTGCTGATCCGAGTACCGGGAGGGGCTCCGGCCCCGGTAGTTCGGTTCGTGGTGGGTAGGTACACCAGGGAAGACTTCGTGGGGGGTGTAAGGGCGGTCGACGGACGTGGGGGCGACCGGGACGTCGAGGGGACACCCTGGGTACCTCGGGTGTCCTTCCCCTGTCGACAAGGACTAAGTGTCTGCATGGGGGTTATAGGGGAGTGGGGGATGGACCAGATCGGAGTCTACTGAGGGGAGGGTGACTCAGCGTAGTCGGGCAGGGTCGAGACCTCCGCCCTGGGTCGGGTCCCACACCCGTCCCGACGTTCTCTTCCACGGGGGGTAGGGGGTCTGACCATCAGAGACTCTGGGCAGAAGAGTGTTCCTGTCGACCGTCCAACCCAGTGTTAGGGGGATGAGGTGACATCAGAGTGAGTGGGGGTGACTGAAGTGGATGTTCTTGGAAGACAGGTGTCTTCCACAACAAGACTCCGGGACCCCCATCCTGGAGGTGCACCGAAGGCGCCTCCCGTGCCGAGGCGGGTGTAGTCGCCGCGACGTATTTCCTGGGAGAACGTAACAGGAGTAGTGGCTGGGACGGAGAAACGGTGGGCGTTGCCGGACGGGTAGGGCCAGTCCAAAGAGAGACAGAGGTCGGCGACTGACATTCCCGATCAGGTCTCTCCTGTAAAAGACACGACGAGAGACGAGTGGAGGGTTTCAGTTCAGCGTCTCTGAGTCATTCTTCGATATCTTACTCGGTATGCAAATATAGTGTTTCATTTGTCTCATCTCCACAATCAAGGTTGATGTTTCCGTTAGTAAAACGTTCTTATGTAGTCGTAAGGATGTGGAATTTAAGTTCGTCACAATGTACAGTCAATATAGAGTAAAAAAATTCCGACATTTTAATAAGGATTTTTCTTCAACGTTTTAACTGTCCTGTTTTCTTCCGTCAAGTAGAGTAAATTCCTGACTAGTCCGATTGTATCTACTCCACCCAAAACGGGTTCTTAATAATAAGTCTTTCTAAGAGGTAACAGTACAAAAGGAGTACCAAATTTTTTTGAGACTCTAACTACGACAGAAGGAAGATGATTGTGTTTATCTTTTGGGATTTAAATACCTAAATGATGAGACCCCGTTTGTGTGATGGAACCTCGGTACTTCCCTAAATAAGGAGATTTTAGTGTCTTTTACGACTCTCCACACTTGTCACCTAATTACATGTCTCCGGTTGTCCACTGTAACGTCTCGACCGTGGGACTACCTGTCTTTGAAGGTCTCAGTGTGTCAGTGGACGGGTTGCTGCCTACGTAGGGAGCCCGGGGACTCATTTGTTCTACGGTCAGTCCACAGAGCCTCGTTTTCATAGTCCCTTCCTGAAACCGATTCCTTGCTCGTCTAACCCCTTGTAAACCAGTGTTATCGAACGTGGCGGGTCTCTTTAGACCTCAGACAAAGCTAAGGGCTAAACTCGGCGTAGCAACAGGGTCTCCGAGTGACGGTCCCCAGACACACGCCTTCATATCGTTGGGTAGACACTGGGTACGGGGAGCCTCCCCACACTGACAGGATACTGGCCTACATCTCAGACGAGACTCTATGTCTGGACAGCCCGTCGTAGGAGCTCTGGGGTCTTCATGATACCAGAGGGGGTGGACCGTCTTTCACCTATTTACGTGGGTCAATCCTACTCTCTTACGAGTCCCTGGCATAAAGAGAGTCAGTCGTGGGGCGATCCCGGCACTCGGACGTCTGTGTACACGCACGTGTTCACAGAGTCGGGGGGTGGGGGTCCCGATCGTAGGAGGAGGGACCTCCAGTGCCGATTGACTTCCCAGGAGTCCGACTGGTACAGTCACTACTGTACTGGAGACCCCCCTTACACTAAATTCTCCCTAGGACGGGACCACCGTAAACCGGTAAGTAGATAAAAATGAGGTTAAACCACTACGTGGGGGCCCATGAGAAACCTTTTCCGGAATTAATTCTAAAGACGGACGTCGTTTCACGACCTGGGTTCTATGTAGTGCACCGTCGTCGGGTCTGTGACTAGTCACGAGGACGCCGGGTTCGTACACCGCACTTGGTTATGACGGTAAAAGTAAAACGACCCTCAGCAAAAACTTATACTAAATTTTCCGTCGTGGGTGAATCTTAAAAGTCTGTAGGTAAAGAAGTGGTTTAGACTCTGTTACAGATATAGAAAATTTTCTTCGATGAGTGGAGTTTTCAGATATTATTACATATTTAATACCTTATTAGGATTTAATTCCCTCTAAAAATTATATATATGTTTTTATCTTACTTAGGACGTGTAATTTACAAAAGTACTTCGTTTAGTTCTTTATTTTTATCCTGAGGGAAAATATTAAATACGGTAAGAATTTTTTACTCGACTACTACTATATTATTATAAATTTAATCATGCTTCCTTTATAAGATCAGATGAGATTTAAGTCAATTGAGGAGGACACACTGGAAACGGAAGGAGGAGACCTGAGGGCCTTCCCAGGAACAGGTACGGTTCCGGTAGGAAAGTGAGCATCCGTCTTAGTGACGGGGACGAGAGAAAGAGACTGGTAAGAGTTGAGACGTCTCTATGTCTCTCCACAGATATGAACCAACCGTGTCCGGACTGTGCACTTGACTTACTGTCTGTACGAAGAACTTGTAAAATATAAGAATTCCACCGAAGGGTTTTAGAGTGGATGACATATATGTATATATATATGGGTGTACAAAGAGTAAAATTCGGACTGACACAGAATCGTCATTCAAGACAGTGTCGTCCCAGGACCCTGTAGACGCACCACTTGGGTATCTCGGACCCCCTACCCGTCCCCCACCCCGTCTCTTCGACCAGGTTCGGGTCCACAGGGTTCGGCGGACGGGGTGGACGAAAGAGTGCCCTCGACGTTTGTCAGGACGATGACTCGACCTGAGTCACTCGTTCCAGATTAAACTTTTGATTCCCCTTCAAGACGGAAAAGAGAGGAAGGAGAAGGTCGGGGTTTGGTTGTGTATGTAGGGTATCTAGATGCAGGGTCGATGAAAGAGTCGTAGAAGGTAGTCTCTTATGGTCGGTATTTGGACCTAAAGACCAAAGAGAACTTTGCGGACCAGTCGTTGTCCACCGGAACGACTGGGAACAGGCAGTAGGGACACACCTGACAGGTAGTGATGAAGACCTGACCATGGAAAGAGACTCCATCTATTACTGAGATGGACGTGTGTCCAGTGAGACCTCCATTCTCTAATCGTGTGTCTGGTCCTTCTTGTGCCGTCACGGAGTGACGCCCGTCGTCGGGGGTAACAGACACGTGCCAGTGTCGAGTAGACTTGACTCCGGGTCTAGGGACGTCTGTAACACAAGAACCAGGGAACTGGATTTCAAGAGTCTGAAAAAGAGATGTAAAGAGTCAAGTAGTCCACGAAATGAGTTAGCAGGTAGATCTGACTGGATAAACCTCATGTTACGAAACCTTAAATCCCCGTTATAACGTCATAAAGTCTCAAGATAGACAGCACAGTTTCCTGACTTTTCAAACCAGTCTCGACGGTGGTTCTTTTGAAGACAGTGTGAACAGGACCACGAGTCACTTGTGTGCACTCGTGTGTGTCTGTATGTACGTGTGTGTACACGTACCGAGTCCACTTACCGTCGTCTACACTGTGGGGATCCTTATCACGGCAAAGGGGAACTTACTCCGATATCACCGCGGTCTTGTGTCTGGAGTCTCGACTGCACCTGGCATTAGGGGTCGTCCGACGAATCTGGTAGGGACGACTTTAGACGCCTACGTCGGTGTCACCGGTCTCCGTGAACAAAACTAAGAGAAGTCTTCTTTGGACTCACGGACCCCGGGGTACAGGGCGACCTCAGTCTGTACTTGTCCGCCCCCAGGTCCGTGTGTACGCCAGGGTCTTGTCCCTCCCGTCCCGACACCCACCCGTCCTCGGGTGTCGGGGGTCCAAGAGTGTTGTCGTCCACGGTCCAGAAGGTACACTCTACTCGGGGTAACGTAGGTCGTTCAGTCACATGTGGAGTGTCCGGTCCCCCGGACCGCGCCGGGTAGGGGAGTCGGTCTTCCACCACGGTCTCCGACCACGTACCCTCAGTCGGACGTAGACAGGATGGACACACGTGTGGACGGAGGACGTGGACACGGGTGGATACACGTGTGAGTGGAGGACGTGGACAGATGGACACACATATGGGTGGGGACTGGGGTACGGGTGGATACACGTGTGGACGGAGGTCGCGGACAGAATGGAAACATGTGTGGGTGGAGGGAGTGGACAGGATGGACACACGTGTGAGTGAGGACGTGGACAGGATGGACACACGTGTGGGTGGGGACGTGGACACGGGTGGATACACGTGTGAGTGGGGGACTTAGACAGGATGGATACACGTGTGGGTGGAGGACGTGGACAGGATGGATACACGTGTGGGTGGGGACGTGGACACGGGTGGATACACGTGTGAGTGGGGGACTTAGACAGGATGGATACACGTGTGAGTGGGGGACTTGGACAGGATGGATACACGTGTGGGTGGAGGACGTGGACAGGATGGATACACGTGTGGGTGGAGGACGTGGACAGGATGGATACACGTGTGGGTGGAGGACGTGGACACGGGTGGACACACGTGTGGACGGAGGATGTATGGATGTGTATATGAGTGTATAGAAGGATCAAGGAGTGGATGTGTGAATGGATGTATGTATGTATGAATCGATGTATGAACGAATGGATAAAGAGGTTTATACATGGACGCATGAATGGAAGTGTATATGTACACATGGATGTATGTATGTGTGGATGGATACACAGATAAATGTATGTGCAGATGTGTATGAAGATGGATGTGTGGATGTACAAATGGAAGTGTGCGTGTACGTATACATGGATATATGTATATGTATAAGGGTGTAGGTATGTATGGATGGATACCCAGGTGGAGATACGTATGTGTATACTTCTTACGTCCTCGTCCATGGGTAGAAGGATGGTCGGATGTATCTTTCCGTCTGAAGGAATCGTAAAGTACTATTCGTCCCACACAAGTGGACTTAGGGGTGACGGATCTACGAATCCAAATAAACTTTTAGCGTTCCGAACTCAGGACACGGAACTCCACCACGACCCAGAGGAACCTAAACGTTGACCCTGTCTCGTCCTGTCTCGCTCCCTGTCCCCCCGTCCCGACTGTACCGAGAGCGGGGTTCAATCCTGAATTCCGTAGAGACCTTCTGGGGGAACCGAGTCGGTACCTCACTGAGAAGAATTAAAGTGAACGTGCACTTACAGACTGTCTGCCACGTAGAACGTGTCTGATCACAAATTCCTCTTAAGGTGTGTTGTCCTTGAGATCGGGCCGTCAAGACACACAGTGAAAAGTTTGGTTAAAAACTCCTAAACAAAGGAAACGTCGACTTTCTCTCCTTATTTCAGACGTGATTTCTCTATCGTAACAGGGGCCCTTTATAGGTCTCCTAATTACATAAAACTGACTTCACTCGTCCTTTAACACGAAGCCGACACGAATACCCGAATAACACTTGTGCAGTGTAGTTCTTGTTAAACAATTTGGTCCTTATGGTCCACACCTTTGTCCGTCCGTCTCATCGTCCCTCTGTCTAGACCTTACCGGCACTACACGCTATACAGCAGTCTCGACTCTCGGGAAGACTAGTCGTCCTCCACCTGCCCGTGGACCTCCCTCCCTTCTGCACAAGGGTAGTGCAATGAAGGCCCAGCACCGACTCTGCCCTCTTGGTCGTGAAGGGTACCGAAGGTTGACATTTGAGTCACGCCGCCCGGAAAACCTTGTTCGAGGCGAGTCGGGAGAATCTACTGTGGCGTAGTGTCGGCGGAAGAGTGTGTACGTCTACTCTTCCATTCTTTCTTGCGGGCTGAGGGTCTACCGTCCCTGTCGTGGCCCCAGGAGCTCAGTGGCGTCCAGTGTCACTGCGGCCGTCTGCGTCGGCGACTCACGACTCACAACAAGAGGAAACAAGACAAACCAGTAATCAAAGAGGTACAACCTCTGCCTTCTTCCGTCCAGTGAAAAATTTCTAAACAACCAACAGTGTATTGTCAGTTTTACTGAAAGGTCGACAATGGGACGTTTCGTATGGTAAGTCTCTAGTCTTTTCGTCGTAGAGTCCCAACCTTCCTGCCTCCAGAGACTCAAAAGGTCCGTCTTGAAGCAAAGAAGAGTTCGTTTTACGACAACTTTAATGAACGATAGATCTCGTAACCCATCACAAAAGACGTTTATGAACGTAACGATTCTGTTTTAATGATGTGAAAAGAATCTTAATGACACCTAATACACAGTGAGTCCTACGGAGTTGAATACTTTGGAAGCCCTAGGACAACAAAGTTACTACCCCTATGAATCTAGGGTTTCTGGACGCTGGTGGACTCTTGCTCCGTCGACTCACCAATCGGGTTTCTGGATGTTGGTTGTCACAGGTCTTTCTATTGACTGTTTCCTTTATAAAACAATCCTCGTCCTCACAACTTTTACGGTGAAACCTCAAATGCTAGAAAGAGTCGAAAACGAGAATCGTAGTAAACGTAGATATTAAATTTAGGATATTCTAAAAATCTTTTTTTTCTTTGATCTTTTTTCTTTCTTCATCAAATGAAAATTCAGATTCCTGTTATCGTCGTTTCTTCAAGGAACTTTCACTTTGCAGTATAAGAACAGATTTTCCTCTATGTGTTCGACTACGAAATAAGACCGAAGACACCCAAGTAAAGTCTCTGCTACTGGGGCACATAAATGGACGTCGAAGAGGAACAAGAGGTCTTGTAGTAGTGTACCAGTCCCATTGTCCGTGGGGTCATTTCCTAGCACTCGGGGCGGTTAGTCTTCTCCTCTACCCCGACGGGACCGCGGACGTCCACTTGTCTGTCCTGTGGGCTGAGGAGACACCACGACTGTCGTCACCCACCTGTTTCTCCGTCGTGTCAGGTCCCCCTTCACAAAGGAGTCCACCGTTGTTTCACACGACACCTGAGAGCTGGGCACACGACCCCCCGTAAGACCCTCTCAATGACACTGAACGGCTTCTCATGAGGAGGAGGTGGGTGTCCGTCGGGTTATGACAAGAGAGATTAACATTCTCAGTAGGTGTTACACCCTGGTCTTGAACCAGGGCGTGGACGGGGAGACCTACGTCGGAAACGTCAAGGTAGGTGTACCGTCCTCGGCTTACAGGTCCTGGGAACGTCGTCCAAGGTGGGTCGTCTGTGTGTACCCCACTCGGAGGGTCTCCTCGGCTCGAGTGTCAGAACTTTAGGAGACCCGTCTAGCCTCAAGGTCGACGACTACCGGAAAGACTAGACCAACGGTACCCTTGCCGCCAGTCTACCTTCTCCTATTCCATCCCTTCAATATTTTTCTTCAGACAGTAATTTTGGACGTGGAACAGAGGGTTCGAACACGCAAAGGTACCTTCGTCCTCGTCTAGGTGAGCGCCGCGGCAGCCCGGCACCGGAGACCCGACAGTCAGTGAGTCCGGAAGAGAGTCCTCGACAAATACTCCGGAAGTACTGGTCTGGGGCGTTTGGCGGGTCCGGTCCGCTCTCGAGACGCAGACCCCGGGGTGTCGAGGATTCCACGGAAGAACCTCCCAGGACGACTCACCCCTGTGGGGTTGTCCGTCCGTCGGACCGAGGGATCCCACTGACGGGAGGGCTTCGGGACAGTGGAGGTCGGGGTCCGGGGGTGAGCGAAGGTACTCCGGTCGGAGACTCCCCGGGACGTGTGCAACGACCAGAGAGGATACGACTGGATCGCGGGGTGGGTGGGATCCGGTGAAGAGACGACGTCTTCAGTCCGAGGGAGTTCTGTGTCAACTACCGTGGAGTGGAAGTGGACACTGAGAAGACAACCTCCACGTACCGCGGGGGAGATAGGAGTCTCGTCACACAAATTGACAGAGGTTCTGTTTGCTAAAGAGTGGATCTAAACCCTTTTTTTGTTTTTGACGTAAAATCCGTGTTGTCTGTAACTAGAGACAACGGACTTTTAGGTACGTCGTTGGAGGAGAAGACGGACCCTTCCGCAAAGATTCTGAGTGAGGTCCCCGGAAATGTAGGATTCTACTTCGTGTTTATGTGTCACTACGGCGGTAGCACCGGTCGGAGTGGGTGGGAGAGTGGGCGCGTAGGAGGGATGGTAACGTGAGTGCCACGACAACCTAGGTGAAAGAGTCCACATCTGTGGTTTAGAGTAAGTAGAGTCACCAGAGGAATGGACAGTGTGACCTCTACGGGTTATACAAACAACTCGAGAATCTGACTTAACGAAAGTAGCTCCCGTTCTACTACTGACACATAACTTAATGTCGTATTTATTTGAACTAAACATTATCAGATTTACTGGTGTTCGTTTCTGCTGACGAAACAAGTTTACCACCATAGGTCTCCGGTGACAAGTCCCTTCTCATTACCGATTGCCCCTCCACACCCGTGACAGGAACCAGGACGGAGCAAGCCACAAAAGTGTACACCTTTATTTAGTATTTAAGGACTTCCGTGTGTGTGGACCTTCGTCCCAGTCACATCACCAACAATCTTGACCTCACGTTTGACGTTATTTATCCTCTACCTCGTTGTGTTTCGAACTGTTCTCTGGAGAGGGGGGTTTTACTTTTGGTCTTGTTCTTGTTAATCAAAAGAGGACGATTAACTTCTGTATATCTTTATCTTAAGAGACCCCACATAAAATGTCCCTACGTCTAATGTTATTACATTCTTTCGGAAGACCTCGTGAGACTCACACCCCACTTCACAAACACCTTCACTCGAGTGTAAGAAGTCTACGACCTTTCAGGAGGAAACCCTGTAAGCCGTCGTCCACGTTCCGCCGACTCTTTACATAGAATACCCAAGAGGAAAGATACCAAGAATCTTCGTTAAACGTGTTGTCTCGACCGGATATAAATGTAGATTTCTAGAGAACGTGTATTAGACGATACGGTATACTGTATTTGAAATAAAATTTTTAACCACAAGATCTCAATTATTTCTCACTTTACTACACAAATACTATTTAGAACCGACAATGTTTCGAGGAAATTTACATTCACCCTAAGGACGTCCAAACACTTTTCTTATGTAAACGATAAAACTCGATCGGTACTAAAATTCAACGACGAAAAGTTAGATTTATATTTCAATACAAGTAAGTCGAAGTTGGAAAGTCACTGGAAACAATGTATAGTAAACAATAAGGACATAATGGATAACAATGGGGATGTCCCGAAAGGACCATCGAGTCTGTCATTTCTTAGACGGACATTACGTTCTCTAGACCCAAGTTAAGGACCCAGTCCTTCTAGGGGACCTCTTCCCTTACCGATGGGTGAGATCATAAGAACGGACGTCTTAGGGTACCTGTCTCCTAGGACCACCCGATGTCAGGTATCCCAGTGTTTCTCAACCTGTTCTGACTCACTGATTGTAAAAGTGAACGTGTCACGGACATCACATCTCGTTACATATGTACGTAGTTATTATAAAAACGAATATTAAAGGTCAGTGACCTCAACCTTTTTATATACATAATGTAAAGTTTATACCCATTAGTTATGGGGAAAACTATTTTATCTACTCGTGGGTTACGGTAAACTTACGCCGACGTAATCTTTGTCAACACCAATAGACTCAATAAAACGACGTTTACTTTTACCAAAACCCTCTACCGAATCCCATAGAAAGGACGATTTCCCTGATAAAGTTGTTCAGACTTTGTACTTGAACTTCCCTGGAAGGTCACGATGTATAGGTATCGAGAGACCGACGGAACGGTTGTAGGTCTGAGGAGTGTAAGTGTATAGGTAGGCCACACTTCGTGTAAACGAAGTAGGTCTGACGAGGAGTAAGGGGTAAGTTCAGGGTAGGTAAGAATAGAGGTTCACGGCATGGTATGGTAAAGTTGATCACGTCGAAACACTATATAAAACTTTAGTTTTTCACAATGAAGGTACAAAAAAAAAAGAAAGAGGTCTTTTCAATGAAACCGATAAACTCCAAAAAACGTGAAGGGATACTTAAAATCCAAAAATTGTTAAAAGACATTTTTTACGGTAACCCTAAAACTATCTCTAACGTAACTGATACATCTAATGAAACCGATCATATCGATAAAATTGTTGTATTGTTATTGTTGTATTGTAACAGAAAGTTAGGTATTTGTACCCTTCAACAGGGTAAATAAACACGGAAGAAGTTAAAGAGAGTGGTCACTAAACGTGAAAAGTCTCATGTACAGAAAGTGTATGAACCAATTCAAATAAAAATTCATAAAATAAGAGAACTTGTATGTACCAGAACCAAAAAATTAAAGGAGTAACCAATCAAGTAAGAAGTACATGTCTTTTTACTGTCTATAGACATATGACTCAAACATGGGACGTTTAAATGACTTAAATAAATAAGAATCAACAAAAAAAGAAACACCTCAGAAGTTCTAAAAGATGTATATTCTAGTACGATAGAAATTTGTCTTTAAAAATGAATAGATTAACGAGACCGATCCTGAAGGGGTAATACAACTGATCTTCACCGTCCTCACCCATAGGAACGGGATAAGGACTACAATCTCCTTTTCAAAAGTTGAGAAGTGGTAACTTAAACCGTAATCGACACGAGAACAATACATACTGGAAGTAATAGAACTTAATTTAGAGAAGACAAGAATCAAACAAATTGAAAGTAATACTTGTCTAAAAAATAAAACAGTATATGAAAAGTGTAGATGACTCTGTTAGTATAAAAATAGGAAGTAAGACACTTACACCTACACGACATAGTGACAATAACTAAACGTATATAACTTGGTAGGAATGTAGGGTCTCTATTTAAGGTGAACTAGCACCACATGTTAGAAAAATGATACGAAAGAATAAGTTAAACGATCATAAAATAACTCTTAAAAATGCAGATATAAACAGTCCCTATAACCTATAACCTAAAAGAACGTCACAGAAACAGACCGAAACCGTAGTCCCACTACAACCGGAGTAGACCTCTTTACAATGAAGAAGTAGTCTAAAAACCTTCTCAACTGCTAAACTACGTCGGAATAAGTGTTGTCGGTTTTATACCTTTGTTAGATTTACAGACGGTTACCCACTGATCTATTTCTTTTACGTGTATATGTATGTTATCTTAGAATAAGTCAGAAATTTTGCTTCCGATAGAACGGTATACGTTGTCGAGTCCACTTGAAACTTCTGTAATACGACTCACTTTGTTCGATCAGTGTCTTTCCGTCCGTGACGTACTAGGGTAATATACTCCAGTAGTCTACGAATTTCGTCTCTCATTTTACCACCAAAGATTCCCGACCCTCATTAAAAAGAAGTTTTCCATATTTTAAATTCAATCCTTTCTATTGATTGAAGAGTAAAGATGACACGTTGTGCCACATACATCAATGCTATGACTGACACGTGAATTTCACACTCTGTCGTCCAGAGTACAACTTACGAGAATAGTGGTTCTTGTCCTCGTTGCCTCCCTTCACACTTCCACTTCCCACAAACGATAGGAGTACACCACTGCCAAGGTACACATATACGTATAGCGGTGTGAGTAGTTTAACACACGTAAATCATGTAGGTCTGAGGACATTTAGTTAATATTGGGTTATTTCGACAAAAATTTTATACTATGAACGTCCTTACTTATTTAATATTTAATTCTTTGATGATAGTTTGGTTAGTCAAGTCATTCCATATGGGTATAAGAACACGATTAACAATGGAGTGAATTAGTGGGGAGGAACAAGGTGTTTAGATAAGATCTCCAAAAGTAGGATACCCTGAAGAGTTATTCGGTCGTTTAAATTGAAGATACTCTCGTTCTTTCACACCATAATTTTAACCATTGGTAGTTAATTCATTTTAAACCTCATTGATTACCAAAAGTTTTGATAAAAGTGAAAATTTTCTATTTGAGATTCTAGTCTTATGATTTATCATTATTAAGGTTTAATCCGTTCCCTGATTTCTACTGTATTCTACACTGGTGATTTATAATAGACTTTTGAAACGTAAAACGGTTGTTTTCCTTCCAACACTGTATCATTGGAACGTGTCCATTGTCGTGTAAGATCTGAACTCCTCGTCGTTCTCCGGGAACCGGTGTGCACACGTCACCTTTGAAAGTCCAATGTCAGGGGACCTCAGGTCCGAGAGTATCTTTGTGGAGAATACCACGGCCGTAGTCGGCTCCTCCCTCGTTTCCAAACCTGTGTCGAGGAGTACCCGGGAGTCTGCACCGACCATAAAGACGGAAGGGGGTTGGGGAGTCGACCGACGGAGGAGGTAGGGTTTCGTAGACCTACGACGGCACTCTAACAGATCGTCACCTAGGCGGGTCTACCCTTCCCATCTACAGTCTACCTCTCTGAACCAGTCGGACGTCGTGGTCTCTTCCACCGTCCAGGGGGCGTCTGGACCTCGTTCTCCGGGCGGTTCTTCTGACCGGAAGTGAGGGGCCCCAGTGCCTGTCAGGTAGAGGTCGGAAGTAGACGCTGGTCAAGGGTGTTACCTAAGTTGTCCGTTGCCCCGGACTGAAATAAAAGAACGACGGTAAGAAGAAGATGAAAAGTCGAAGTATTTATGAACGTAAAAGTTCACTATTACAATAAAATCTCCCTCTTCGATTCCTTTTTCCTACCCTAACTAGGACTGTCAGAACGGACCTACTGTCCGATTCTCGTACGACCGACTCGTCACGGACGACAGTCACGGCCGGACCGTGCACCGGGTAGTCTCGGGTCGAACCTAGGGTGACACTAACGTCTTCCTCCCGTCAGGGACGTGTCCTCGTGAATGTTACTGTCGCCTCCCTACTGTAATGGGCCGGCGGTGTCGTCTGTCTGTCTGTCGAGAGTAAAGTACTTCTCCCGGACCACGCCACCGTCTCGGTCGATGGGCGCTCGAATTACACGAAAATCTATTTTTCGAGTACCACCTTATTTCCCTGACCTCCCTCTGACACGGTAGGCGGTTGTGTTTGTAAACACAAATAAAAGGGTCTCGCGTCTCACGGTCTTGACCTAGTCCTTGTGACCGCTACGGGTAAGACACAAGGTGAACGGCTGGGCCCTTGTCTCGACTGGTCAACTACCGGTCGTACACAACCGAGGAGCCCGGGGACGTCGCCCGAGTCACGGGTGCGTTCCACAGTCCCGGGGGGTCAGGAGGAGAGTGAGCCCGTGGTCGTCACCTCCCAGGCACCGTTACTGCAACGACACCGGCCGTGTCTCCACCAACCTTGGCGAGGGCTCCACGGTAGGTTCGAGCCCGATTGAGAGTCTCGGACTTTTCCTACTCCAACAAAGAGTGTTTCGACGTGTCCGGAATTAATCAAGAACTTTTGGTTTGGTTCACAAAACAAAAAAAAACAGCGAGTCTTTTTACGACCGAGACTTCGTGTCTGTCCTCGAACTTTGGGTCATTGTAGAAAAGTGTGTCTGAGAGAAGGGCTCAGGACTCGGAGACGTAAACAACGGTTCTCGATTTGACTGTCCGTGAATTTGACGATTTCTGTCTGCGTCCGTCTTTGATCGTGTCGAGAGTGCACCACCTGTGTTTGGGTCTACGAGAGACGAGATGCTCCCTGGTACCCTCTACTACTCTGAACACTCAACAGAAAAACAAGGGAATTTTCACGTGGAGTCTGAAGGGACCACCATTTTACCTATTCTCAAGTAGTCGGTCACGTTCTCTGTGTCCAAGGTAGGGACCACGGTCTTCTAATATGTGCGGGCACTTCTCGTTGCTTCGGGCACTCGGTGTCGATGACTCGGGCACTCGGTGTCGATGACTCGGGCACTCGGTGTCGATGACTCGGGTGCTCGGTGTCGATGACTCGGTGTTGATGACTCGGGTGTTCGGTGTCGATTACTCGGGTGATCGGTGTCGATGACTCGGGCACTCGGTGTCGATGACTCGGGTACTCGGTGTCGATGACTCGGGTGCTCGGTGTCGATGACTTCGGGTACGTGGGATCCCGGACATGAGTCGTTGTTCTCTTCAATCACGTTACTCTTCGGGTACTTCATGTTTCTTTTCACCGGGGGTAAGTCACATTGATGTCTTTCAGACGCACGTCGTTACTTCCGGGTCGTGTCGTTTTTTTTTTTTTTTTTTGATTGTTTATTTGTTTTTTGTGAAAAAATTTTTTCCCCCCTTGTGGAACTTTCGTGCTTAACAATTAGCCCTACTTAGGTCACCAACATTCGGTACAAGATTCGATCTAGACTCGGTTTTAGGGAGAGTCCGTAAGTCCAAGTCTCTCTTAGTAAAGCAGTTAATATTTTTTATCTGACCTTGTAAACAAATAATAGACGTGGTCCTCTCTCACTTTGGGAAAGTAATTAGTCTACATTTTGCTGAGTAATGACTGTACTCACACGGGTAATTGACGGAAGTCTCCTTCTTTCGTGTATTGCGATGTCCCGACAGTGAGTACACGGATTCCCCCTGTTACCAGGGCTTCCCCCTGTCACTAGAGACTCTTCCTTCTTCAACGGGGGAGTCGGGTCCCAGAGGGGAGGTCCGGGTCCCAGAGAGGAGGTCCGGGTCCCAGAGAGGAGGTCGGGGTCCCAGAGAGGAGGTCCGGGTCCCAGAGAGGAGGTCCAGATCCCAGAGAGGAGGTCCGGGTCCCAGAGAGGAGGTCCGGGTCCCAGAGGAGGTCCGGGTCTCAGAGAGGAGGTCCAGGTCCCAGAGACGAGGTCCGGGTCCCAGAGAGGAGGTCCGGGTCCCAGAGAGGAGGTCCGGGTCCCAGAGAGGAGGTCCGGGTCCCAGAGAGAAGATCCGGGTCCCAGAGAGGAGGTCAGGGTCCCAGAGAGGAGGTCCGGGTCCTAGAGGAGGTCCAGGTCCCAGAGAGGAGATCCAGGTCCCAGAGGAGGTCCGGGTTCCAGAGACGAGGTCCGGGTTCCAGAGAGGAGGTCCGGGTCCCAGAGAGGAGGTCCGGGTCCCAGAAAGGAGGTCCGGGTCCCAGACGAGGTCCGGGTTCCAGAGATGAGGTCCAGGTCCCAGAGAGGAGGTCCGGGTTCCAGAGAGGAGGTCCGGGTCCCAGAGAGGAGGTCCGGGTCCCAGAGAGGAGGTCGGGGTCCCAGAGAGAAGATCCGGGTCCCAGAGAGGAGGTCTGGGTCCCAGAGAGGAGATCCAGGTCCCAGAGTAGGTCCGGGTCCCAGAGACGAGGTCCGGGTTCCAGAGAGGAGGTCCGGGTCCCAGAGAGGAGGTCCGGGTCCCAGAGAGGAGGTCCGGGTCCCAGAGGAGATCCGGGTCCCAGAGAGGAGGTCCGGGTCCCAGAGAGGAGGTCCGGGTCCCAGAGAGGAGGTCCGGGTCCCAGAGGAGGTCCGGGTCCCAGAGAGGTCCGGGTCCCAGAGAGGAGGTCTGGGTCCCAGAGAGGAGGTCCGGGTCCCAGAGAGGAGGTCCGGGTCCCAGAGGAGGTCCGGGTCCCAGAGAGGTCCGGGTCCCAGAGAGGAGGTCTGGGTCCCAGAGAGGAGGTCCGGGTCCCAGAGAGGAGGTCCGGGTCCCAGAGGAGGTCCGGGTCACTGAGAGGAGGTCGGCGTCCCAGGGGCAGTCCGGGACGGGTCACGGTCCGTCAAAGGGTGTCGACTACCCCAACGGGACGCCCCCACGCTCCGTCCCCCACGTTCTTCGTCCCGACCTACCCGCACAGTGGTGAACGTGTAATCTGTACGCCCGTAGAGGTCCCGTCCGCCGGAGGTGATGAGTAACATTCACCACAAATGTTCAGTAGAGTGAGGAGGACGCGCCCTCATCGACACAAATGTGTGCGCGTGTACGTCCCAGTAGAAGACAGGTGTGTGGACGGAGGGTCGCCGTCCAGACGTGACAGTGGTGGTCAGAGACCGACACGACGCCGGGGTCGCCAACCACCTTCGCGCAAATGTGTCGGTAGGCCGAGCCGACCTTCGACACTGCCAAACATGCCCTGTACCCGGAACAGGCGTCCCCGATATTGTTTACGTGTCCGGACCGTGGAGTAGTTGTTGTGTGTGACGAGGAGCACCAGGCCGCCCACCTCAGGTTCCGGTCCGCGACCGTCCAAGGAGCAGGAATGACCTCCGACCCGCCGCCGGGACACCAGGGTAGGACCCTCGAGATGGGGCGTTGGAGGACTGGAGGGTTCCGGGCTGGAGACTGCGGTAGGGGACCCCGAGTACCAGTCGTACACTTGGACCCCTTGTCTTTGGGAGTCCGGTGTCGAGGGTAAGTGTCCTCCAAAATACCCCTACTAATCGATCGTACTTTGTGGTGTGTGTGGGTGTGTGTGTGTGTGTTTGTGAGTGTGTGTGTTTATTTGTGTGTACTCGTACACCTGTCTTCCCGGTGGTCTCGGGGGTCTCCGACAGTGTCCCTGACCCCTTCTTCGTCCACGTCTGTCTCCTCTCCCCGGTGACCGTCCTTTTACACCCAGACCTTTCGACCTTCTTTCGGACTTATCAAAACGAAGTCTTTTATCTTAGGGTTACCGTTTCATTGATATTTTATTGGAGTTTTAGTAGGTACGAGGAAGTTCCCTTTTTTTTACTAAATCTTTGAGTGGAACCACGAATTAATCCTGTTAATAAATTTCAGCTAGTCTCCGGTCCCTTACGTACTCTCTAGGCTTAGGGAGAATTTTTGTGTGAAAAGGAGTAGTCCCTTTTGAAGAAAATTTTTTAATATCCGTCCTTCTCTTAATCTATTTAACGGGAACTTTAAAGAGGTAAAAGTAAACCGCCCTCTATTTAGGAGTCGAGAGACAATTTCCCTAATACTCACCTACGAAGACAGGAGCGGGACCCTTCCCGACATCAATGTCCCTGGTATAAAAGACTTGGTTTGTGGTCCTGTCGACTGGACTGTTCATGTGCACATAAACACTTCTGTTACCCTACTCTATAAACTTTACCTTTTACCGGGTGTTCGTGGTCCCGATATCGCTCGTCTTTAGTGGACCAAAAGCCGGAAGAAGTACTGCAGTGACCACGTCGTGAAGGAGCAGTCACAAATTTTGACTAACGGAGACTTTAACGGAGGAGTGTCGGAGTAGGTACGGTACTTCGCCTAAGACTAGAATTTCCTCGGTTAAGTCAACTCAGTTTTATTGGTGAAAAGGCAGAACCCTTTCTAATAGTCTCGCTGTGTCATATATTACAGGTTTAATCGCACAATTACACCGGTATTTCGGGTAGTCGTATAACATGTGTCTTCACGGAGAAACTGTAAGCCAGGTGACGCACAGCCCCAGATAGGGTGAAATTCGTCTAGACTATACTTTAAAATCGTTGATATATAATTCCTCACTGATACGTAGCCACCTGTCGTGGAGTAAAGTGTGTCGAAGGAGGTGTTCCGAGAGCCACTCTAACGGGTAGTCCAATCGTAACTGCACTAATAGTCGCTTCCTCCCTTAGTCCTCTACACTCGGTTCTTGTGGAACCGGTCACCTCCGGGGTACTCGTGCCTCTGGTCCGGACTCCGACGTCGTACTCCGGTTTACCCCTCCTGCGGTCTGACAAGACCTCCCGCCCACTCCTACGGGGCCGTTAACTGACCTTTGGACTCGTTTCTCCGTCGGGGAGACCCCCGACCTGTCCGTCTCTGGGAGGACCCTCGGACCGACAACCGTCCCCCCAGTCACAACCCCACTACGGCCCCCGCCCCTGGAAGACCACCCGACACTACTCACGGGGTCTACTCGAGTTTACCGGCTACTAGTAGCTGAGGTCCGGACCCCCGACCCCAGACCCCAAACCTGGACCTTACCCTCCACAAGTTCGTCCAAACGTTCGTCCCTTCTCCTCCCCCCATCCGTCTCGGGTCCTGTGTCACCTGTGACCACCCGTGGAACCCCACTGTCAGGTCTTCGTTAGAACTGCTCCGCGACGACCTTAGCTACTCAGTCGACAAGCCAACTCAACCCCAGTCCACAAAGGACCTCTCTGTCGTTCTGACCGTCCCTTGGTCGTCCAAGACAAGAGTGACCACCTCCTCTGGACTCTTCAGGAGGTTCGAAAGAGAGGTTTATCAGGGACCCCTTTAATCCATTTCCTGTACAAAGTGACGAAACTTTGTAAACCAACACGTACTTTCATATGTCAAGGAAGTCGAGACAACAATGAAACGGTCCTTTTCCATGTGTGTGTAACTGTTGTTTTAATAAATAAGACTTACAGGATAATGTTTACTTTTGAACGTTGACAAATACCACTCGACCAGTCAAATGTTTGACCATGTTAGGAAATTCACTCTCCATAGTTTCTTTTTTCTTAAGAAAATCGAATTCTCAAACACAAACGTAAATATATTGCACAAACACACCACCATCGACTCTACCCCCTTGTCAAAGGAATGTGTTTATAGTGAACGAAATCATTTAAGACATCGGTCTATTGGTCCCCTATCAAAACATAGGTAATTTTTCAAGTCTTTATTTGTTAGTATTTTATAGACTAAGGGATTTTTTATCATCATTCTTATAAGTAAAAAATTTTGTAATTGTTAGGGTTAATTTTTTCGAAAAGACTACGACACTTTTTTAACCTAGGTTTACAGTTTAAAAAAGTCTTTCATTTTTCCGTCTGGGGTTTGTATCACGACTAAGACTGGTCTCCAAAACAACAACAAGTCAATGATTCAGTATAGACAGAGGAACACTGGGGTACCTGGCGTCGTGTGGTCCTAAAGGACTCGAATTGAAAGGTAATTTTTTTTTTATTGTCGTTATCAAAAATAGACACGTAATAACAAGTTAGTAACGGAGACAAAAGAAAAAGATTTCACAAAAAAATCTAAAAGCAAAAAACAGGTAGGTGAATCGACCAATTAGGTGTCTGTGTAGTCAGTAAGTTATAGTAGTTTCAGACTTAATCGGTCGTGGGACTATGTCATTTAGAGATAAAGGATTAATAAAACGAGTAGTATTAACAATATTTAATTGTAAAATTTAAGTCTCTCACTGATAAAAATTTATGTATGGTTTGCCACTTTGTAGAAGGTCCACCGCGAACTGAAAGTAGACCGTTTCTTGTACCTCCGTAGACCAGGAACTGTTTGGTGGAGGGAGAGTGGACGTCAGGGAGGAGTGTCTGTAGACAACTGCGTACGTGTGTCGTCGTCGTGTATCAAACGAACATTTATTTGACATGGACGCTTTTAGTGTATCAAGGCCCTGTCACCTCAGTGAGAAAAAACGTGTCTCCTTCTTTTCGTCAACTTCGGAACTGAGGTCCCGACTCAAAACAGTCCCTTAAAACTACACTGACTTTAGTGCCTCTCGAAGGAGACGACGACCAACTATACCTTTATGCCCCGTCTGGCTTGAGCGGCTCGAAATCCTCTGCCCTTCCTTAACGAGTACTTAGAACCAGAACAGAGAAAGAAATTAACACGATTTTATGTGCATTGTATTACAGGGTAGAATTGGTGAATGAGACGGCACGCGGGTAGTGGTGGTAGGTAGGTGTCTTTGGGAAGCAGAAGGGTTTGACTCTGGGACAGGACGAATGTGTGAGAGGAAGTCGTGGATACTGACAGGTAGAAACAGAGACACTGAAACCGACAAGGTTCATAATTATCGTGTACATGTACATTAACACGTCATAAGAAAGGACAACCGAATAAAGTGAATCTTTCTACAAAAGTTCCTAGTGGATTCAACGTCCTACACAGTTTTAAGGGGAAAATTCCTTTATCTAAGGTGACATGTATATGTGTCGTAAAACTTATAGGTAAGTACGTGACCCCACTACCCAACGAAGGTTGAAAACCGAAGACACTTGTACTAACAGATTCATAAAGTATCTCATCAGTAACGAGACTCAAGTAAAATGAGAGGAAAGAGACAGGGAATTTCACTTTTCAATCTAACTCTACGAAAGAAAAACCTTCATGTACGAATGTGAACATTTAAAGGGAGTACCGTGACGAAAGAGTCGTAGGGTACGTAAAACCATACCGTACAAAAACAAAGGTAAATAGAGTTTTATTAAAGATTAAAGAGAACACTAAAAAAAAGAAAGTAGACAACCAACAAGGTCTCTGATAACAAATTAAAGATGTGCAGACACCTAAAATATTAAAAGTAGACAATGACTGAGGACCAAAACAAGATAACACTAGTTTGTACTACAGACAGTACTGAAGTCAGAAGAATTTAAATTATTACAAACAGAACACCAGTAAACCCCTCTTACAAGCTACACATGAACTCCTTTTGCACACGAAACGAGGGCCGTCCACCCCGCAAGAGTCCAAGTCCACCAGGCGGCACAACAAGTTTCGAAGACAGACGAATAACTAGAAGACAGACCCCCGAGACAGGTAATAACCTTTTCCTCGTAACCGTAGAGGGTGATAATAACGTCCCCAGGACAACGCGGGGAGTCAAGCAGTTACAAACAGTTATAAATCCTCGAGACTCCATTCACATCGGTGGGGACTAGAGAAAACCAATGTCGACTACACCTTAGAGTAACAGTCAGGAAAGTGGAAGTCGAGTAAAAACAGGACTGTAGATTTCACTCAGGGAGTGTCTGTAGACCAATCTCGGACAAAAACAAAACAAAACAGAAAAATAAGTAAAACGGTGAGACACAGAAGTCCCTCAAATTAGGTGAGTGTAACTTTCATTCCTGACTGTCCTTTCCTAAATAAAGACAGTAAAACGATAAACGAAAGACATACAGAATGTCAAAAGAAGGAGTAAAGGATGGAATGACGTAAGGAAACACAAATCAGCTAAAAAGTCTCACTGGTGAACAAGGGAGGAGTGAAGGGAACGACATATAAAATATTTATTAAAGAAACATCAATGGCACCCTTAATGCATTTTGTAGGATTTCAGTATTCTCAGATAAAATTTGCCTTTTGGATCGAGGTTACTGTATGTTTTTAAGGTGACAATTTAGTGAAACGGGAGGTGTGAAGTAATAGCCACAGTGTTTAGCACAGAAAGACAAAACACATGACTAACAAAGACAAGGAAACGATTCAGACATCGTAAACGACGTCCCTTCCAGATGGCCATTTCTTGAGAAAGTCAAAAGCAAATAGACTTTAACAGAAGTAAAGAAGGAGTAAAGGCTTCCTGTCAAAGATACCTACATCTTAATGACCGACCGTCAACAGGACCGGGTCCACTCTGTCTCTTCTCGACGAAGGTCTACTCGGTCTCGTAGCGTTCGTTGAAGGAGAGAAGAGGAGGACAGACTTTGTCCTCAGACACCGAGGAACGAGTGTGACGTGCGACGTATCGTCCCTGCCCTGTGCTCACTCGTCTTGCGGTGTCTTGAGGGGGACGACACCCGAGTCGAAGACCGGACTCGGAGACGGGTCGATGACCCCCCGGACCAGTGACGTCGAGGGCGTCTCGACGAAGTCAGCCATCCAACGACGAGTGAATCACAAAACACCGCGCGTCTCGAGTCACCAGGGGTCAGAACGACTGCAGTGAGGAGGTTCCACTTGCATTCTACCGTGTCTGTCACCAAGAGTCTCACCCCAGGACTCGCCGTTCCGGTCGTAGCTGACCTGAGGGTCCTCACTTCCGAGAGTCGAGGTGACTGTGTCTACGAGTCCCGACCGTAAGTTCTCGCAGTCAAAGAGTCTCTAAGAAAGTCAAGTCAAGTCAACGAGTCAGCACAGACTGAGAAACACTGGGGTACCTGACGTCGTGCGGTCCGAAGGGGCAGGTAGTGGTTGAGGGCCTCGAACGAGTTTGATTACAGGTAACTCAGTCGCTACGATAGGTTGGTAGAGTAGGAGACAGTAGGGGAAGAGGAGGACGGGGATTAGGGAGGGTCGTAGTCTCAGAAAAGTTTACTCAGTCAAGAAGTGTGGTGCACCGGTTTCACAACCTCAAAGTCGAAGTTGTAGTCAGGAAGGTTACTTATAAGTCCTGACTAAAGAAATCCTAACTGACCAACCTAGAGGAACGTCAGGTTCCCTGAGAGTTCTCAGAAGAGGTTGTGGTGTCAAGTTTTCGTAGTTAAGAAGCCACGAGTCGGAAGAAATATCAAGTTGAGAGTGTAGGTATGTACTGATGACCTTTTTGGTATCGGAACTGATCTGTTTAGAAACAACCGTTTCATTACAGAGACAAAAAATTATTCGACAGATCCGCCCGGTATTGAAAAGAAGGTTCCTCGTTCTCAGAAAATTAAAATACCGACGTCAGTGGTAGACGTGACTAAAACCTCGGGTTTTTTTATTTCAGAGAATGACAAAGGTGACAAAGGGGTAGATAAATGATACTTTACTACCCTGGTCTACGGTACTAGAATCAAAAGACTTACAACTCGAAATTCGGTTGACAAAAGTGTGAGGAGAAAGTAAAAGTAGTTCTCCGAGAAATCAAGAAAAAGCGAAAGACGGTATTCTCACCACAGTAGACGTATAGACTCCAATAACTATACAGAGGGTCGTTAGAACTAAGATCGAACACGAAGTAGGTCAGGTCCTAAAGAGTATTACATGAGACGTATGTTCCATTTATTCGTCCCACTGTTATATGTCAGAACTGCATGAAGAAGGGACTAAACCTTGGTCACACACCAAGGTACAGGTCAAGATTGACAACGAAAAACTGGACGTATGTTTAAAGAGTCCTCCGTCTAGTCCACCAGACCATAAGGGTAGAGAACTTCTTAAAAGGTGTCAAACAATACTAGGTGTGTCAGTTTCCGAAACCGTATCAGTTATTTCGTCTTCATCTATAAAAAGACCTAGAGAGAACGAAAGAGTTACTAGCTTGTCTACAACCATTAAATCGGATTCTTTTTCTCGGTCTGTCGATACCTTCAGGGCTGAACGGGGAGCCAATGAGTTTATGTCTGTGTCTGCACAGAAGACACCCTGGTGCCTGTATCTAACCATAACCGCAGTGTCGCCTGGACACGAAAAGGTAGACTATAGAGGGACCTGAACGAGTCAGTAGCACTGCGGTCTAAACACGTCGACTTTCCGGTAGTAGTGTGTGTTTTCGTTTGAGACAACAGACTGTGTCCGTCGAGGACAGAAGTTTGCGAGGAGAGACGGACGTCCGGTCCGGGGATGGGGGAGTGTGAGCGTAGACTATCGGCCCCCGCCGGGACCCGGAGGTGAGAGGGTGACAGATGTTTGGGTCCGAAGATTGAAGTAGGAGAAAAGTACGGAGACAGGAAATTGTTTGTGTTTCTAGTAGACACTGGAGAGAGACTTTTCCTCTGGTCTAAGTGAGAAGAGACACCCAGACACTCGCCTCCGAGCCGAGAGGATCGGTGGAGTGGACCCTTGTGTTTCTCGAGACCAGGAGGACGTCACTCGATTACAGGGCGGTCCGGTGAGGAGTTGCAGGTGGGTGGGAGGGTCCTGTACACTGGGAGTGGGGTACAGTCTGTACAGGACAGGGCTCCGTACGTACAGGGGGGGGCGGGACTATAGTCCGTGCAGGTAAGGACCGTATCGGCACCGAGGGTCGGACTCTCACCTCGAACCTCCGGTGAGGTAAAGCCGACTCTGACACTGGGAGTGCACTGGACACTCGTGGCTACCAGGTGACTCCTCCGGTCATCCCGGGACCCAACAGAAAAGGGTAGGGGTCTTCCACTGGTAAGGTCCGCACGACCCAAAGGACACGTATCGGTAGGGAGTGTGTTTCTGTTACCCATAGCCCAAGTGGAGGGCGTAAAGTGTCACAGAACACGCCAGAATGCTCCACAATGGACTGTGTTCACAGACAGTCCTGAGAAAGGTCTTTTATGATCAATTTACGTCGACGTCCAATCAGAAAGACGAGTACAGTCTTACGAGTGTCGACTCTTGTAGTGAAAGGTTTGAAACTGTTGTTCCGAAAAAAATACGAAAACCAAAAGATCCTGTCTAAGAATTTTTGTGTGTCGTCTGTAACAGTTGGGAAGGAAAAAGAGTCGTGGGGTATTGGAGAAGACACCCTCGTAGACTGAGTAACCTTTAAATAGACCGTTGTTGGTCCGTGGGATTGAGGATGTGGTGACAACTCCTTGGGGGTTGAAGGATAGACAGAAGCCCTGATCCCCCGTCCAACATCCAGTAGAGGTCCCCAGGGGTCCCGACTCGGGTCGGAAGAGGTGGAGTCGAAGTCCCCAGTCCCCAGTCCCCAGTCCCGAGGTCCCTCGTGGAGATCTTATTTAGGCGGACGTGTGTCTAGGTGTCTTAAGTGAAAACCCCTTTTCATACTGGGACCCAAGAACAAGTCAGGGGAACCTCTAGTTTAAGTTTAATCCCTTCTTGGTCTTTACGGGTTATTTCCGTCCCAGTCTTTGTACTCCGGGGTGTGGACCCCGTCGTCCCTTGGACGGTCGGACTTTCTCACTGGTCTCCACACCGGTGGTCCTGTCTCGGTGGACGTCGCGGTGGTGGACCGGTACCGACGTTTCACGTTCCGGTGCAGATCCGTCCCCTCTCGTCCCGCCCGCCTATGGAATCCCTGTGAGCAGGGCCTCTGGCTCTTTCGGACTAAATGTGCCCTGTCGTCTGTTTTCCTCTGTTTGACAGTGGTCAAAAATTCCCGTCTTCTTTTCACCCGTGTCTCGACGCCTACCTCGAGTCTACTCCTCGGAGAGAGTACCACTCCTCCCCCGGGAGACGAGGGGAGCGGACGCACGGGTCGTGTCTCAAAGGTAGGTGAGGTTAACCGCCCACCAGTGGTGGTCGTGTGCGGGAGGAAGGACCGAGTGTGGGAGGTAGTTCCAGTCGCTCTACGTTAATCTTACGTCTCCGGAGGACAGGTGTGGGAACCGAGTAACTTGAGTGGGTCTACAAAAGAAAACATGAGTCAATTTACTACTGTAATAATCTCCAATTATCAATTCCCAAATAGATTTACTCCCTAGGTCTTTCAAGAATTAAATCGGTGACTCCTGGATTATCTTTACTTTAACTTTGGCTCTAAGACTGGTATAAAGTTAAAGTACCCTTGATGAAACGTCCTTCGTGGGTCGTGATCCAGTGAGAAAGGTGTGTTATGGAAAGCGAAGACGATTGGTCCTGGACTGAAACACACAGAGGTACTCCGAAGAAAAACCCCTTAAGAGAAAGTGGTCCTTAGACTGAAGACGAGACTCTTAGGAAGCGACACCTTAACGACCACACCTCCCGGGACCCTCCTCAATTCACTCTCTTTGTCTCCACTGTCCTCTCCAACTCTGTCTTCCCCTCTTTCACCCGTTCTGACACCCACTTACTGAAAAGATTATAAAATGGAACCACTATTTCCCCCTCGACTTGTTGTGCCTATTCCTTCTTGTCTCAGTCACAGACTTCCTCGTGTCCTGGGGTCGTACTCCTTGTGCCTACTTCCCTTCGCTCCCGACTCGTGGGTCGTTCGTGCCCGTTCGCTGTCCTCCCGACGTCCTGTCTGGTCCGACACTCCGTCGCCCGGTGTGCTACAGAGCCAGTGTACAACAGTATCATGTCCCCCTCCTGTCGGTCCCGGTCCGACCCCGGGAACCACTTGGCTCCCCCCGAAGACCCACTAGTCCTTAACCCCTCGACTTCATCGTGTCGTAGTGGGGGTTCTCCATGGGGACCTAATGCCGGGGTAGAAGGAGAATTGTTTCGGGACTCTATGACAAACTACTCAGCGAGCGGGAGGACGCCTCTGTCAGTAGACGAAACACCCTACGTTTCTTGACGTGGGAAGGAAGGACAAACCAAAAGTACTAAAAAAAAGACGACGAGAAACAAAAAAATTGACGTCGTACTCCGAAGGGACCCCGTCCCCGAGTGCCAACGAGTACGGTACAGGTCACCATGTACCTCAGTGGACCTCTCCTTCGGACTGAGGGTCCCTGTGTACCTCGGGCACTTCACGTCAGGCGGGTCACACCAGTCACAAAGACGGTGTGGTGCCGAGGCCCGAACTTTGTCTTTGGACCTCGTTTTGGAGTAGGCCGTTTGACTCGCCGTACCGAGAGTCAGAGCTGAGAACCGGTAGAAGGAGTGAGGTCTTTGTCGAAAACAGTAGTTGACTACAATGTTTAGTCCGGAGGTCTCACTTATTTTTTCTATACCACGTATATATGTCATTATGCATTGTGATGAGTCGGTAATTCTACTTACTTTATTACGGTGACCGTCGTTGTACCCACCCGGATCTCTCCCAGTAGGACTTACTTTATTCAGGTTGTCTCTTCTTTATAGAATACTGTAGGGAACATACACCTTAGATTTTTCTTTAATATCTTTAATTGAATAAATGTTTTGTCTTTCTCAGAGTGTCTGAATCTTTTACTCGAATACCAATGGTCCCCCTTCCCTACCAATCCCTCAAACCTTTCCAGTACCTGTGTAACACGATATAAGTTTTACCTGTGACTTGTCCCTGGAAAACATATCGTGTATCTTAAGACGAGTTACAATACACGGTCGGACCTACAAACACCGACCCAGAGAAGAGACGAGTGGACTTTGATGGTGTTGTAACCATTAACCGATACGGGGTTATGATTTATTTTACAAATTTCAAACTTTTTTCTTAGTCCGGAGATCTAAGGAGTTATCACATCTGTAGACACGTAGAAAGACTGGACTTTGTTCAATTTTGGTACAGAGAGGGTCAAGAGTAAGCAGAGAGTCCACCCCGGTGAAACCGGACACCAGGGGGTAGAGTTCTACGCAGTGGGGACGACCGGTATAGGGCTTCGGACCACGGTGGTCCCTTCCACTGGGACGACCTTCCACTGAGGAGAAGTGGTCTGTCCCCAGGGACCTCGGTTCTACGAGGGACAGTGGTGCCGAATATGTCAGTCCCCGAGTGACGGGTGACCCTGTCAGGTACTTTCCTGGTACTCGTCGTCTCTTTTTACTCGAGCCTTCGGAGGACAGACCCGTGTCCCGGTCTCGGGCAGCGACGTTTACGTCAGGTAAATTCTAGAGGGTGACCGAGGAGTTCAGAGACACTGGAAAGTGAGGTGAGGTACGACAAAGGTACAATTGAAGTGACGATTCTACACCGACGTTTAGGACACTATGAATTTGATGAGTTTACATAATCTCGAAGGGACCACCGAGTCGACCATTTCTCAGGCGGACGTCACGTCCTGTGGGTCCAAGGTAGGGACCCGACCCTTCTAGGGGACCTCCTCCCGTACCGTCGGGTGAGGTCGTAAGAACGGACCTCTTAGGGGTACATGTCTCCTCGGACCGCCCGATGTCAGGAACCGCAGCGTTTCTCAGTCTATACTGACTCGATGAAAGTGGAAGTGGCAGTGAATTTACATAATTATGGCAGGTTTATGAACCCACCCTAAACGGAGGTCCTCCTACAAACTTGTAGAGACCCCGGGGCGTGGAGTCCCTCCTACCACCAACTGTGTTCTCGGTGACGTCCTCCTCCTCGGGGGTGGGGGATGTCTCCCCAAGGAAGGAAGGAACCGAACAGGTCTAGGAAGGTTCAGATGCTGTCATAGAAGTGGAGGTGGATAGAAGAGGAGACCGAGAGTACTCGAAACAGAGTTTTTCCGTTGATGTCCAGTGTGTACAAGTTTACACACAGAAGATGGGTGTCAAGTGAAATATTGTGAACGTGGAGTGAAGGAGAATGTGGGTCACGAGACTCGATACGAGGAAAATGGTTGAGTTAGAAAGAGAAGAATGAGATGAAAGGTGAGAAAACTGCTCAAGAGACTGGGTAAACGTGTGTACACGGGGAACCGCTCCGGTGAGGTGAGAAGCTGTTTTGGGAGGTACGACAAGAGTCGGTGAAGTGGAGGGAGGTAAAAAGGTCGAGACACTCGGTCCTGGTCGGTGTGGTGGAAGGTTCAACGTAGGACTCAACTTGACCGAGACGAGGCTCGAGAGGGGTCGAGACGCAGGACTTCCTCTACTCGAGACGTCGTTTCGAGAACAACAACTGTGACTGTAGTGATAGCTACCTAGTCGTAGTTTTCATGGAGATGTGTCCAACGTTTACAGTCACGACGGGAACCATGACTCACAAGTGGGTCCACAGTCAGTCGAGTCGTGATGGAGACTCCCAGACTGACAGTAGTGGGGACGGAGTGTCTACCCCCCGGACTCAGAGTCTTTACGAGTACCCTACAGAGTACCCTTCTTCGTTCGGGACGACTTGAGTCCCACTGACGCGGATCGGTGCTTGTCGTAGGTACGACCCACCTGTATTACCATTACTATCGTTACTCTTCCCCCGCACCCTCTCCTCATTGTTTAGGCGGACAGACATCCCACTATCGGGACCCACTCTTCCCGTCACCGGTCGAGGAGGACCTACACTCCCGGGTCGTTGAGGTCGACCCGTCGGCACACGACCCTCCCACTCGTCATCCAGGGTGCGTCGACGTATACCCTCAGTAGACCCCTCCAAAGATTTTTATCTTTTTACTTTGAAGGTGGACGGTGCAGGTCCCACCTACACCACGTCCAGCACCCGTGTGCGAAAGGCCCGTACAGGGTCGGAGCTCGGTCAACACCCAGGGGACGGCGGACGTTCTTGGTCCTGGTCCTCCCCCAATCCCGGCCCCCAGAAGAGAGGGTGTAGGGCAGGTCTCGTGAGACTGACGGGAGAGTTAGAGAGGGGAGAGGAACCTAACGGTCCTTGACGAGACAAGGGGGAGGTTTGCAGTGGTACTCTCTTGGACGAGACGGGACCCGACAAGAGACGTACAGAGGACTCAGGGACATTTGCGGACCATGACCCGGCGTACCGGCCCAAGTGCCGGTCGTGAACCCCGGCGCACACCCGACGAAAGCCTCCCTACGGGTCCAGTGTCCGTCGACATGGTACTGGAAGACTCTCTGCTCACAACGTCAGAGGTGACAGAGTCATCTAACCAGACAAAGAGGACCGTGACGATAACCGAGTTCCAAGACAAACGACGTATTTGAAGGTCGTACCAAGACAGGAGAATTACTTGACTGTAAAAGTAGGTGTCCTTCACTGAAAGAAATAGGGATCATTATGAAAGACCAGACTTTAGAGGAAGCAGACTATGTCTCTGAGGTCGAAAGATGAAGAACCACAAGAGTGTCGTGTCGAAAAGGACAGGAAAATAAAACTTGGATAAACACTAAAACATTCACACAAACAAACTTCACTAGTAGAATCAGATGGGTCCGACTATCTTGTTTTGTGGTGTTTGACCCGTCGAATATTCGTGGCCTGTAAGTAGAGAGGGTTGACCTCCGACCTACAGGTTCTAGTTTCACTGCCCTCTAAATTACAGACTACTCCTGGACGAAGGACCAAGTGTCTGTCGTAGGAGAACGACACAGGAGTGGACCTCCTTCGTCCGTCCCCGAGAGACCTCAGAGGAAATATTACTGTGATTAGGATAGAACTCCCGAGGTGGGAGTACCGGAGTAGTGGAGGGTCTTAACTGGGAGGATGATAGAGGAACCCTAGTCCTGTGTTGTACTATTAACCTCCCTGTGTGTGTAAGTTGAGTGTCGCGTAAGAGACGTCGGTGTAGAAAAGAGTAGGTCGGACTCCCAGTCCACCGACAATTGAGGGTTCCTGGTACTTTCTTTCAGTAAAGTAGGAGTGTTACGGAAGACCTTTCTCCCCATTTCTCGGGTAGAACGTCTTCTCTTTTGACTTTGGGTTTCTCTAATACATTCAAAAGAAGTCCTAGTAGAGTCTACGGCCATATCCGTCTCACTCCTGAGGAGGGGGTCACAGACCCCCGGGAGGAGGAGGGGAGATCTGAAGACAAGTACGAGGTCTCTCCACGGACGACTGGACGGTCACGTCTCTTCGGTCTAAGTTAGATAACTCTGCGTACCATTTGGTCGTGTCTTTCAGTGTTAATTTGAGAATGGGTGGTCGAAATTAATTGAGACTTCAAGGTAAGTACAAAATGTTAATTCACTAATTTGTCAGTTAAAATTTTATAAAAGAATTACTTCAGTACTCGAAGCCCTTTGGTTCACGACATTAATTTAATTCCTCTTCTTACTTTATCTTGCAAACTGTTGACGTATCCAACTTTGTAAGACTCTGTTTGTAGGGAGGCTCCCGGCCGGCTTCAGTTCGTGAAACTTTCCTCACAATCCCTCTCTTTTTTTCTGACGTGTTTGTGTGCTCTTTCGTCGTAAATGGGGTTAGACAGTGTTTCGGTCGTGACATTATCCTCTTGGGTGTGTATATTGTAATTTGGGAGTGTACTTGTGGCATTCTATCTACTGTAATGAAACCAAAAAATTCGTTTTCTTGTTTGAGCTCGAGTCTCTCGAGTTCACTCAAGGGGTTTCCTCGTGTCGACAGTCGACTATCCCGTCGTATCCCCACCTCCTGTGCGGTCAATGTAACCGTCCCGAGATGGGAGGGAGTGATTAATCCTTTTGAATAGGGTGAAGAGGTAAAACAAGACTATAAGAGGTTCTCTTTTTATTCGATGACTACAACTCCAAAAAAAATTAGTTAACTGAAGGAATCATAAGAGTCTATTGAGAGTGAATAACCGTAAAAGTGAGAAAGGGGAAACTTAGAGTTAATTTAGATTCGACCCTGTAGTCGAGTTGAGGTTACCATTCTTTCAAAGAATGGTAAACGTTGTAAACACTTTGTCTGGGACACTGACCTTCCAACAACCTTAAAAGGTACAGAGACTAGGGTGTGTGTCCGACGGGGAGACTATTTCTCGGTTAATTTCTAGTTTCCTGTCCCAATTTGTGCCGACAACAAACCACACAGTCCTCTTCGTTCACCAACGAGACATACTGTCGGGGCCGTGGTAGACCAATCGTGTGTCTCACTATGATTCTACTCTTAGTTAAACGAACAGACTAGTCCTTCCTTCGCCTCCTGTCGCTTCTGCTCCGTTCTCTACCGGTGTCTTCGGACCCCGTACACCCCCGGGACCCGAGACCCAGGGGACGACAGGGTGCACTCACCCTCCGCCCGTGTCAATTCTCGTTCACCCAGGGTCCTCCTTCCGTCTCTCCAGCCGAAGCCAAACCCGCTCAAGAAAGGGGGCCGAGAGACGGATGAACCTCCGTTTAAAAATTAATCAAACGTGAACCGGAGTGGAACCCTTCGAAACTAAAAAGAGAAGGCGTGCGATGAACAGTCTGGAAGGGTAACACCCCCAGTCAAGGTGCATGTCACAGAAGTGCAGCGACTACAAAGCGGAGTAGACGTACGACAGAGGTAGTCGGACCAGGGGAACAAGAGGTCTGCCCGACCCACGTGAACGGGTGAAAGGACAACAGGTAAGTCGAGTACACCTGCAAAAGGGAACTCGTAGAGAGTCAGGTAAAGGTAAAGTGTACTCTAGTCTCAAGAGAAACAATAGGAGGGTTCAAAAGATTCCTTGTTTTTGTCTTCTCTGTTTCGGAATTTGACTTGAAAAGACAGAAGACAAAAATAGTGTATGTTATATTGCAAACGGACGTAAACGTAACTAGAAAAGTCAATTAAATTATTCCTGACTCACGGAGTAAGAGTTCTCCCGTCGATGACCAAGAAAGTAAAATACTTTTATGAGCAACAGCCGGCCGGTCGTTTCCGTACTCGGATCCTATTATCAGTAGCAAATTTGGCTGCCTCGACGATATTTACAAACGGAAAAGGGTCGAGTCAAGTTCGTGACGTACCGGGTGGGGTAGTCCGGAACCTATCCTCGAGTCACGGATTTTTTCCTTTGTGATTGTGTGTGATTTCTTTTCCTTTAGACTTTGGATCTAGTTTTGTACTTTAGTCGTACACAAATCAACACCTCCGTGTTACCCCTACTTCACTGTCCTGTAGTCGATTGAACGACTGGGTCTCTCTTCGGGAGCTGAGAAAAGACAAGTGGAGACCTGGTGTCTGCCCCTGCACGGCCTGGTCCCGTCACGCTTCTTTTCGAAAGGATCTTTTACACTTATTAGGTCCACAACATGTCACTACACTAAATTTAAAGTCAGCGAATTATACTATAGGGGTACCCCATAAGTTGAAGTGTCAATACTCTTTCGATCCCCTTCTAGGATACGGTTCTTTAAAAAATCGCACACAACGAATTTTGCCTTAGACGGAGAATAGACTTAAAACAAAGTAAAAAAAGTCACAATTACCCCGGTGACACAATTTTTCGGTGTGTAAGTGAATACTTAACTGAATGTTACATTTTAGTCTACTTATTAAAGAACAGTAAAGGTGTTATCTTTTTCTCTTAAGTCTTATTGCCTTAATCGTGTCAATGAAGTAAAGAGACTCGAGTCAAGGAGGCAGATATATTTTCTGTTCTTTTACGACAACAGTTACAGTCAAAAATTTTAATTTCCTTTGGGGACACATGTTTAATGAATCATGAGGTTGGTCACAATTTTGGTAAAAACTAATAACGTTATAATTGTTTGACGGCGTCCTTTTTCATGTTGCATTTTAGAATACCTTTATTTATTTTTACTAACCGAAATGACAGACTAAAACGTACACACTTTTTATTATGGATGGATTATTACTAACTTACACTGTCAAATGACTTTACTATGCATAATTCTCGAATCCTTTTATTACAATCGATAATATGGTAATAATAATTTGAACAAGGGGTTCTAATTCTTGACATACTTTTGTTAAAAGACGTTGTTGAAAAGAATCTCCTCAATGGACAAATAAAACTTTCTAATTAGTGTGTTGACAAAGAAGGAAAGTCCACGATCCTTCGTGTCCAATTTTCTTCACGCATACTTTTTTTATTACTTTTGTTAATACTGGGGTACCTGACATGTCAGGTACTTTAAGAGGTTCGGTCTTATGATCTCACCCATCGGTAAGGGAAGAGGTCCCCTAGAAGGAGTTGGGTCCTTAGTCAGGGTCCAGAGGGAGTAACGTCCCACTAAGAAATCGTCCACTCCGTAGTCCCTTCGGGTCACTTTTGTTATCTGTCCTTATAACAAAAGGGTCTTTTATTAAAAAAAGTCTGTCAAATCGAACAACCTCCTTTTCATAAGAGATCTTTGTAAAGAAAAGGATAACAAAAGGGGATTCTTAGATTCGATAGGAAGAGACTGACCTACTATTTCCTGTCAAGTCTTTTGTCTTCAATAATTGATGGGTTGTCGTTTACTTTGATTCGTGGAGTAGGGGTCCAGGTTTTCGACTGTAGACCAGATGGACTGTCAACATAAGTCCTTATACGTATACTATCACAGTTCGAGTATGATGGTTCCCCCGACTTTTTACCACTGTAGCTTGAATTCTTCTTTCATATTAGTGTTACACAAAGACGTCAAACGTTCGAGAAGTAAGGGAGTCAATGCTCATACACGTGTACTCAAAAGCAACGGTCCGGAAAGGGTCTAAGTCGACTTCGTGTCTTTGATCCTTTGATTAGAAGTGTCGAACACAAGTCGACTTCTGAGGTAAAGAGATAAATTTTGTCTGAGGGTAAGGACCCTAGGAAGAGTTCAGAAGTTTCTATGTATCAGATACGTGGCTTTTACCCTTTTCCCCTTCTTTCTCATTCCCTTTATTGAGTACGTACCCTCTTTTACAATACCTTATAATCTCTATACTCCGTCTTATAATGTGTATCTCACCTATACCAATTTTGGTAACCTTAGTCTTACTGACTGGGTTCCAGTAAGTCGTGTGTACAAGAACTCAAATCAAACCTTAAACCAGACAGAAAAAATAGATCAAAATACACCAAGTAGTCACCAACGTTTCAGATCACTATATTTACACATCACTCCTGATCTCGTCGTTTTTCACCCACTAACGGAGATGGGTGGTTTTTTTTCTTTTTTCCACTTATGAAGGACACAGGGTTTAGGTCTCAACTATACTGGTGTGACTCGACGGAAGGGGTCTTTCTCCCCTCTCCCAGGGTCATAATCCTCACCCCGTTACCGTGGGACTTTTAGGGGTGAGAGGACACACCTGACCTCGGTAGTCCGACAACCATACACTCACGTATTCTGTGATCTGGAATCGAGTTCTTAGAGTGTACTTTTTATTTCTATCTATAAAAGAAGTTTTATTGAGTTATCTCAAGAATAAACCGAAGGGTCCACCACGCTCGTCATTTCTTGGGTGGACGGTCACGTACTCATCATTCTCTACGTCCAAGTTAGGGACCCACCCCTTCTAGGGGACCTCCTCCCGCACCGTTGGGTGAGGTCATATGAACGGACCTCTTAGGGGTACCCATCTCCTTGGACCACCCGATGTCAGACACTCCAGTCTGTGTTGAATCGTACGTACGTTCGGCCAACAATAAATGAGTTTCATATTACACGTAGAATAGAGACCGAGTAAAATTAGAAGTGGTAAAAGGACGTGTAGGGTACAGGTAAGGTGGAGGTTCAGAGACGAGGACAGACTTCGTGAACGGACGACTACCTGTGTCTAGTCAGAGGGTTCGGGGAAGGAAGGGGTGTCCGGTAGTTTTAGTACAAAGGTAGACGTGAGCTACTTGAGGTTCAAGGACAGAGGTACACAGAGACGACGATTACTAAAAGGGAAACACGGTCACTCAGTAGCAGGGAGCTTCAAGTTCAGAGAATGCCTCTCCTCTACAAAGTAAATTTAGACAATTTTTACTAGGTTCTTCTGATAAGTACACTACGTTTGTAGGAAGTCCTCAACCTAACAGAGAAGAAATCTTTACACGTCCCACCCCTCCCCACCCCTCCTTCGAAATATCCTATTTCTTTTCTTGTTCCTTCTCTTTTGACTGTTATAGACTGACTGACCTCGGGAGTCACTCGGGACCTACCCGTTCTCCCGGGTCTCGACGGAATATAGTGGGCCCCCCACCCCGGTCCGGTGGACGGGACTCAAAGACCAACTCGTCCTGCAAGTATCCCTGTTTTTCAAGCGGATTCAAGGTAAGCGATTACGCCAAGGTCCGTGATGGACCCGGATTCAAATAAGATGTGTAGAAAATCTAGTCACAGAAAGAAAAAAAATACATAAATAAATAAATAAACCGACGTGACCCAGAATCAACACCGTATACCCTGGTCCGAGGGGGTGGTCCCTAACTTGGACTCGGGGGATACAACCATCGTGTCACAGAGTCGGGGACCAGGGGGTCCCTTCAGGGTCTCGTCGGAGAGAACCCAGTCGTGGTCTGTGTGTCTATGACGAGTTCTGCGACGAACTGAGGTGGACGATCATTTGGTGCAGACACACAGACAGACACGAACAAGGACGACCTCTCGTCGAGGACTACGTGGGACAGGTGTAAGAATTGACACAGATATTGATACTGGAGTACGACATTTACATGTATTTGATTGTGTCACATTATAGACATTTAGTGTTGATCTATATGCATATACGTACGTACGAGTCAGTACGGACTGAGAAACACTGGGGTACCGAGGAGAGAGGTACCTTAAAAGGTCCGTTCTTATGACCTCACCCAACGGTAAAGGAAGAGGTCCCCTAGAGGGTTGGGTCCATAGCTTGGGTGTTGAGAACTCAGAGGACGTAGTCGTCCTCCTAAGAAAATTGTCGACTCGATGGTCCTTTCGGGTGTGTATATATATATGATCACAGATATAGGGGTGCTTAAACATCTTTTCGTAAAAAAAATAAATGTAGACAATTTTTTGACCTCTTCCCTAACCGTTAGGTGAGGTCATAAGAACGGACCTCTTAGGATACCTGTCTCCTCGGACCGTCCGGTGTCAGGTACCCCAGCGTTTATCAGTCTGTGCTGACTCGTTGGTTGTGATGAAATGTTTTTGTTAAAGTTTTTTAAATAAAAAAAAAATTAAAAATTAAAAAAAAATTTAAAATTTTAGAAATTAAGAATGTACGCAAGGGTTTGTACTTGGGGGGAGGGTGGAGGGAGGGGTATTGTAGAGAGACCCAGTAGGGGTACGTGGTCGGGGTTCGTACGACATAGGACGCAGTCTGTATCTGACCGCTAAGTTAAGAATGTACTATCATATGTACAATCTTACGGTAAGAGGGTTTAGTAGGGTGGGAGAGGGAGAGGGAGACTCAGGTTTTCAGGCAATATGTGTAGACACAGAAAAAAGGACAGAACGTATGTCCCAGCAGTAACGGTAGAAGGATTTAAGGTATATATACACAATCATATGACATAACCACAAAAAGAAAGACCGAATGAAGTGAGACATATTAGCCGAGGTCAAAGTAGGTAGAGTAGTCTTGACTAAGTTTACTTAAGAAAAATTGCCGACTTATTATGAGGTAACACATATACATGGTGTCGAAAGAATAGGTAAGTAGACGACTACCTGTAGATCCAACAAAGGTACAGGACCGATAACATTTGTCACGACGCTACTTGTAACCCCATGTACACAGAGAAAGTTAAGACCAAAGGAGCCACACATACGGGTCTTCACCCTAACGACCCAGTATTCCATCAGATAGACGTTCGTTATTTACGACCTCTCCCACACCTCTTTTCCCTTGGGAGGATGTGACAACCACCCTTACGTTTGATCATATCGGTGATACCTCTTGTCACACCTCTAAGGAGTTTTTTAAATAAAATTGTTTGAAATACGTAAAGAAGGATCTTCTAACTTCGTCTCATAAAGGTTGGGGGAAGGAGAGAGGGACCTTTTACGAAGAGTTGATTCTCACGAATTGTGTCGAGGACCGGTGAGATCCGTGCGAGTAAGTCGACTCGTCCCACACTTAAGGGTGTTAACATAAATAGGTTTATACATTGATGATATATAAAGATTAAAACATAGGTTTTTCGTACTTGTGCCTATACTACTCTAATTATCATTTACGGTTTCTCATTCTATATATTCCTAAGAACGTATTACAGAGACCTTCTTATAAGAGGAACCTTCTTTTATATCCGTCATTATTTAGTTCTACGAAGTCTCAATGTACTTCATCTACTTAAAAGTAGTATCTTTTATTCTGGAAAATGAGTTTACTTTAGTAAGTAAATCTCGTCTTTACATTTTGAAATTTACCGTCAAGTCTATCGAAGAGGGGTTCCCTTTGAGTCTGAGTAGACTCACGCAATTGTACGAAATCACAGGACAAGGGATTTTCGAACCTTTCACCTTTAAAAATCCTTTGTTTTTAAATCACAAGTGTTACATTTACGAAAAAAATAATAATACTTTCACAAATTTGTGATGTTTCGTAATGCGCTTTTGATTGGGTTAAGGTTAGGATTGTGACAGTGGATAGTAATAAAACATTATAGTTTCTTCGAAAACTTACTTTTCGGTTCGTATTAACGGAAAATTTGGTAGTCATAATGGTCGAAAATTCGTGTTCTTTATTTACACAAGTGGTTTTTAGTCATTTCTCAAAGAAATTTTGTTTTTCACTAGGTCCGATTAATGTTTTCTTTAATTTTTGACTATCGACAATCCTTTAACATCCAAAGGGAGTGCTACTAAGAGGTACAACTTTTAAGATCTTTTACTTATCTGTCAACCATTGTCACTCGCAAAAGACTCCTCGACGATACGTACTTATTCAAATAAATAAGGTGTGTGTGTATGTGTCCGTGTGTGTACATGTGTGTGTGTGTGTGTGTGTGTGTGTGTGTGTGTGTTTCACTCTTGGTACACTTTCACCAGAGAGAATGTTTTACTTCAATGTAATGTCCTCTACGGGGCCTCAAACGCCTAGTACGTAAGAGGAGGTGACTACAAACAAACCAATTATTCTGTGTCCAACTCCCCCACGGGCACCAGTAATCTCCGACCAGGGTAGAGTTCACCGAAAAGATGTTCCGAAGGACACTTTACCAAAGGAAAAATTTGTACTAATGTGTAGAATGACTTAGAGGATAATACTTACTACACCCGCTCCTTGAAGAGACGTGCTACCATAAAGGTAGAAGAGAGAAGAAGAGGACCTTTGAACGGAGGGGGTCGGGGAGTAGTCACTCTCCCCGTCGACGAGACTGTGATTGAGTGCCATGACCCCTCTGCAGCTCTGTCACCGACCCGTGTCGGTCAGTCCCGGAGGGGATGAACACTGAAAGGACATTTGAGCCACCGTTCTGAACCCGAGGTGCAGACACTACGTCCGCGTCAACATGTTCCGCCAACATTCTTACACTTTGCTGGGTCTGCGCCGACCACTAGGCTCACAAAGTAGGTGGAGGGACCTTCGTGACAAAGACGGAAAGGGAGAAGGGGAGTTTAGTAAATTTTTAGGTAGTGTGTATACCGGAGGTCAGTCCGAGTAATTCGTTATTCTTATCCAGCAAAATTGCGGGACGTAATGGGCGATGCGGTTTGTAAGACTCCCTGTGCACTCTACGTAGACAGAATTAAACTGAGTATGAGGACTTAAACTGAGTCAAGTCCTTGTCAACACTACCACCACTGGAACCAAGAGAAGAGGCTGTGAGGGGAAGGAGAGAGTGTCGAAGAAGGGAATAGGAGAGAAGTAAAGGGAGGGAGAACCTAATACTATTGACGGAAAGAGTCTCGAGTGGAGTCCCAAAAAAATTAAAACGCATACATAACATAAAAGAGTGCCGACACGACGCAGAAGTAGTGACGTTTCCGAAGAGAGGTCCACACTGGTCGCCCCCGGTGAGAGCGGTACCCCGTGTTCGAAGAGGAACACCGCCGACGACAACGACGTCTCGGGCCCGAGTTCCCGCACACCTGAAGTCGATAACGTCGCGAACCCGAGTCCAAGTCATCAACGTCGTATTCCCGAATCAACGGGTCGTCGTGTATCTTAGAAGGGCCTAGTCATTAGTTTGGACACAGAGGACGTACGTACGAACGTACGTACGATTCAACACAGACTGGAGTGTCTGACATCGGGTGGTCCAAGGAGATGGGTACCCCTAAGAGGTCCGTTCATATGACCTCACCCAACGGTGCGGGAGGAGGTCCCCTAGAAGGGGTGGGTCCCTAACTTGGACGTAGAGAATGATGAGTACGTGACCGTCCACCCAAGAAATGGCGACTCGATGGTCCCTTCGGGAATGGAGCCCCAAATTTACAATTGAACTTAAGTAATCCCTGGTCTACCTTTTACTTTCTGGTAACAAAAATTTGAACCTGACTCAATCTTTCGTTTCCCGGAAAAAGCACGTAGATAGTCGGTCGAAGTAGGTATGGACCCTAGTGGAAATTTTACCCTACAAGCAAATTGGCAAATAAGTAAGAAGTTCTTACCTCCCAGGGGACGACAAGATCCGAGACCATATGTTCCACTCGGACTGTAGACGGAGTGGGAACCCCCAGGTACGTCAGTTGGGTCGGGGGAGACGGGGTCCTGTTGACTGAGTCCTTCCTACTATTAGTTATTTTCTCCTTCTGTTTTCTCTTCTGTTAGGAACCCAGGAAAGCGAAGGGAAGACTCATTTATAAAGAATTTGGATGTGGTGCTCGGTCTGTCGTTCCAAACGACAGTCTGTCTCCTCTGTCTGACGTTAGAGTTGGAGGTAATCTCTGAACCCTGAAGCACTAAATCCTGAAAGACAAACCTTTTCATTCAGTCGTGGGATCTAGTTTTACGTGATTCCTTTTTTGCAGGAATCGTTTTCACGTTTGCATTTCTAGTCACATTAGTCGATTCTGAAGCATTTTTTCATACTGGTTGGTATAAAGTATTTTTAAACCTCTTAATCCCTCGAAACAAGAATGGAGACAACTGACAACGACACTCTTCGACCTCCCCGACTGACACAAGTCATGCAAATACGTTCAATTAATTCGTTTCAGTCAAAAACATAAGAGGTCGTTAAACTCATCCAGTATTACATGTATTCGGTTAGATTACCAAAAAAGAGAGAAGGGTTCGAAATTAAGTAAGTAAGTCAATTATCGATTCGTAGGGGGTCTCCGCAGTCCACAATGTGACTCCTGGACATATTTGTTTCATTACATCAGGATTTTAGATGTCCTAGGACTCTTTTTGAAATTACTTTATCGGTACGGTTATTTCGGGAGTGACTCCCGAGGACGCGGGCCTCTGACCGATAGGCACGTCACTGGGCACACGGTACACCGAAGACTGGGCCTTCGGACTTATGGTGGTAGATGATTTGGCGTCCGAAGAGACGTGCAGTCTGGAGCTGAGGGTAAGAGACATAATCAAACCGAAACAGTGAAAAATAGTCCATATTTTATATTCGTGTCGGAGACTGCTTGTGTCGTGTCGAGTGCCCTGGTCGGGTTCGTCTCCCTCCTCGAACCTCGAGTAGGCCGGAGAGGTTGGCGCGACGGGGTGCCTCGAGTGGTGTGGTGTGCCGGGTGTAACTTGGGAGGAGAGGAAGGAGAGACTTGTAGAATGAGCCGCTGTCTACACGTCAACCCTCCGAGACTAAGACCGACTCAGTCTCAAACACTCAGACAAGGTCGGGCACGCGATGTACGGTGCCCGTAGCACAGTCAGTCCAACATGTAGTTGGACGACTGTTTGCCTCTTCCTGTTCCTCCCCCACCTGCCCAGTGGGTCAGGTCTCGTCCCGGTCGAGAGCCCCCCGTCGGGTCCTCTGGAGTCCTCTCCTCGTTTCCTTCCTGGAGACGGAATCTGTGAGGTCAGCAGGAACTACTCTGGGGTTCCTCGGACTTACATCATAGGTGACGTGACGTCGGGAGATGCCTCCGGACAACTTACCCCTGTCCTGTCGTTTCACGTCTCGTTGGAACCCCTGCGACTGGTCGTCAGGCAATCCATGTTGCACAGTCGTGTGAAGGACGGAACAATTTTCTGTCTTTAAGTTTAATCAAGTTGAGTTCGTTACAAACAACTCGCAGACAAAACAAGGTCCCGTTTCGTATCAGAGACCCTTCTAATTTTGAATGAGTCCCTCTGTCTTCAAATTTGTTTACTTACGGTAAATCGTAGTATACAGGACGTCTCGTCCACCCCTTACTCCACACCACTCCTGTCTTCTGCTCCACGGCACCGGTCTACTGTGGCAGTGCTTTAGTTTGCTCCGTTGTGTTACTTTAGAGTTAAGGACAAGGACGTTTAGTTCTGTTTAATATGTTGGTACCAGACACAAAGGAACCTGGTCTTTCTGAACCTATAGTTCCTCGTGTTGTCTCCAGCGTAAGAGAAACTTAAGAATGGTGGAACAAGATAACAAAAAGGTCGGTCATTACTTCCAATCGTACGCACGTGAACACGCGTGTGTGTGTGTGGATGTGTACGTGTATACATATATATGTGTGTGGTGCTGTACTCCTCTTTATCTGAGTAAGGGGACTATGTCACTATATGTGTGTGCGCGTGTGTGTGTGTGTGTGTGTATGTGGTCCTGTACTCCTCCTTATCTGAGTAAGGGGACTATGTCACTATGTGTGTGTGGGTGTGCGTGTGTGTGTGTATGTATGTGTGTGTGTGTGGTCCTGTACTCCTCTTTATCTGAGTAAGGAGACTATGTCACTATGTGTGTGTGTGTGTGTGTGTGTGTGTGGTCCTGTAAGAGGACAATGTCACTGCTCGAAAAAAAAGAACGTCGACGATTTACGGAAACCTCTTCACTCCGACTTTAAAGTCGAAGTTTTTATAGTGTCAACTACAATGAATCTTGTCGACCACCAAAGGTGGCGAGCGAGGGACCACCGGTGACAAGGTTAAACACCGATCGGAACAGAAGTCTGTAGAGCCCCGTTGGCCTTATGCTGTCCTACTGTCTAGCAGGAGAGTTACCTATGACTGTTTGTTTAATCACGTTTCTACGAAAAGCATCGGCTGGTCTACACAACTCAAGATAGTATACCTTGTTCGTTACTCTTTGACAGGTCCGGGTAGACACGGAAGATAAGAAATAAATAGAGGAGGGAGAGAGAGAAAGAGAAAAGACAGAGGGCCACGTGACAATACTCTGTGTTTCACGACTCAAATGCACACGTGACTTACCTGCTAAACCCTTCGACCGGAGTGTCGATACCGACTTTGAAAGGATCCTCTACTAGGTCCCTTTAATCCGGTTGGTCACTAGTTCGAGAGGTCCCCGTGTACTTTCAGTAAACACTGGAGGGGGGGCTAGGGCGGTGGTGGTACTCTTATACTTCAAAATAGTGTTCCGGCATGTGAGGTCCTTCTCCGACGTCTCATTCGTTAGACGGAGGCACTCTAAACCTTGGTGCCGAGGTTGTATCTGGGTGGACCCTACGTGTCGTATATGAGAACAGGTATCTGTCTCACAGGTGATCTGATCACCCGCTATTGGGACCTGAGGCGAATGAGGATTCAGGGTACTTTTGTAAAATGATAAGAGGACGCAAAGAGTCACTGTTAGTCAGTTGTCAGAAACTCCGGGCTGACACATAGATCTTGGGTGATCATACTTCTGCACACACTTTCTCCTTAACTACGGGGTGGAGGTCTTTTCGACTCACAGGGGAACACCTACCCCTTGTGACACTTTCGGGCCGACCACGTGTCGTAGGAGACTACTCCGACCACTCCGAACTCTGGTACTCACAAAGTCCTCTCTCCTCCTGCCCCTCCAAAGATCCTCGAGTACGTCCAGGATCTCTCCTGGGTCCGTATCTCGAGTCGGAACTCCTGACTCACCCTGAGTCTCCTCACCCTCTTTCATTCGTCGTCGTTGAAGTCCACCCCTCCACTTCTCGCCGCACTCGTCATCGGACTCCGGTCCTCCGAGGACACAGGGCCCCGGAGATCGAACCCCCTCCTCCGTCCCCACACCGAGCTCTCCGCCCGACGTCGGTCCCACCTCTGGACGGCCCCCACCCCCCGGTCCTATGACCCGCCTCTTCCCCGACCAGGTCCGTGGTAGTGACCGGCACGTTCAACCGTCGGGCACGGGGGTCGAGACGTCCTGTTCATCTGTCGGAGCAAGATGGGCACCGAGGCCTACCAGTTCGACACCCCGAGTAGTGACTGTCTCTGGTCCTCCCACCCACAGTAACAGGACGAGATTCCCCGGTGAACAGAAGTGAGTAGTGTCCTGGGGACACCCCTACTCACTCAAGTGACGACGTGGGGGTCCCACATCTTAGTGCAGACCGGACTTCAACAGTTACTTATATAAAAAGTTATGTACTTATTCTAAGACATTAGTTTCCTGGGAACACTCCTAACAAGGTTAGGGTGTATTGGGGACTCCGGGGGTCTGAGGGCGTCGAAAATCTTTACCGGTTGAAAATGGGTCTTTTTAGGTAACCGAACGTACTGCAGTAGCCCATTGTTGGGACTTCAATTTTGACCCAGTGAACTCACGGTAATAATATCAATACAACTCGTATCGACCTCAAGTCTAGGGATTCAGGATCGTCCGGGGGACCGGACCTTTGGTCGTGGGGCGCGTTTAGGAGTGTCCTCCGTTCCTGACGTCTTGGGTACCCGTGTCCGTACACGACAAGAACTGGTACTCCGACCAACCAGACAAGTTCGACGATATTGTTTCCCGGGGTCGTCCCCAGGAAGGGGTGTCGAGACCTCCGGCACCTAGGTTTTAGTTTCGTGGTGACACAGACCACTTCAGGGAGGAGGACCAAGTGTCTGACGTAGAAGAGCGACCCAGGAGTGTACGTCCTTCCCGTCCCCGAGAGCCCTAGAGCAATGTTTCTGTGTCTAGGGTAGGATCCCCAAGGTGGAAGTGTTGGAGTAGTGGAGGGTACTCTACTCCGGGCGGAGGACTGTGGTGGTGTGACCCTCAGTCCAAAGGTGTATACTTAAATCTCCTAAGTCTGTGAGACAGACGTCGTTTTAGACTGAGGTGGACTCACGTCTTCCAAGGAAAACAGACCTAATCTAGTTCCGTCCAGGGTTCACCATAGACTTGGGTAAGAAAGAGGTGGGATTACTGGACCGGTAGTAGTAACCGGAACTGAAAAAAATAACTTCACATCAACTAAATGTTACAACACAATCGAAGACGACATGTCGTTCACCGAGTCAATGTGTATACACATTGGAAGAAGTATCAGAAGAGGTAACACCGCGTAGTGTCCTCTGAGTCACACCAAGGGACACGCATTCTGGAATGTCAAACACCCGAGATGTAGATTATTAAACGTAGACGATTAAGGTTTGAGAGGTAGGATTCCCCCTGACCCCTTGGAGTTTAGACAAGAGATACAGACTCAGACAAAGACAAAGTATTTATACAAGCACAGTATAAAATCTAAGGTGTATATTCTATATAGTANATACACATTGGAAGAAGTATCAGAAGAGGTAACACCGCGTAGTGTCCTCTGAGTCACACCAAGGGACACGCATTCTGGAATGTCAAACACCCGAGATGTAGATTATTAAACGTAGACGATTAAGGTTTGAGAGGTAGGATTCCCCCTGACCCCTTGGAGTTTAGACAAGAGATACAGACTCAGACAAAGACAAAGTATTTATACAAGCACAGTATAAAATCTAAGGTGTATATTCTATACAGTATACCATAAAGACAAACAGACTAAATGAAGTGAGTCATACTGTTAGAGATCCGGGTAGGTGTAACGACGTTCACCGTAATAAAGTAAGAAAAAATACCGACTCATTATAAAGTAAAATATATATATATATACGTGGTGTAGAAATAGGTAAATAGGTAGACAGTCACATGCAAATCCAACGAAGGTATAGAACCGAAAACATTTGTCACGACGTCACTTGTATCCCCACGGACACGGAATAACTTAATCTCAAAAGAGGTCTACATACAGGTTCTTTCAATAACGACTATCATTAACAGTAAAATCAAAAGACTCCTTGGCGGTATGAGAAAAGGTATCGCAGATGTGGTTAAATGTAAGGGTGGTTGTCACATCCTCCTAGCGGAAAAGGGGTGTGGGAGAGGTCGTAAATAACAACCATCTGAACAACTACTTCCGGTAAGACTCGTCACACTCCACCCTGGAGTAACACCAAAACTGAACACAAAGAGATTGTCACTCACTGTGACTTGAAGATAGACACACAAACAACAGTAACCGGCACTGAGAACGATCGCGAAACTGACCTCCACCTTCCACACCCCGGAACTCACCAAGGGGACGTGTCTCCCGCCCCCCTACGTCTTGTGTCGTCTCGCCTCTCGTTCCTAGGTCCCTGAGTCTACGGTTCTGACGGGAGAGCCAGAGGAGACGTGACTGGGTGAGTCCCATCTGTCCGTTACGTCCGAGGGTCCCTCCTTCCCTCCTTCCGAGTTGTGGGTACGGAACCCTGGCACAAGACCAAACAGGACCCTCACTCGGTGTCAGGACCTGCACCAGGAGGCGGGAAACGTCGACCCCAGGGCTCAGGCTCCTGTGACGGGAGGGGAGAGCGACGAGACCCAGGAGACGGAAAAGTCAACTAGGAGAAAGACCTACTACTGGCGGACGGTAGTCGGTGACCCCCAAAATAAGAAGTAGCATTTTTCTACATTAGGTCTCCGGTCGAAGACAAAACATCTATCTCAGCCCTCTAGTCGGACTTGAGATTTAGTATATTTGGAGAATACTACTTTAGGGGAGCTTACAGTTGCACGTCAGAACTATTAATCTATTTATACGGGCGTGACCAATGGTCGATCGCTGCCTAGATTAATACAATAAAGGGCACTGACGTGATCAGACTGTGATGGAGTAGTTTGTAGACAGAGACGGTGAAGAACAGTCGGAATGTGTCTCGACAGCTACATTTTTGTGAATATTTTCATTGACGAGTTTGTCCTTGTAGAGGTCCGTCCTGAGTACTTTGTCTCTTTACCGTGTTCAACACACGTGGTCCAATCTCGACGTCTTCCCCAAAGGACGACTGCTCGTCCCACGTTCCGAAAATTTATAATAGTAAGTGTAAAGTAGTATATCGTTTACGAGGACGGATTAACGATTTACAAAAGAGAACACGAATTTAAGGTACGGTGTCTAATAAAATTTTAACTGAAATGTTATAAATAAAATGAATAGAAGAGTTCGGTCTGGTCCGAATCGGGTATCTAAAACACTTAATAATTAAAAATTTTCGTTAAACACGATGTAAAATGAGAACCTATTACAGGTCTCTCTGTGACTAAAGACCGGGTGTTGAATCTCTTGACTTAGTGAAACTACGTAGAAATTAGACTTCTCCGAATTTCGCTCGTGTCGTTACAACACGTTTTCGATTGCTCATGTATGAACTGTACATCTAGGTCGCTACTCTCTCCTCTGAGGACGAAGCCGTCCAGCAGACTCGCCCTCGGAACCTGTACCTGGAGTGGTCAATAGACTGTTTTTGACGAACCTCCCCGATATGTCTTCAATTGTTTTGGCACCACACGTGTCGTGGTAACGTGTGGTACTGGGTCGGAGGTCTGAGGGACAAGGGAAGTTCCCCACCGAGGACCGAGGGGATCTTGGGTCGGGTGAAACCCTCGGGTCTATCTGGAGGATGTGACTAAAAGAGAAGTGACGAATTCATATAATATCACTCCCAGGTAGAGGTAAGTGGTCTAAGATAGTTACGTAAATTTAGTATATGTTTTAGTTCTCAGTGAAGGGTCTGTGTCATCGGTTTACACAGCGGAACGTAAAAACACACATACGTTGGGGGACGAAGGAGGAACAAAAAGAATTTTAGTCACGACAGGTGTATGGATCGGGGAATTGGAATAAACGGGGTTTAGGTCACAATTCCCTCTTAGACAAAGAAGGTCCCGATACAGCAATGTGAATGTTTTCCTCATATCCTGTATGTAGTTGAGTCAGTTCGTTTATTGAAAAGGATCAGATCAAAATAGGAAAGGACTTTGACTTAGTGATAAAAATTACAATTATTTGTCGATTAGGTGAGTTAACTTCGTCGAAAAAATGTGTTTTGGTTAAACTACTTTACCAATTCCTTTTGGCTTGGTTTGTTAGTAAAACACTGTATCGTCGGAGTACGTGTTTTTCTCACAAAAGTAAGAGTCAACCACAGAGGTATAAGGGTTGACATGAGAGGTCGAGACTGCTCCACTCCACGGACGGGTAGAAAGTAGGGGTATGAGAGGTACATACCCGGGAAGGTAGGTATTAAGACGGGTGGATGGTAGGTGAGTAGGAGGTCCGGGTCTCAGGAACCGGGGTCCCGGACGGCGGGAGGACATCCGAGACCAGGGTGACAGACACCCCACCCAGGGTTCACTCCTCTTCGCCCTGTCCGAACCCCCCCTTTCCCTGATAGTCGCAGGGGTTCTCCGGACGGGGACCTACGCCAACGGTATCACTACGAGTACTATTGAGTACCCTTCGACGAGGAAGACATCGTTCCCCTCTTTTACTTCCACGTCTCCCACTGGCCGAGGGTCCCCGACTCCGCCCCGTACCGAGGTGTCACCCTGGTTCTCGATACGGGTGTAGAGGACCCCTGGTCACCTGGACGGGTCTCGATCTCGACCCGCGTGATTGTGACGGGGTGTGGTCTCGGAGGTCTGGGAAGGTCCTACGCACGTGTCCAGTGATGGTAACCCAGACGGGTGTAAGTGAGCCCATCGTCGGGAAGACCCCAGAAACACGTACCCGAGTCTTCATGTAAGATGACAAAACCTGTCAAAACTTAAATATCTACTTTATCGAGATTTCTTTTTTCTTGTTAAAACTTCGTCCTCGTCTCAGGGTTTGGGTGTCTCGATTTGAGTTCAACCGAATCTAAACGAGTGTCTATGAAATGTAAGTAAACAAGTCGTTTGAGAGGAAGGTCGTTTACAAAGGGTAGAGGGAAGAGTCGTGTGAACGCACCAGGTCCGCCGTCACCTGTTCGGGTCGAGAACTCCTACAAAACGTTAAAACGAACTTCCGGGTTCCCGACGGGATCCGGACTGGGGGTACCTCCTTGGTGGGGGGGGGGTCCATAGGGTCGAGTGCCCTCCGTGACCCGAGCGACTCTCTTCCCGCGAGCTGGCCCGTGGACGTAGAGTTAACAACGGAAGTGGGGTTTGTGGACGTACCTCAGGAACTGTTAAAGAGTCTTTGTTCTCAGGAGGAGTTTTAAGGACCATTGAGTTGGTCCTGTTTCATCTTTGTTTCCACAGTCGGGACAACTTCCGAGATGAAGACAGTACAAAGATTCAGTCAAGGTTCTTTTTTAACAAGATTTGTCCTCAAAAGCTCTTAAATGCATCTCTTTGCCGTGATCGTCGTTACTTCGTTGTCTGAGACGAGAAGACGAAAAGACTTCCGTTCAGGGTCCACCATGACTCGGGTAGAAAAGAGGTGGGTCCCAGGGTGGGACCACTGGACCAGGGGTAGTGACCGGTACTGAAAAAATAACTTCGTAACAACTGAATGTTACAACACAAAGACTGTTTCGTCTTTTTGTTATCGACAACGATGTCTTAACTAAGACAACTCGTATGTCCACTGTGAACGCCATACGTCCGTGAAAGTGTCGGGACCCTTGTCGGGAACGTAAAGGGGTCTTGAGTGTTAAGCGTCCCAGACACCCGACTCCTGAGACGTCTGTACCAACGAGACGTCTTCGGCACTCAGTCTCGGACTCACACTCACACTCGTTTAGTACATTAGGAAGGAACGGAGCCAAAAGAATAACTACTCTTCCTCCGTTATGATCGTCGATTGTTGACGGGGCTCACAATCAACTCCACTATGTCTTTTAACTACAAAATGAAGAAGAAGAACTCTGTATCAGCTATGGTCATTGTTGGTTTATTCGTCGTAGTTCGGACAATGTCTGGGACCCGACCCATCCTCCAGCCCCCGACAGGAGTTAGTTGAGCACGACATGGGTCCCAGAGACTCCTGGACGGCCCTCGTCCATCCTTCCGAGAGGCCCCTACCTCCTCCGTCCAGTCCCCGAGACGTCGGGGTGAGTCGAAATTACGGTCCTGAACATACATCCTTCGAAGGTGGACTCTAAATCGAATTACACCCGTTTTTCTCTCCATCCCAAGTCGTTCAAGAACTTGTTAAAATCACTCTTCTTGGTCATCTTTTCTAGACGAGGTCCCGAATTAGATGACGAAGGAACCCCTACTCTCTCTACCAGGATTATATAAAGAAAGGTCGAGTCTAAACCCCTAAAGTCTTGGTGACAGGTAGTGAATCGGAGACCCCCAGACCAGTCGTAGGAAATCCAGGTACCTAAAAGGACTTAGTCGGTTCAGACAGAGCCGTTCACCCCGTCTGCGGTCCAGGACCCGCCGAGTGTCGAGAGTTACGACGGGGGTTCCGGGTGTGACGCCGTCGATCTCTCGCCTAGAGACTCAGGACGCTACTGTACAAAAGTGGTCCGCGTGCCCACTGGTCTCACCACAGCACGTAGGGTCACGGGACCGGACCTAGACAGGAACGGTGAGACTACGTACGGTCGTCACGTTACTGTCGGGCACCCCCGTCCCCCACCGAGACAGAAACACCGTAATAACCAGTAGAGCTCTGAGTTCCCGTCCGACAGTCGAACGACGGACCCCTGGTCTGTGTGTCTGGTAATAGTGAGGGCTCGTACAGTGTCTTCTTCCCGGGTGTGTGAGTCTCTGTACAGGGGTCCTCGACCGGCCGGAGTTCCTTCGAGGAACCAGTCCGCGGACCGTGCGTTTGAGAGTCCAGGGTCTGTGTTACTGGTACTCGATGTCACAGGTGTGTCGGTACTAGGTCCCCACAGGAACTTGACCGAACCAAGTTTCTTTCCCAAACGGAGGACAAACAGGAGCACAACTTTGTTATACGAATGTAAAACAAATTTACGTTGAATCCTCCAACAGTATTCCTTCCATGTCTCTTCGTCCTCGGCCAGTCGTCCTTCCGTGGAGTAGGCCCCACGGGGGTCGGAGGCTCGAGGTCTTCCCCGTACCACGGGTCAAGAGAGACTCGGGGTTCCCGTTGGTCTGGGGTCTGTGTACCCGTCGACCCCGACACTGTGACGGGGAGCGAGCAGAGGTTGGTCGTGGTGACCCTGCCCTCGAGGTGTCCTCGGTTCCTCGGCTCCTCCTCCACGTCCGGACTCCGGTCGCGACGGCTTCGAGGTGCGCACTGTGCGCCTCGGGACCCTCCCGGACCCAGAGTCGTGTCTCATTGTGCCCGAGAGGACGGTCGTCCTCGGTGCTCTCCACAAACAACCGTTCCGATCACGGACTACTCCGTTGGTACCTTTGGGAGCTAAGACATCAAGAATATTCTCGGGGGTGTATCTCTTCGAAGGTTGACTTTTTCGTCACCACGCTTAGGTGCGGGGTAAGGACACAAACTCACAGTGAGGTCGAGGGTTGTCGGACGGGGTTTGCCAATGAGACATAGCACCCCGAACTGAGGTTTATGTGTCTTTGTCCAGAAGTCCGTTTAATTTTTGTACGTAAACGGTGTAGAATGATGGTTTGACTCGGTTTACGTTTTATTCTCGTAATTTTACTCGGAGTGTTCCTACCCCCTGAGCGTGACACAGGGCCATAGGCCGGCAACATTGTGGACCACGCAGAGGGGGTCTGTCTGCTCGTGCGTCGGCGGTTATTGAGTCCCACAAAATAGTGACACACAGGCATCCGGTCCGTAGTCTACCCTTCTGTGAGAACTTTGTCTTAATTTATCAAAATCTAGATTAAAATGGTCGGACTTGGTCCAACGTCTAACTAAAAGTACCGTAGATTATCTCTTGTGTGTGCACCGGGTAGAATATCTTTTAGGTAGATGGTGTGACGAAAGGTGGGTCAGACGACGAGTGATCTTCATTATTCTTTGATTATAAAGTGTTCGTCACACAGCAAGACATTTACCGGAGTACGAGGTTTCCTCGGTCCTCGGCGGGTAGTCCGTCGGGTCCGGGGATCCGGAACAGTCACGGCCTCGGCGGGGTAGGTCTGGGACGGGCTCTCGCGGGTCTCCGCACACGGGTGTCGGGTAGACGGGGTTGTGAGCGGGGGAAAAGGTGAGCACAGAGGATAAGGGCACAAGTCCGGACGGGGGTTTAGACCCGTCACGACCCGACACGGTGTGTTGTCTGTACCATTAGAGCGACCTGCTGGAGACGGAGGAGGTAGTGGTCACTGCAGATGTGACCGGGCACACGACCAGTGTTGTCTCGCAGTTCTCCTCTTGCGCCTGAGGTGTGTCCGGACTAGGGTCACACTTATGTGTGGAGTCTGAGATGTGTTCGGACCCACGTCACGCTTGTGTGTGGAAATCTACTCCTAAAGAAAAAAATTAAATCTACGTGAAAGAACGGTTCTCAGGGACAGTCAGTGAACAGTCAGGAAGCTCGGGTGACAAGCACACTTCACGTCTCGTTCTAGATCCCCCTGGACCACACCAAAGTCCACGGGGAGGGGGAGAAGGGTTTTATTACGTCCACATCAACCTGGACTACTTTTACACCCCCCGTTCGCTCACGCCCCTGTGACCCCTGGGTACAGGCCCGGAGTCTGACAGAACCTACTCTAAGGACAGGACGGGAAGAAGAGGGGATGGGGGAGAGGGGAAGGGGGAAAAAAGGAAGGGGGGTGAGTGGTAGGTCTTGAAAATACAAACGACGGGAGCCCGGGGGACCCGGGGGTCAAGTCTTGGTTCCGAGGTCCGGGTGTCACCTCCCCAGGTGGGTCTGGATCTACGGTTCAAGGTCTTGACGGGTCTCGGATACGTGTCCCCGGGAGTCGGCCGGACCGGGGGTGGGGAGACTGGGTCGGGTCTGAGTGGAAAGTTGTATTCTTGCGAACCGAGACCCCGGATGGGATTTCCCATCCACGACAGTAATCACCAGTCCAGTGGGGGTCACTCTACGACAAAGGGGGTGGAGGAACCCGGGGGACCTGTCCTGTCCGAGGAGTGTGACAAGGAAGAACCGTAGTCATAACTAAGACCCTCGTTGATTGAACGTAAGCTATTTCTAGACGACTCACTTATACAATCACACGGGTCACCGACCTCCAGTCCACACCCGTCCGGGCAGGAGGGCTCCGGAGATGGGACCTGTGCACCTGTGGCGGAAGAGGGACACAGGAGTACGTCGGCAAGGAGGTACTCGCAGATAGGAGTAGAGGAGTAGGGCCAGTGTCCCCTAGTGCTGGGTGGGAGTGCCGGAGTGACATGGAAGTAGTGGAGAATATCCGGGTAGAGGGTCACACCAGTGTAAGACTCAGGATCCCCAGTCCTGAAGGTACTTAAACCCCTCCTGTGGTAAGTCGGTTATGTCACTTACTCCTTGTCTGTCCGACCGACGGTCAAAGTTCTGGTTTGAGTACTAGAATAGGAGACCCGTAATGGTTGACTCGGGTCGACCACTCTTCGTCTGGGAGAGCACAGTGTCCGGGTCTTAGAAAGAGACGGACTTGAGGGTCGAGTCTCTACCGTCGAACTTGTCAGAGAATTTTAAGTGCAAGGACTTTTAGTCGCTCTCTGCAGAACGGAGGGGGGATGACGGACGTGCCTTCAATTAACAAGAGACCGAAGGACCCGTCGGGCGGACGAGTCCGAACAGGAGCAGAGACAAACCTATCTTCGTAGTCAAACACTGTGTGGACACGACCCCCTCGTCGGTACCGTCCTTCCTTTCACCCAGTCCGGACCCCCGGCAGACAGTCTCGTTCAGACCCCTTCTCCTTTGTGTTCCTCCCTCGTGTCTTTCTCGACCCAAATATCGGGCTTCCACGACTGGTGCGAGACTGCGAAGGTCGACAGCGGCTCGACACGCCTGCACCGGCGCACACCGGGTACCTGCGGTTCCTGTCTCGTCTTTGGAGCGAGGTTTACCGACTTTATCCCGTCCTGTTTCACGACCTGACTAGAGTAAAAATTTTTATTGGACACTTGATAAATCACGAAGAGTCCTCCGTCTCCTTTTCTAGTTTAGTCGTCCGTAAAATCGTTAATACCAAAAATCGTTTTTGTTTTTCATTGTACAAACAAGGTCGTTTGTACAAGAAAGTATACCCATCTAAAAGGTTCATTGACTGTACCTGAGGACGGGGTTTCCCAAAAAGGATTTAAAAGTAGAATTAACCATTTTTAACAAAGTATTTGACAACTATTTGTTTTGTCAGACACTTTCGTTTGTGTCTCAAGTGTTGTCGTACCAGGTTTGGGAACCTGGAAACGTGCTGAGGAGTCAGGAGCACCCATTTGACTCCGAGGTGCCGACGTCCCGTACACTGTCCCGGACTGCGAGGATTGGTAGGTGAGTGTGCCCGAGCAAGAGGGAGACACAAGTACACAGGCTCCTGTCGGGGTTTCCCGGAAAAGAAACCGGAACAGAAGAATTTCGGGAAATTTACTTAAACTCGAAGGTTTAGATATTTCATTCGTTTTCTCTTTCGCTTTTGGGGTTCGGGACTGATCCTCCCGACTGACGTGTATGTCAAGTGAAATTATAGACAGTGGAGCCCGAAGAGGAAGGACCTCATTTAGTACGACTACGAGTGAAGAGTCGCAAATCAAAGGACAGGTCAGTGTAAAACATAGAAAATAATAAAAATTTATTAACTCTATATTAAACGTGTGTTTCTTTACGTGTTTCACACACACAGTGTCAGGTCCCCGTTACGTGTGGGCACATTGTGTGCAGAGACTGATGTGCACCCTCCAAAGTACGAGGGTCTTTCTGGGAGCGGGAAGGTCGGTCGGAGGGACCGGGATCACATTGGACACACACTGGAGACGCACTGAGTAACGGTTCCCCCCGACACGGAAAAGACCCTAGTGTTCCTTGGAACAGAAAATTCGGACCCAAAAACGTGTTGTACTACAAGATCTCTAAGTAGACACAGTATTACATAGAATTAGGAGTTAGGAACAATAACAACTAGAGTCGGTGTTATTCTTAAATTTTGTCAGGTACAAGTGTAGGAATACAATGGTCCGGGAACCCTACGAAGGGTTACTCTCGACGGAGCTCATTGTAAAGACGTTTACGAGACCGAGTCCAAAGTAGAACTTGCTTATATATACTTATTTACTTACGTAAGAACTTCCTTATATATAAAGTAACTAGAACACTGGTAAAAGTAATACTATATTCTATCTCTAGTCTTAAGTGAAAAAAGGTTCTACCACATATCAAAAAGTCGTGAAGAACAATTTTTCTGAAAGAAAGTGGGGTTGCTCTCTGAGTCTGGAAACAACTTCCAGCCAACTAGTGTGTTCATACTAAGATAAGACTTGATAGGTGAAACAAGGTAAAACAAGGTAAAAAGATAGAAATACAGTAGTGGTTTAACATAAAGAAGAAGTAATAGTTATAAGAGTTGGTTGCACTAGAGTACGTAAAGGTCCTTCACCGAAGACAGGGTGTGCACGAGGTTTTTGTGTGCTTTAGTGAAGTTGTGCCCGGTTTCGGTAAATAAAACGTCAACAAACGTGACTCATTATTCCAAATATTATGTTTAGAGGACCTAGTAAGTAAGGTACATCGAGTAACTTTTACGGTAATATGATTACTGGACTTGTATGGGGGTTTAGTGAGGACCGACCTCCGACCGGACGTACGACAGGAGTGTCCCTGGAGAATGTGTCTTGTTGCAGGCCGACCAAGTGTCCCTGCGGTCCGGACTCGACTCTCGGTGTCTGGGTAGGCGTCCGTCCCTATGGGTCGACAAGTCGACGAAAGGGACCTTTTTCCGGGGGAGGGGGGAGACTGAGGGGTCACTCTCCGGCCCTCGGGACAAAGGGGCGACGAGAGTCGCCTGGGTTTGGTAGGTCTTGACTCTCCTTGTTTTCGTTCCGGAGATAAAAGGTAGTCAGACGCTGGACGTACGTCGGCCCAAAAGTTTGCCGACACTCTCTGTGTCTCTGTCTTCGTCGACCCGTGACCCCGAGACGAGCGGCCCTTGGACGTCTACATCTACGGAGTTGTCCGGACACACGTCCTTTGTTGGTGTTTCTTCGGTGGTTGTCGTTTAGTAAACAGAACCTTAAAAAGAGTTATCTTTTACGTCAAGGAGTGGGAAAAGGGATTACTGGAAGATTTCTGAGTCAGACTCCCTGAAGGGATCGTAGGTCACCGATCCTGAGACGTGAAAGTGTCGTGAAACTAGGGACCAACCCCTTGATTCTAGGGTGTTCGACACGTGACACTATTTTTTTCTTCTGAGACACACAGGGAGGTCCTCAGCGTGAGGACAAAGGGTGGCTCTCATGTGCACGATAGTCCCATTGACGAAGAGGGAGGACTTCGTAGGGTGCTCTCCGCCATGGGTCTCAGACCACCCGACTGAGTCGTAGAGACTCCGAAAGACGGACCGAACAGACGGACCAAAGTCGGCCGGACTTTAGGTTTGGGTAGTGTGGTCTCCTCACCTGGTTACTTCCCGATCGTAATGGTTTTTTAGGTGTCCTACACGTCAATTTGGACTTAACGCAAAATAAAAAAATTAACATCATTTTGTATGTTTTATTTTTTCCACGTCATAATGGGCACGAGGTCGTACATCGAGTCACTCCAATTTATGCAGAGATACGATACGTCGGTGGTGGTGGAGGTGCAGGTCGAAGGAGGAAAGGAGTTCGACCCGAGACAGAAGTGAGTGACTGGTCGGGACAAAGGGAGGAGGTCGGGGGTCCCCGGTAGGAGGGGGTACAGAGTCACTAAATATGCAGAGATCCCCGGAATGTCTTCACCAGTGAGACGAAAACAGGAAAACACCGACCGAAGGAACCAATCGTGGTACGGGGGTTCCAAGTGGTACGACATCGGACGCAGTCTTAGCGGAAGGTTAAGTTCCTACTTATTACAAGGGAACACACATGTCTGGTGTAGGCAGGTAGACAGGTAGATGTGAACCCAAAGGAGGGGTAAACCGACGACACGCAGTGTGACGAAACGTGTACCCACACGACATAGAGAAACTTAGGGGGACAGCTAAGAAGACCTAGATGTGGACTCACCTTTATCCCGAAGGGTCACCGACGTGACAAAATGTGAGGGTGGTCGCCACGTGACGCAAGACTAAAGATGTGTAGGAGTGGGCGTACATAATAAAAGAACCAAAAAAATTATCGTCGGTCGGATTGTACACACTCTCCGACAGAGTGGGATCAAGACTAAAGGCAAAGGGACTACTACAACTTATAGACAAGTGCACGAATAACCGGTAAACACGTAAAAGGGACATCTTTACAAATAAGTTCAGAAAACGGAATTTAAACGTAAAGTCTATTTATTATTAAAAACATCACACATATACAGGGTGTGTTATAATATCTCTACATGTGTCTTTTTATAGAGAGTACATAGGTTTTGAGTCAGATGTGATCTACAGAACTTAAAAATAAACTGTTGAGACCGGTGGGATCTTTACCTCCTGAGACTACCTACCTTTTGGTAGAGATTCATAAAGTATCAAACAGATTCCACTCGAGACTTTGCCGAACCACACAAAACACCCACAGACCGACCCTCGGGACAAATAATCTTTTAACATTAAAGTAAAGTTTTACAAGGTCTGATTTAGTAAACTCGAAGTGTGAGTAAGACCTTATAATGACCCGAGGAAATTACTTTAAAATTGAGTTCTTCTCTAAAGTAAGGGTGTGTTAACCGTGTCGGCGTTCCCACCCTCGCCCCTGAAGGGACCGACTAAGGAGAACAAGTCATCTTACTTCTCCCTCGTTGGAGGACATAAACTCAATAAATAACAAGAGACTCACTCGTAATATAACAACGGACAGGGACGACCTTTGTTGTCGACAATTGTCCGAGGACTTACTTAAAGTCGCACTTGACGGGACCGGAGACCTTTCGGGTCGATTTCTCTTTCGTCCGAGTCTTGTCTTTCTCTTTCTCTTACAAGGTCCGGACCCAGACCTCAACCGTCGTGTCGACTCCAAAGGTGTCTTCTAACGCCTCGACACGGGACTCGCCCCGAGAACAGACTCGTGTCTCGTCCGTGTTCCGTCGTGGTCCGTGCCTCCTACGTCTTTCACAGGGACTGCCCCCGGGACCTTGGGGGTCGGTCGTCCTTCCCGTCCCCACTGGAACGCCACTGGAGACTGTGTGCCTTACTCGTCGACGTACGAAGGTAGGTACCAAAGGATTCTTGTACGCCAAAGGATTCCAGTACACCTTTCAGTCCTTGCGACGTCGGGACTCCCAGACTCGTCTCCTCGAGATCCCTGTAGTCCCGACTCAAGAGGACACCTGAGTGAATACCAGCTCCAGTCCCAAGACTTTATCCCTCAGAAGGAAAACCAGGGAAGGAGTCAGTAAGAGAATAAAGTCGGGAACCGGAGGCAAATCTCCCTTATCGACTCGGACAACCAGGGTTCGTGGTCGAGTAGGACCCAAGTTCAACGAGAGACACGACGGGGGTCCCCTCAGACGTCGGTTCTGGTGGAGATCCCGACGTCCGCCCCCGAGGGCTCGAGGAGAGTTGTGAGTTATTGGCGAGGGTGAAGTTCCCTGGGAGGTGCGGGAGTCGGGACGAGGGAGGAGGACAGGGCAGTAGAAGACGAGTTTGTGTGTAGCTCATAAACAATGTCAAAACTCTTCAGGAAAAAAAAGTGAGTGAAGGTCAGGTGTCTCGTTCCAGAGGTGGAGGTCCCTCCTCCCAGCGCCGAGACAAACGTCCTGTGAACAAATCGACTCTGTCGAGAGTCAGACGGAGCGAAGAGAGACTTGATTGGAGCCACACGTCCACTTCTGAAGACCAAAACTCCCTGTACCTCTGCGGTTTTTATTCTTTTATTCTTTCTACCTCTAGTATTTCAAATTATAACTTACCTCTCCCCTTAAACTATTTTACGACAGGCTTTAAGTTATTTTCTGATTTGGTTTTATTTCTCCGATTTTGGTTTTACTTGAAAGTTGAAGGGTACAGGTTTAGGGGTCATTACTCTTATGCACTTTCGTTACTCAAAAGGACTCTGAACCACAGTTTTCACGTAAAGGACAAGAAAAGAAAGGTCTGTTTCACTCGTACAACAGTCGGAAGTAGCGAGGGAAGTTTGCGGACTTGGGACCCCGGTGCGTGCGTCTCCTACTCCTGTTGGAGTCATTCGTCGAGGAAGGGGTCTCGGCCCCAGGGTCGGGAGGTGGACCCTAGGGTGGGGGTGGGGTTGTCACCATCCTTTAGGTCCGTCACTGGTACACTGACTCTTGAGGTCCGTAACGTTCTTTTCTATGATCAAGAGAACCTGGTAGGGAGGAGAGAAAAGAAACGAAAAGGGAGGTTTGGTTTTTCTCTTTCCTTTCACTTGTGTCGGAGAAACTTGTTATACAGGTCAATAAATTGTTCCTTTTTCGACCTGCCCACGGACGACGACTTTGACGTAAACCGGACGCTTTGACCTCTCTGTAGTCCCGCCCCCCTCCCCCCTCGTCCCCCCGGCGTCTAGACCTGTCGCGTGGTCGGCTCCTCTGGTCTCGCCTACCGGCACTCCCCTCCCTCGCAACCCACGCACACGGCCCGTCCCGTGGGGAGAGCGAACTCCGTTCTTTCGCACCTCCCACTCTACCAGGTGTGTTGGTCTTGTGCAGAACGTAAAGTCACAATAGACTGTCCACCGGTGGAAACGTCGGTCTCAGTCCGTACACGAACACCCTCGTCCACCGTACGACTACCGGTGACTCCGAGAACCCATCCACTGGTTCCTCGTTACCCACACAGATGCCCAAGTAGCACCCCCAGGGGTCCGGACCAGAGTCTTGCCCGCGTCCCGGTCCGAAAGACCCCCGCCTTCGTGAGATGGGGAGAAAAGACCCCCAGGACCTTAAAGGTCCTTTAAGTAGCCCTTGGGGTCGAGGACTTTATTCGTCCCCTCAACCGGACCTGTCTGGATGGTCACAGACGGACGGGAAAGGACGACAAAAGTCTTGACGTAGACTGAGACGAGACACAGTCCCCAGAACAGGAAATGTGTACAGGGGGTCGAGTTGAAGTGTCATTGGAGACTCCGTTCTCGACGGTTTGGGTCAAAGGTAGAATTCTTTTACCTCAACTCCGTCCACCTCCCCGACGGGTTCTAGTGTGTGTGAGTGACACCAGCACCCCCTGAAACTGGAGAGTGGACAAACTGGGTCTCGGTGTCTTACTGGTGACAGGACGGGACGTCGAAGGGACTGTAGTACGTCGGATGAACCCTCCGGCACAACCCCCCTCGACTTGGGGATTAGACGGGCACACGTCTTTTGTACTCACCGTAGTGGGGGTCTCGTACATAGTCCTGTAGGACCCTCTGACGTGAAGATGGTCGGAAATAATTAATGGCTAGTTGAACCCACCCCAGAAGGAGGTGCGAACCTAGACGGGCTGAGTGAAATTTGAAACTCCGACTGTCTCGATCCTACTACTGGTCTCCCACACCTGCGCTAGAGTCCGGTCCTCCTCCCGTTCGACCCGGACGGCCCACCAAGGAGGTTCTATTTAGAAGAGGACTCTCTAAGTCTTCCGCCGACGGTGTGGTCGGCGAAACTAGTGTGTGTGACGGAGGGGGTAGGGTGTAGACCCTCTAGTCATTCTTGTACCTCTCGAGGGTCTCTTAAAGACTCGTGAGACGACACCCGAGGGTCCCAACTCGACAATGAGAGAGGTAGAAATGGAGGTCAAACCCTTTCACGCCCAATAAGGGCGGAGAACCGGGTTCACGACTCTCCCTAGCAGTCGTCGTCCTGGGTGTCAGGGGTGTCGGGACCCAGTGTACCAGACAAAGGGGAGGTCCATGGTCGTCGCGGCTACAGTTCCTCTTGGCGTTACACTCGTTGGACCTCCGGTCCGGTGGTGGTCGGCCCCTGTCCTGGGCTCCCCCGTGCGGGCCGGACTTCTCCTTCGCCGGTGACCTCCTCCCGTTGCCGCCCGTGGACACAGGGGACTCCGACGACACCGCCGCCGAGAGTACCAGGCATCGTGGGTTCTTACGTGACCACGTCGACGTGCTCGACGCCGGTCCGGACGTCAAGGCGTACCACAGCGTCTGGCCGGGCCACGTGCGCGGGTAGAAACGGCACCGGCACCTACAGTTGCCCGAGTGGAAGCTCCCGTGGCCCGGGTGGTTCTTCTTCCGGTTCTACGCCCGTCGGCTCGACCGGGAGGCGAGGAAGCACGTCGAGGGGTTGCGACCGGTCCGTGGGGGTCGGGGACCACCGTACCGGGGACTGAAGTGGAGGCTGGTCCGACTGAAGGGGCTGCGGGACAAGGTCGCCAAGCTCGGACGTAGAGGGTCGCTCCCGAAGGGCCCGGCGGCGGGGGGGTGGGGACTCACGGACAGGTGCCGGACGGTCGCCCCGGCCGAGGACCCGGCGGGTGACCCGGACCCGGACCCCCGCGGGTGCCGGGGGCCGTGGCCCTTGGGACACCACGACAACTTGCTCGACGCGAGACCGGACGCGATACACACGGAGAGTCTCGGACTCTTCGCCGCTCGGGTCTCGAAGCAGTACCGTCAGTCGCACCTGCCCTCCTGCAAGCTCCCGAGTCCTGCGTCGTTCTTCGACCGGTTCCCGGTCCGGCGGGTCCGACGGGACGTCCGGGAGAAGCTGTAGGCCGACGGGTCGGTGCAGGGGTCGTCCTCATCTTCAGTGGAGGACGGGGTCCACTCTCGGGAACCCACCGACGGTCCCCCACCTCGCCCCGCCCCCGTCGTCCACAAGAGGGACGAGGTAGGGATACACACCCCCCGGGGTACGGAGGGTCTGTTCGTCTACAACGGGGAGGACGGAACTACGTCTTCGGCTCGAACCTAAACCCCTGTCTCTCGGACTTTCGTTTACACCCTTCCTTTCCTTACGGCCCCCTGACCCGTTTCCACTACCTCTCGACCCGTCGGTCGACAGAACCGTTGTCACTACGACTGGTGTTCCCTGTCCCGTCACCCCCCTCCCGAGGGACGTGAGCTCTCCCGCCGTGTCGTCCTGTCGGGCAGTAACCGCACAAGTCACGGGCAGCCGCACAAACTACGTCCAGTCGTACAAGTCACGGACAGTCGCACAAGCCACGGGTAACCAAACAAACCACGGGTAGGCGTACAAGCCACGTCTAACCGTACAAGACACGTCAACCACTCAAACCACGTCCAGACCCGACGCAGAGACTAAGGCCCCGACCTCAAGACGACGTTGTCTCCCGACCCACCCGCTCCTCGAGTTCCCCCTGGGCGGGGAGTGACGGAGCCCCCGAAAAGCGGGTGTTGTGCACCGTGTAGTGCCTCGAGTCGGGACGTGTCCCCTCCGCAGGACTCGTGGCAGGACCATAACCCCGGACAAGAGGACGGAGGAGGAGGCGGAGGAGGAGGAAGAGGAGTAGATACTCGTAACAGGGGAGGCTCCACTGTGTTCTTCAGGGGGAGTAGGTGAAGGAGTAGTCATCCTCTCTTCTGAAACGTCAATTTCCGGGAGTCAGACGTGCTCCAGGGATCAGTCTCGAGTCGTGAACATTTAGAGACGGGTCTGGTCCCGTAGGAGTAGAGTACCGTGGAGTGCGTCTTAGGTGACAAACGGAGTCCTCCAGTACACAGGTGATCTCCACCTGAGCCCCACGACCTCCCCACGACCTGCCTCGGGAGGATAGTCTAGTGTCGGTCTTCGGTCGCAGGCAGGCAGGGAGATGGGTAAACAGGTAGACAGGTAGGAGAGTAGACAGGTTACTCGTCAAGAGACTGAGACCGTTCGTGTCTAGTACCTGCCCAGGTCGTCCATAGCCAGACCAGGGGTGTTGAGTCGGTGAACTCCCTGTCTTTAGTGACTTACCCCTTGGGGCCCCCGTCGACAAAGAGGACGATGGAGACGGAGGTTAAGGAAGTAATTAAAAGTTTACAAATGACGTGTAAGATCCTCGTTTAACCTCCCCAACTGGGCTATAGAGGGACCCAGAACGGAGGGTGTGTCGGAATCTACTGTGTGTCACGCCTGTCTCCGCTCACAAACCACAACCACGCTCAGGACCGGACCTCGCACCACCGGGCCGACAGAGAAGGACTACGGGGGTGGGCAGAGAGAGGGAGAAGAGTCGGGTCACAGAGGTGGAGCGGACATCGAGACTGGGGGGTTGTGGAAGGTTCCTTCGGGGAGTCGGGGAGAGTCCGGCCCACTGGACCCGACGGGTACTTCCGGAAGAAGGGGACGGGTTGTGATAAATCACTCGTCTCGGGAAGGAGGTTAACACGACACGCGCGTGTGTGTGTGTGTGTGTGTGTGTGTGTGTGTGTGGACGTACTCCCGACTTCCTACAGCCACTCGGGCGGCACTGCGGAAAGGAAAGTGCAACAGTTGGGACTCGAGAGCTCTGCGCCCTTGGCCTGCCATGACGACGAAACATTGTCAGCAAACTGGGGTCTTACGTCGTGCAGTCACTTTCGACGGTGGCGATTTATTAAAAAGGGACTGTCAGCCGATTGTGGGTGGGCCTACTACCTCCCATGTCTCGTCGTCCTCCGACGCCGGGTAGGTAGTGGGACCCGACAGGACCTCGCGCAACGGGAGAGGGGAAAGTCGTGGTCCGTTGGAGGCCCCGGAATAATTCAGGTCTCGGGTGGAACTTGCACCAGATCTAAGTCTCTGAGGTCCCAGGGACATCTGCGTCGAGGTGACGGAGGAGACGGGCCCGCAGATACGGTAGACGTTACGTAGGAAAGGTGAGTACGGTCAGGACCAGTGGTCCCAGTGCTGGACAGTGGGTACATTGGCACGGTGGTCGTGGACACAATCCTCGGTACGGGGACCGGGACGACACGTGTGGGGGTCCTTCCAGACACTCCGGGGACGGGTTCAGGTCCCGTCCACCCCTCCCGTCGCAAGTGGGACCTCTCTGGACCGGAGACCGAGACCCCATAGGTCGAGTCCTGAACCACGAAAGACGGGACCCCCGTCCGAGCCACGTGTCCTGTGGACCCCAGAACAAGCTACCAAGCGAGAGATCCGGGCGGTTATGCTAGTCAGTCGCCACACCCTGAAGACCGACGTCCTTCGTGTCCTGGTCCACAGACGTCACGACTTCGGTACGTCCGTCTAGTCCTAGACGGGACCCAACAAGTTGGAGTCGGGTCTCGTCTAGAGTCGTCCCGACCGAGTCACCCAGTCTCCGAGACGGTTAGGACTCCTGTTGAGACTCGTTGAGTTGGGGGATCCTTGGGGAGTCGGGTCTGGGGTCCCTAGGCGGGGGTCCCTGGGGACGGGAGCCACGGGTCTATGGTGGGAGGAACCTGTTCACTCCGTAGACAGGGAGGTCCGACTCGTGGGGACAGGTCTTCCTTTCTCAGTAAATCCGACCAAAACCGGAACTCAGATTTCGTCAAGACTTCTTATTGTAAGAGTTACTTCTAATTTTAGTACCCGTACAACCTAAAGGTGGTGGAGGAGTTGTGTTCCCCACAGATTCTTGGTCCGACCAGGGAGAGAAGTTAAAGTGTTCTAGACTAAAGTCCAGAGAAACGGTCTCACTGCTCTTATGTTGAAATAATTTAAGAGATGACGGGTCGTGTCCGGAATCACTCACCTGTGACACGTTTGTGGTCACTACTCCACGGACACCTCTGGTCCCCCTCCACCCCCTGTCCGGACTTCGAGTCTAAAGGAGATCCAAATTTCTTCACACCTGCGTTATTTTTCTGGTGCTGTCTTATATTTACGAGCAATCGACCTTGTAGTAACAATTTTCTCTTTTTCCATTTTTAGTATTCTGGACACAGAGACACCAGTAAGGAGTGGGGACCGTACTCTTCTGACCCTAAGTGTTGTCGTAATTTAAGGCGGTCTTTCGGAACAGAGAGTCACGAAGACGAGACACCTTTGCCTTCTCGTAGTCAGTGCACTACCTCTTCTCTCACTGACTTTCAATGCAACTACGACCGCCCTTCCCCTCCCCTCTACCACTGTGTGCCGGGGAGCACACTTTTGGTGCCCGAACAGAACAAGGCTTCAGAAAGCGGGAGTCACTACGGGACAAAAACAAACAAAGGGAAAGAAAAAATTTTAAAGGTACAGTCCGACGACACCATGATTGTCACAGACTTTCTAAGTCAGTTTAGTTCGTCGCGTGAAAGAGGGGCTCCCACCCTCCCACACGGAAACTTTGGTCGATGGTTCCGACGTACGACTAGTTCGGGAAACGTCCAGAAGGGTCCCTCGCCTACCGGGGCCGCTCCGGACCGGCAACCAGTCCACGGGTCCCGTGGAAGCGACGAGGGACCACCGTGTCGAGAGACGACCCTCCCCCTCGGTTCCCTGTACATAGTAGTACCTTTATTTTGACGGAGGTCTCCAGTCGGGAAATGACGTTTGACCCTAGACTCGAGGGTGTGTGCGGATCCGACACCTTATCTGGGCCCCGACTGACGTGTAGTCGGCGTGAACCCTGTGTTGTCTCGGGGAGGGGACGACGGGACGGTGGAGTGTCCAACGGACCGAAGTGCGGGGACGACTGGAGGTGGGATTGGCGTCTTATAAGTGATCACGGTGGAGCTGTCTAGTCATCCTCACCCAGGAGTCTAAAGTTTACCCGGGCTTAATATGTCTCCCACCTTTAGTGTGGGCGAGTTGTGGTAGGTTCTACAAAAGGGGACTCCTGTGGGTTTTTTTCGTCACCCTGGGCCACTCCGGGGGGGAGGACTCGGGGTCACCGGAGTCAGGGGGTTTACGAGGTCGGTCGAGACGGGACCGGTACACAGGCGGTGACCCAGTGTCCCCGGATACCTGGTTCGTCGGGTAGGTGGAGGGAAAGTCACAAAGCACGAATCGGTACCGCTAAGAGGGACTCCGCTCCGGTACTGACGGGTCCTTCGGAGGGACGTAAGTCGAGGAACCGCGGTAGACACTAGATACCGGTGTCTGTGGGAGAACACCAGGAACACCTCCTTTCTCGTCCGAAGATGGGAGGACGGGCAGGTCGGTCACGACCGGAAGGGGTGTAGGAGTAGAGAGTCATCTTCGTGACTTACGGTCTGTCCTCACTAGGGGACCGACGACAGGGGACAGAGGTTTTTGGTGACGTCACTACGACGACTTCCGAGACTTCTACGATCGTTGTGTGAACACGTAACTGTCACATGTGTGTTACACATGTGTTACATTGAATATACTATGTTCGACATGTGTGTTACAGATGTGTTATATTGTATGTTAGATATGTTACATATGTGTTACAGATATGTTATATTAAATATACTATGTTAAACATGTTCCATGTTACATATGTGTTATATCGAATATACTATGTTAGACATGTTACATATTTTTTATATTAAATATATAAAAACATGTTACATGTGAGTTACACATATGTTATATTGAATATACTATGTTAGACATGTTTCATATAGGTTATGTTAAATGTACTATGTTAAACATGTTACGTGTATGTTATATTGAAACTATGTTACATGTGGTTATACTAAATACACTATCATAAACATGTTGACATATGAGTTACACATGTGTTAAATATACTATGTTAGATATGTTACATGTATGTCATAGATGTTTTATATTAAACATGTTGTGTTGAATAGATTACATATGTGTAATATGTAATATATTATGTTATATGACATATGTAATATATGACATATTACATATTATATTAGCATGTTATGTCATATGTGAACATGTGAATTCGTACTACCTATGTTACATGGTAGATGTAAATATATTATCGGGGTCGTAGACTTAAAGATGATGTTTTTCAAACTATGTTAATTTCAATCTTCTCTATTTACACAGAAATTTGGACATACAAGGGGTATGTCACAAACCACAGAAGTTTATGTCAATTGTACTCACAACTAGTTAGTCCGTCTCCGACATTTGGTTCGAAGGGGTGAACGAGCGCTAAGGTGTCGGTGCTGATTGTGACCGTTTCGGCCTACTGGGTATCACTACACTCCTCGACTATACATAGTCTGTGACTGCCACAATGTACAACGACATGTGTGAAATGTATATAGTCGTGTAGACTCGGAGTGTCTTGGTAGCTCCCCCGGGGTGAGTACAAGGGTAACACGTCTGTGCCCGGACTCCCCGTCCTTTTACTTTAAGAGGCCGGTTTCAGACCGACCACTTCGACCCTCCTCCTGGTGTCCTTCCGCCTTCCGTCTCTGGGAGGCAGTCCGACGTCCGACGGGAGGGACTCAAGGGTTGTGAAAATGTCCAAACAACTCCTTTACCTAGGTGGACTTGTTACCCCGTCGCGTACCGGACAGTATCACCCTCACTGTGTCCCCTGTGTCTCACCCGGTCTCGTCCTCCCGGTCGTCGTCTTTTCCCCGAGGGTCCAGTCCCGGGGGTTTTGTTGTCTCGTCTCCTCGTTCGGCTGAGGGAGTACTCTTCTAGTGGAAACAGTCGTGTCTCGGACGGGAACCGACACATCTGTCGTCCGAAACACCCCTCCCGACCCGGGGGAGAAGGGACCCCTGTGCAACAGTGTCACTTCTCCTGGCTGTCATCTTTTTTGTGCCGTTGACCCTCCTTCGGGTGTACGTTTCTCGGTCTCCTCCGTTTCCCCTCGTAGGGGCCCCCCTGTCGTGGAGGTGGGTGTCTCGACCCCCGGACGTGTGCTATCTCCTGACTACGGGCCACCGGTAAACGGAGACGGGACGGGGGTCCCTACCTAACGCCCCGTCGGGACGAGGCGTCTCCAGGACGAGGGAAAGACGAACCGGTACTTGTGGGACAACAGAGTCCTCTGCCAGGAGCTCGTTCTTCGTTTAATTGTGGTAAGAGCAGTCTTCGGTTGCCGCGGGACCGGGACACGAGTCCCCATCCTTCGGAGGGAGTTGCGGTGCACACGTGAGTCCTCTCGTCCCCGCACAGTGGTCACCCGTGCGGTAGGGAGAGACTCACCGGTCCTGTGGACACGGACTTCTTTCGGGCGGCAGATTTACCTGCACAGCTGACCTGTTAACAGTTTCACACCGTGTTTGGGGGAGATGGCCCCCGACCAACCATAACCCCGGCATAAACCACCACAAACAGAAAGTATTAGTTTCGTCAGCCCTCCGTTCGTCCTTATGTCGGGTCCCCGACACACCCGTTAATGTGTTTACTCCTGTCCCTACCTGTCTCCGAGGCTGCCGAGGTCCTCCTTCCTCCGGGTTGTTGTTCCGCGGGCGGACGAAGGGACTCAGTCGAGTCGTCTCCACACCGACACGGTCGTAGATGGGACGACGGCTGACATAGAGTAGGTGAAAAGAGGTCCGTCTCAGCCGAAGTCCCTTTTCGACGACACCCGACGTGCACTGCGACGCACCCGACGTACACTGGGACGTCTGTCCGACACCCCCCCGTCCCACCTCTCACCAGTCGGTCCTTTCTCTGCGGTTGTCTGTTGTTTCGGTACTCGGTAGATTGGTTCTTAACTTTTCTCAGAGCCCTCCCTTGTTACGAAACTGAAGTCTGATACCCTGGTGTCTTGGACGACCACTGACATCTACTTAGGTCTGACTGTACTTACAGGTCCACCCGTCGACCGTCTAGGGTCGGAGGTTCGGGATGTCTGTCGTGGACGGGCGGTGAGGGGTCCAGCTTACCGACCCTGTTCTCCCGTTCCTTTCAACAGAGGAAGGTCGGATTTTTGGCAACCGGGGTGGTGAGGCAGGTGAGACTCTTTGTACTTCCTCGGAGGGTCTCCGGACCTGATAACGGTCGAAAGTAGTATCCTCGACACCGACCCTCCTCGGTGGGTTTTACCCTTCAAGTGTGTTACTTTTTTAAGGTGTAGTAAGATCTGTTGTGAAACCTACCGGTCAACCCGGACTAAGTTAACCCGTCGACCCGGACTAAGTTTTTTCAATGTATATTGAAAACCAATGTATATTTTGAGTGTTTTGTCCAGAAATTCATTTTTCCCTATTTAGACAACCTTAAGTAAGACTTTACCGGGTCGAGGCCCCAGAGGACTCAGACCGAGACGACAGTCCGGTGGACGAGACAGAGGCACCAGTCCCCCTCGAGTCGTGTCTCCCCTCCCCGACGGACACGTCTTTTCCGGTGCCGGGGGCTCTTGTCGACTACCTCTGGTCTTCATTACTCGGCTTTGAAGGGCTTTCATTAAGAAGGGGTCTGATTCCTGTTATTATTTTGAGACGGACTGTACCCGATGGGAGCCTCCTGATTCTGTCCCATTAAAAAAGACGTCTCTTGAAGACACCAGAAGACTCCCGTTGACCCGACGTCCTTCACAGAGAGACTCTCCTTGTGGAGCATTAAGTGCTCGTCGACTCGGATTTGCCTCAACGTTTCCAGCAAGAATGAAATATTGTTCTTCTTTATAAGGTTCTTGGGAGTTCGGGAAGTAAAAGGAGGGTGTCGGTACGCCACGGGTACGTAGTATTATGTCTTAATAGACGGAAAGATTTCGTTCCTAAGACTGAAATACTTATAAACCCCCAAGTGTACTACAAACTCTTTAGACTTCCCCACGTCACTTGCCGTGACGAATTATAGGAAGTTGACGAATTACAGGAATTACAAGAAGTTGACGAGTCCCGTAATTTTTCCGTGGTTTTTATTTATTTATTTATTTATCCGTGGTTCATGCCTTTTGGACTTGTTTGTTTCTATTTGTACTATTTTACGTAATTCAGTGTCACTCGTACTCTCTGTCTGTCCTTTTAGTAGTGCTATTGCTCCATTAGCGGAATTACCTCCACGACGTCGTAAGGCAACCCCACACAGACTAATGATTTCCCTCACTGTAAAATTTACACAGTGTCTCGGGGTACCAGACCCTCGGAGGAGCCCCTACAATATCCTCGCGTCTCTCATCAAGACTTTACTCGACCACGACGTAAATACGTAAGGTACTTAAACCTACTGACGCTCAACCTCAAAGACTTTTGCCCCCTGTGTAGATCTTTAGTGACCCAAAGTGTTGGTTTAAGAAAAACTTATTCTCAATTAATACAAAAGTCAACATTACTTCTATACACCTTTGTGCGATACTTACCAGTATAATTGGTGTCGTCGGTTTACAATTCTGGGTGCACCGTCCGTCAAATAACACTACGTTTGTTCAGACTCGACGAACACGATTTATTCTACTCGGTCCGTTTCTCGAGTTCTTACTCTTTTTTCTTACTCTTTTGACCCCCGACGTTTAAAACGGAACTACTGAAGACTTTAGGCTCTTTTCACTGTCTCAAGAAGGACAAATCCGTCCTTGACTAAATAAGAATAAATTCTGTATAGCTTTATAAAGGATTTCAAATCTTTTCCGTATTTACTGTCAGTTCTAAACAAGTATCAGGGTGGCTACCGAACGGTTATCGTCCGGGTGACCGTTTCTGTAACCAAAGGTACATAGGTAGGTAGGTAGGTAGGTAGGTAGGTAGTAGGATGTGTATAAATTCCCCGGCGTGAGACGGGGTCCGTTACACGGTCCACGACCCTTGTGTGTCTTAACATATTCTCCTTCGAGACCGGGAACTCACAAAAGGTTCAACACCGGGTTACAGAGGATACATTCCAAACGGACCCGTGGTACAAATTCTCGCTTGGACCGGGAATGATACTTTAGTGGTTTAGTCTTATAGAACCCGACGTAAAAATTGTTCAGGAGGTTTACTAAGAATCAGGACGATTTTGAAGCATTACTTGTGACCCCTTCCCACATTTACTCTTGTTCTATGTTTTGCAAGTCTCTCCTTCGGTCACGTCTCCATTGAGGACGATGTGAGGCCGATAAACAATGGAGAACAAAGTCTTGGACTCACTATTCGTGTAGACAATGCCCCCAGTAGACGTGATTGTCTTCCTGGTGCTCCGACGAACCCAGGTCAAGGGACAAAGTGGTCCGCCCGTCGTCTCCGTCCTCCCCGTCTAAACCCCAAGTCAAGTCGACGGAAATACGGGGGAGGTTACCCTCCAGTGACGTCGAGTTCTCACTATCTCGTCCCCAGGTCTGTTTCCCTGTCTATCTCCCTGTCCGTCCCCTGTCTGTCCCCTCTGTCTACCCCCTGTCTGTACCCCTGTCTCCTCCCCTTGTCTGTCTTCTGTCTGTCCCCCAGTCTGTGCCCCTGTCTCTCCCTCTGTCTGTCTCCTGTCCCCTGTCTGTCCCCCTGTCTGTACCTCTGTCTGCCCCCTGTCTGTACCTCTGTCTGTCCCCCTGTCTGTCCCCTGTCTGTACCTCTGTCTGTCCCTCTGTCTGTCCCTCTGTCTGTCTCCCTGTCTGTCCCCCTGTCTGTACCTCTGTCTGTCCCTCTGTCTGCCCCCTGTCTGCCCCTGTCTGCCCCCTGTCTCTCCCCCTGTCTGTCCCCCTGTCTGTACCTCTGTCTGTCCCCTGTCTGTCCCCCTGTCCCCCTGTCTCTCCCTCTGTCTGTCCCCTGTCTGTCCCCCTGTCTCTCCCTCTGTCTGTCCCCTGTCTGTTCCCCTGTCTGTCCCCTGTCTGTCCCCCTGTCTGTTCCTCTGTCTGTTCCCTGTCTGTCTCCCTGTCTCTCCACCTGTCTGTCCCCCTGTCTCTCCCTCTATCCCCTGTCTGTCCCCCTGTCTGTACCTCTGTCTGTCCCCCTGTCTGTCCCCTGTCTGTACCTCTGTCCCTCTGTCTGTCCCCCTGTCTGTTCCCTGTCTCTCCACCTGTCTGTCCCCCTGTCTGTACCTGTGTCTACCCCAGTCTCTCTCTCTGTCTGTCCCCCTGTCTATACCTCTGTCTGTCCCCCTGTCTCTCCCTTTGTCTGTCCCCCTGTCTGTCCCCCTGACTATCCCTCTGTCTACCCCCCTGTCTGTCCCCCTGTTTCTTTCCTGTCTCTCCACCTGTCTGACCTCTCGGTCCCTTTGTCTGTCCCTCTGCCAGTCCCCTTGTCTGTCCCTTTGTCTGCCCCCCTGTCTGCCCCCTGTCTATCCCCTGTCTATCCCCTGTCTGCCCCCCTTCTACCCCTGTCTGTCCCCCTGTCTGCCCCCCTGTCCGTCACCTGTGCGTCTCCCTGTCCGTCGCCCCAGTCGACCGGAGACTCGCGACAGAGCAGAGGTCGTAGGTCACGTCTGTCGCGTCAGGGGGCGAACAGAGACCCCCCAGAAGGCGCGGCAAGGGGGCGGGTGGGAGGAAGGAGACACGAAACAGAAACAAAAGGACACTACAAAAAAGACAAGTTGTGTTTACGAGACGGACAAATATTCACAATTCACAACCGTCCTACTCTTTTTCATCTCTACACTTCTGTCAGTGGAGGACTCTGGTGTTAGTGAGAGCACTGAGACTCGATCAGGTGACGTTTGTCGCCACCCCAGCTGTACCACCGGTCCTGCACCTGGGTCTTGGGTCACAGACCCGGACTGAGAGCAAGCAGGTGGTACGGTAGATGTACGGACGTCCGGGGTCCGGGTGAGGGTGACGGGAACCTCCGACCCTTCCAGTCCCACGGTTCTGTGCCCCGAGCCACCCCCGTTTAGGTCTGCAGACCACGTGTACCCCCGTGCCAGGGAGACCGTTGCGTTCCGTTTCAGACCAACCACCTCACAGCACATTTTTCCTTGTTAATGTCGTGGTTTCAGTGACTTTGGTGCCTCGCTCTCGTCTTTGACTCGTGGGAGCCGACCCGGCCCGTGCAGCCCCCTCCACCGCCACCCACTCTCTACCCGGTCGTGGGGGGAGTCTCGAACCCGGACTCGAGGTTCTACGAGCGAACGTCGGTCTTACTCCCGGGGTACGACGGCGGTCGTCTTCACAGACTCCCAACCGATACACCCGTCAAAGAATGGAAGAAGATTCCTATCCGTCCTCTGTCCGTTGTCGCACCTTTTGGATCTTATATCCTCTCCCTTTCCCATTGATACTTAGTCTAGTTACAGAAAATCAGGTATGCAGTCGTTTTATTTAACTTTTAGACCCTAAGAAAGAGTTTATTTAACTAAGTAGGACAGGTTTAAGTGATTTCATTGGTCAATCAGCAAAGACATAACTTGTCCATTGTAGTGTCTTGGTTTTAGTGTTTCTACATATTTTCTCCCCCACCCCATCCACCTTCCGACACCAGGAGTTACCGTACTTAGGGAGTGGAAGTTGTCCGTTCGTGGACGTGACAGGATCCCAGGAAACTTAAGATACAGGTTGGTAGTTTTTATGTGGTAAGAGCCAACCTTATAAACTGTACATAATCTGTGGTTTTGTAACCTCTTCCTTTACCGTTGGGTGAGGTCACAAGAACGGACCTCTTAGGGTCCCTACCCCCTCGGACCACCGGACGGCAGATACTCCAGCGTGTCTCAACCTGTGCTGACTTCGTTGAATCGTCGTCGTCGTCGTCTGTGGTTTTATTGCGGTTACCAACTTTCGTAAAGGTCCGAAGGGAGACGTCTAAACCCTAAAATTGAGAGTCCCAGTGACTAGAAGTACAAATGTACAAAGTCAAGTCAAGTCAAGTCAGCGAGTCAGCACAAGCTGAGAAACGCTGGGGTACTTAGCGTCGTGCGGTCCGGAGAGACAGGTAGTAGTTGAGGGCCTCAAGTGAGTTCACCTCTTTAGCCCTTTACTGTAAGACTCAGATTACTTAGGTGTAGAATATGTCGCAGAACTACAACTGCTCTAGTCGAAAAGGCCTTCGTTTGTCGGGTTTACCGTTGGTGGTACAGAGGACCTTTCCTCTAAGGTCTTTTTGGGGATCTTCGAAAGATTCTTTAGGACTCACCTGCTCAGACACCTGTGCACGACTAATCGCGTCACGCGACTTCAGGGTTTCACACCTTCCACATCTGCCAACTCTTGGATCTGTAAAGTTTTGAAACATAAAATTAGAGTCATCAAATATTGTTAAAATAACTCTATATTTAGTCCATCGTATTTTAAGAAGAAAAATTTCACCAGACACCGTATAAGGGTCTCAAGACGTCGGTGGTAATACAAGTTAGAATTCTGTAAAATAGGAATTTCGGGTGGTCATGAAAGGGGAGGGGGTCCGGGCCGGTGGTGAGTGGGTGAAAGAGAGAGAATCCTAAGCGGATAAGACCTACAAAGTACATTTACCTAAGTGTATTATGCACTGTAACAGGCCGAAGAAAGTACCTCGTATTGCAAAAAGTTCGGGTAGTACAACATATTACATAAAGTAAATAAAAATACGGTTTACTATGAGGTAAAAATACCTAAATGGATCAAAATAAATAGATACATTCTATTATGAATAGATACACCCGAAGGGACTATCGAGTCAACCATTTCTTGGGTGGACGTTACGTCCTCTGGGGCCAAGTTAAGGACCCAGTCCTGATAAGTGACCTCTTCCCTATCCGATGGGTGAGGTCATAAGAACCCGAAGGGAACACCGAGTCGACCATTTCTTAGGTGGTCTTTACGCCCTCTGGACCCAAACTAGGGACCCAACCCTTTAGGTGACCTCTTCCCTGGACGATGGGTGAGATCATAAGACCGGACCTCATAAGGTGTCTGACGTATCAGGTACCTCAGCGTTTCTCAGTCTGTACTGACTCGTCGACAGTGAAGTGTAAATAGGTGCACAATCAGGTAAGTCGCAAACCCAACAAGGTGAAATCGATGATACTCATTACGATGACACGTGTAAGACCGCGTGTGCAGACACACCTGTATAAAAAGTAAGGAGAACCCATCTATGGAGTGACACCTTGACGACAAAGCTTTACATAAATTGTAAAATTCTTTGAAGGTTTGAGAAAAGTTTGACTGACGTAACAAAACGTTAGGGTGATCGTCGCATACTCCGAGACTGCAGAGGTGTTCGCGCAGTAGAAACAAAGTCGGTTGGGTCATCCACCTTTAGTGCAGAGTGTCCTCACACCTGAACGTAACGAGACTACTGACTCCTATGACTCACGGAAAGTTACGCGACGCACGACCACGAGAAGAGACCTCTTTATGGATAGGTCTGGGAACTTGACAAAGGGAATCCAGAAAGAACGACTTGAGTCGTTCTTTCTACGTGGAGACTTTCGTTCACCCAGACTGTACTCGACACCCAAAACTATTTCCGAGGAACAGTCCGACTCCTTCAGGGGTAGACAGGGGGCAGACACCTTACATAGAGTGACGAAATATTAAACACATAAACACATGATCATCGTACTTATCTTACCAAATACAGTAGACCTTTACTTAATTTTGCGTATATCCCTCACTTACAGGTTTTGTTGAAGTCCGCAGGAGCAATATTAGTCTTTCAGACCTGTAGGGACCCAAGGTTGTGTTGTAGACGTTCCGACACGACCACCTGGCGGACGGGACCTCTCCGGTACGGGTGTGTGCACGAGGTCAGACAGTTGCAGACAGGTGTGGACTCGTCTTTGGTCCTCTCGCGTACCGATTGGCCTTTGGTCGATTCGCGTACCGACTCACCTGGGCGGACACAGAGAGGACCGACGTCTGTGCTCTTTTGGTCCTACTCCGAATCACTGGTAGGTCAGTCGGGGATGAACAGACCTTTATGGTGTATTCCTTCACGGGAAAGTCCCCCTGTGACCTGTGGCTGGGACGGGGAAGTCAGGACTTTTCGTGAGGGATCCTACTCAGGATTCAGGGGTCAGTGTCCAGCGGTAGGACCCAGAAGACTTGGGCCAACACGGGGTGGGCGGCTCGAACCGACCGGGGCCTGTGGGTCGTAGCCCCAGCCGTGTACCGACCCTCCGAGAGACGGAGTTCCGCGGTTCACACCCAGAGTTTCCCCGACTCTCCGTCACGAGACCCCGTCAGTGACATCACGGTCCCACGGTACGTGCCCTTGACACGTAGGGGTGCTCACACACCTCGTCCCTCAGTCCGTCCTCGGTACCGGCCTTCCTGACACCGACTCTGTACCTGTCTCCCGTCACGCCAGTCGCACACTCGGAAACGTCTGTCAGGACGACGGACCTCGGTCGGGGAGTGATCCATCTGTCACCGAGGTTGTGACCTTTACAGTCACGTAAGTCAAAGGTTAGACTTTATAAAACTTGTGTACTATGTAAAATTATCTAAATTAATAAATTTGAAAATTCCTAGTGACTTTGTCTAAATTATCGTCTTCAAAAAGAATAATAAAAATAGGGTGAAAGTAACAACACTTGCGGACCTAAAGGTAAATCTTTATCAGACTGTCGAAAATGTAGAGTTGACCGTCGTCCGAGTCTTACGCTCCGCCGACGGTTCCCGAGAGACAGTACGACTTTACGTTATAACACCGCGAAACGATTTGGGAAAGAGATGTTTCGACGGTCGCCGACGTGCGGACGTTCACACTTGAAACACGACTTAGACTCTTGGTCGGCTCGGGATAGTCAGTGCTTAATCGTTTGTGTCGGGAGACGTCGGGGACGGGACCCCGACAGAGAACTACTTGTTTCACTTCCGTCTCAAAAGTCGCACCTTGAGGACCCCACCCAAACCGTGTGTGTGACGATCCTCCACCGTCCTATAGAGGGGCACAATGTCTGGTAGCCCACCGACCCGGGACGAGACCCTTCTAGATGTTTTTTCGTACTATTGTCGTTGCGACTTTGGGCACTGTACCAAACTTGACAAGTTTTTGTTTTGTCCCTCTCGTGACCGACCACACCCCACTCCCCGGCTCGGGACGCACCAAATAAGGTACTCGCACACCTCATGTCCGGAACGAGAGCACTACGGGGTCGATGACTTTCCCGTGTCTCACCCCGCCCCCAGGTGCCTAAGGGATTGTCTGGTGTCGGACCTTGGCAGGAGGCTCCGACTGCTCAGGAAAGAGTAACCCCAACGACCGTAGGTGGCACTGGGCGTGTCTGGGGGTCCCAAAGCATGGGGTGGGGTACCTTCGTTTGAATGTGGGAGTTCTCAAATAGAGGTGTAGGCGTGTTCAGCACAGGTGAAAAGTACCAAGGACCCTGAGACCCACGTCCAGGGGTGTCAAAAGGCTGAGCTGATATAGGTGTGGTGGACGGGGGTTCTGTGTAATAGGACGTGGATCTTAGGACTACCACAGACTCAACCATGTCAAGAATTGATTCTTGATGGTCAACTTGGACTTGGTCAGTAAGAAGAGGTGAACTCCCTCCCGTAAGACGGAAGTGATTCCAGTCGGGTCCGGTCCCAAGGTTCTGACTGGAGTACCTTTCCGGTCGAGTGTGGTTTCACCGTGGACACACTACTACAGTACCCCTGTCCGTCCGTGACCGGGAAGGTAGACCGTCTAAATAAGTGAGTCTATTTAGTGTAGAAGACAGAGAATTTAAGTCGAGAGGTCCTTCGGGGTAAAACTGTAAACGAATAATTGGTTCTGGACGAGACAAGAAGCACCTCAGCTCCATCCGTCCCTCGGATGTGCCCGGACCGCGGGTGGTCTCTGCTCCACGGGTACCAGTCATTAGGGTCTCTGTAAGTGCGTGTAGGTGCACCACTAAGGTGGGACCCTTATGTAGGTTTCCTTTACTAAACGTAACCACTTCCTACTCTGTTCCACCAAGACAGATGGTCTGTCCTTAACTTGGTATGGTTGACCTCCATAAATAGGAGATCAGGGGTTCCCCGTCCCACACTGTCCTCGGTTGACTGTGTTCAACTCCTGTGAGTCCGAGACCTGTCTCCCCTTCGTCCGTACGTGTTAGCGGTCGGGGGTATTTTCCTTTTTGTGGTTGACAGTCGGGTAGTCTGCGTTCTCAGTGGAAACGTCACTGAAGAATAGTTACCTCGATGATTCAAGTACTAGTAAAGCACCCTCTAACACGATTAGGTAGCAGTGACCGACGCATGTAGAAAACAGGGAAAAAAATTTTAATACTACTACTTCCCAAAAACTTCGTCTCTTTTAATATTAAAGATATGTCAATCTTGACCAGTACCTTGTTGTCTGACTAATGTTTAACCCTTTCCTCATACAGTTCCGACATATAACAGTGGGATGAATAAATTGAATATACGTCTCATGTAGTACTCTTTGCGACCCGACCTACCTCGTGTTCGACCTTAGTTCTGACAACCTTCTTTATAGTTAGTGGAGTCTATACGTCTTATTGTGGTGTGAATACCGTCTTTCACTTCTTCTTGATTTCTCGGAGTACTACTTTCACTTTCTCCTCTCACTTTTTCAACCGAATTTTGAGTTGTAAGTCTTTTGATTCCAGTACCGTAGACCGGGGTAGTGAAGAACCGTTTATCTACCCCTTTGTCACCTTTTTCACTTTCTGAAATAAAACCCCCCGAGGTTTTAGTGACGCCTACCACTGACGTCGGTACTTTAATTTTCTGTGAACGAGGAACCTTCCTTTTAATACTGGTTGGATCTGTTGTATAATTTTTCGTCTCTGTAATGAAACGGTTGTTTCCAGGTAGATCAGTTTCGATACAAAAAAGGTCATCAGTACATACCTACACTCTCAACCTGGTTTTTCTTTCGACTCGTGGTTTGTTAGCTACAAAAACTTGACGTCACAACCACTTCTGAGAACTCTCAGGGAACCTGACGTTCCTCTAGGTTGGTCAGGTAGGATTTCCTGTAGTCAGGACTTATAAGTAACCTTCTTGACGACAACTTCGACTTTAAGGTTATGAAACCGGTGGTCTATGTTTCTTGACTGAGTGACCTTCTCTGGAACTACGACCCTTTCTAACTTCCACCCTCCTCTTCCCATGTTGTCTCTTACTATACCAACCTACCGTGGTTGTTACCAACCTACCTGTACTCAAACTCATTTGAGACCCTCAACCACTACCTGTCCCTTCAGACCGCACGACGTCAGGTACCCCAGTGTTTGTCATCCTGTACTGACTCACTGATTTGACTTGACTACTTCAGTTAGACAACCTATATACTAAATAAGAGACGAAGAGACGAACCTTTCTAGAAAAGGTGGGTGGGACCCCTCGGACCATTTGTGAGTGACACCAAATGGAGTCGATAAAAATACGAAATAGGGTCGGTGTATAAAACTCCACAATCGGTTTCCGTTCTATGACGAACGAATGGTAGTAGGACCTTTGGAAGCACTCCTGAAAGGAGGGACGGAGACTACAAAAGGGAGGGTGTGTAAACATGTGCACTACTTCAGACAGGGTCCGTATATCCGGGCCCGAGGGAGAACTCGACCAAAGGGTTCCACATGAGCGACAACAATGAGAGACCCCACACCGTTGGAGACTGGGAGACGACCGTCAAAGATCCTAAAAGGAGGACAAGAAGTCGGTCCTGAACGCTTCCGTGGTAGACCGGTTGTAGTCTTTAGTTCCGGTGTAAAGAATCGACGACCTCGACCGGTGTAGGTGAGACCTGCTGAAAGGTAGAGTCGTCGCAGACACCCGGACGACCTCAACCGTCCCCACTACCCCTCTGTGAGGCACCAGCCCCGCCCTGGGTAGCCAGGAGGAAACGAGTGCCACTGTTCTCCTGGGGACACGAACCAGTGAGCAAGACTGTGCACCGTTGTGAAGTCTTAAGTGTCTACAGAGGGTGTTTCTCTGGTTGGACACGTCTCACTCCCTGGGGGGACGGGACAGTTACCCCCTTGGTCACGGTCCTCTCCGGGGGGACGTGGGGGTCCACGGTTATGGGACGTCCGGACCCGTCCGCAAACGACTCGGGAGTCAGGTACTTCCCCGCCTCCCACTGCTCCACAGGGTGGGTGTCGGGGTCTCCAGGGTCGAGTCGTCTCGGAGTGTCACCACTGTCCCTGTCGCTGTCCAAGACCCAAGACAGGCGGAGCAGGAGGTTCGACACTCCTACTCGGGTCTACCCGGGGACCAGGACGGAGCAGGAGGTCGAAGCACAGGACCGTCGCCGTCGAGGTGGAAGAGACCCCCGGCCAAACACAGCCCAGAAGGACGAGGGTCCTTTGAGTGTGTCGTTACTTGTGACCTTCCGTTGTACGTGCAAGGAAACAGATTGTCTCGGCACCATATAAGAAGTGGTTTACGTGGAGAGTCTACCCGTCTTGGATCTGTACACTCGTCGTTTGTAAAGTTTGGTCAAGTCTGTCTCACGTCGGGGAGGACCATGAGTGCACAGGTACCTACCCCCAGTCGTCTTTTGGGAGTACCAAGGCCCCGGTACCTCCCAAAGTTTCACTGACGGGGTGGTGTGGGGGTCTGGTACCACACGGGGTCCGATTCCTTCGGTGTAGGGTACTCCCTACCCTCATACCCCTCCGACGTCACTCCCCACGACGGGTGGGTACCTCCGGCCTCGGTCCTCCTTGACCGGTCGAGGGTGGGCCAGGGGTCGAGACGGGTGGGGGTGACAGTCCCGGGGGCTCGGTGTACCCTCCAGGTACCCTCGGGGTGAGGCTACGAACCCATGAGTCCAATGGGTGGGTCTCCCGTGACTCCTGAGGATTTCTTCGGTCTAGACTTTTCCCGTGGGTTCTTTACCCGTAGAGGACCTCTCACCCGACTGACTGTGTTTCCCAGAGGGTCTTAGGTATCTAGATTCAGTACAAGTGAGTCCCAAAATGCCAAGAAGGAAGGGACCTTTGTCATTATAGCACTTAGGGGAGACTTCTAACACACGGGGGGTCTACGAGGAGGTACGGAGATCGAGACCCGACGACCACAGTCGTACCGACAGTCTAGACACGTTCTCCCCCCCATCCGCGTCAGAGTAGGGTCCACGTCTCCTGACCATACCAGTGGTAAAAATTTAGAACAGACGGACAGAGGTTATGGTAAAAAGAATTATTTTCGTCTTTTCAATCTACGTTCGTGTTCTCTCTTTTTACGTCTGGTGTCTTTAACCGAGGTCCCTGTTCGTTTCGTCCCTGGGTCGTGTTCTACGACCGTCCTCCGTGGGTAGCGTCTGAACAATTTTTGCCTTTGTAAAATAAAGTACTTCGTTACGGGTATTTTTACTAAAAGGAAGATCGGACTCGAACCGTCGGACGCTCCTTTACCTGGTCTAGAATCTGCCCCGAAATTGGTCCTCTTTTTACCACTCCAACGTGAGACGTGCCGTCACGTGTGCGGTGTGTGTACGGGTTGGGTCGTCGGACCCGAAGTCTGTGCCTGGGTCGTGTCGTGTGTGAGCGTCGTTTTGGTGGACTTTCGACGGTGAAGTCGTAAAGTAAAGGCCCCGATTTGCGTTACTTTTAGATCGACTCAAAATCGGTTTGCTACAAAAGTAATTACGTCTTCATCTCTGAAGTCTTCGAAGGGAGGTCCGGTCCGAGAGCCCCCCGGGGAGAGGCACTCCAAGGAGTCCGGAACAGGACACGAAACGAAGGGTTCATGTTTCTTAGATTGCCGTGGAGACTGAAATTTGCCACGTCCCACCCAACAGGCTGCTACGAGGTGTACCGTCCGGACCGCAGTCCACTCGACGCCGGGGCACCGGGGTCCCCTCCGGTCCGACGTCCCGGGAATCGGTAGCACCAGGACGTCGACCCTCCCTGTATCCTTGTCTGAGCATTCACGTTTGCCTAAGTGAAATCTTTACTCTATTGTTGACCCTCGCAGACGTGAAGAGTCAGACTCGTTCCTACTTTAATTCTTAACGCCTCAAGTATGAGTCGAATTTTTTTTTAATTTGAACATTGTAATTAACGAGGACTTGTAAAGACTCACGGATTTTAAGACGGTATTTTCGAAATTAAAGATACGTCTCGTCTATCCTACTAACTCAATATTAATTTTACCATTAATATGGAAATTACGAGGTATAAACTGAAAAGTTTTTTAACAATACGAGGTTCTTTTCGATAAATTTCTAGTCTTCCTTTACAAACTTTTTACTTACATAAGTTCTGTAAAATTTAGAAAATTTTAGGTCAATAACTAAAAATGTACGAAAGTTCACATCAGATTTTGTAAAAGAAGTAAATAAAACCAGCTACCCTTATTATTTTTTAGTAACCCTGCACTTTTCGAATTTGCTTCCGTTATAAGATCTCCAACTATAAATTACACTATTTATAAACTTTACAACCCCCGTGGTCCCTCCCCGAGTCCGGTCTGGGGGTCGGTGACCCTTGGGGTGGTTTCCGCCCCTCGGTGGACCCACGGGGACGACCGACTCTGTTCGGGGAGACCCGAGTCGTGACTCTTACACTGTAAAGGAGACTAGGGAATAACTGACGACTCACCACTTTTTCTTGTGCATCTCGTCATTTAGTTTACAGTCCTCCTTCAGACCACCTTGGTATAGTTATAGAGTTCTGTGGGCCACACGACCCGTGGTTCCCTTGCGTGCGGTCTGATCGTGACCGTAGGTCCCACGGTACGGACTACGTCGCCAGTCGTTAGACCCCCTTTGGCCCCCTGGGACCCGAGTCCGGTAGGACTACCGTCGTCTACACACATCTCTGGGGCACCCCTCTACTGGACGTCCTGATGTCTCCCCTGGGAGGTTCCTCGTCCGTTACCTCCACTCCCCGAGACTTTGTACAGGTACGTCACGCCGCCGACCGGACGTGAACAGGTCAGCCCCTCCTCTCCCTCCGGTAGATTTCTCGACTACAGGACACCGGAGGGGTGGTGGCAGAAGGAGAGTAGTGTTCCGTTTTCTTCTCACAAGATCTTTCAAGATGTGATTGTCGTTTTCGACTCTTCGTCTCTCAGGGAGCCCCCCCGACGGGTCCGTACCGTGGGTGACCTAGCCAAATGAAGGGACCTCTTGGAGACGTGGAAGGTCCCTAGACTCTCTTGAAGGTACCGACGACAGACTGAACAAACACCGGCCCGGAGAGAGTAGGAACACTCCGCCCAGTGGGTGTACATGTCCCTTCGAGTCCAGTCCACTCCTCGCCGGACGTGGGTCGTGCAGACGGGGACCCCAGACGTCGGGGAGGGACCCGGAGCGGTGAGTCCCGCCAACTCCCCGTCGACCTGTCCCGGACCCCCTCCAACAGGGTCCTCCTTCCCCCGGTCCTGCCCTCCCTGCCGTGAACGGCCCCAGGTCGGAGCCACCTAGGTCCCATTAAGCTTCCACCCCTGCCTCATCCGCAGGATCCTTTTTTGAATTAATGTCTATATCTCTCTCTAATTTTTGCCTATCATATCATCCTTTTAATCACCTCTTTTTCTCCGACTTATTGAACCAAATGCACCTTATGGTTAGTGGTGGATGTATCCGGTGTCCGCAGAAAGGTAAGAGGGCTTCCTCTTCTCCGTGACTCCGGAGGGGCCAGGCTAGAATCCTCGGGTCCGTCTTAATCAACCGAACCACTCATGGGTACATGGTCTAGCCTTAAGTCGGTCTTCCCTTCTTTTGCTGTGCCCCCTTAGTCAGAAAGGTCTTTGACTAGGCTAAAGAAATAAAAAATCCAAACAAATATATGGAAAACAATATGTATTTCTACTTATGTCTCAGTGCGACGACTGGGAACAGTGTTAGTCCACGAAGTATATTTTAATATGTTTCCAGAATACCCAAATGTAGTAGAAGACCGGTACTCCGGACGACTGTAAAATACTAAGAAAGAAAGACTATTGGTTTTTTGAATAAAAAAGGTTCCCACAAAAAACAATTTGGTCCGCGGTGGGAGACTTCCATCGTCTATTTCAACGTAAGGATATCCAACTCCCACATAGCCCAATGTTAGTTCTTTCCTTGAATGAATCGGATTCCAATTGTACTAATTAGAATTTCCAATTATGAATAAAGAGGATATACGATCAATATAAGTAATATTCCCGTCCCTTATACCTCTAAATCGTCGTTTATAACCGAGTTGTTTACTTTTGGGAAGTGGTCACAAGGGAAATTCTAGATAAATCAGAATTCTATCACTATTTCAATGTAAAAACGTATCGTTCCTGTGTCACTAAATATTGTTTCATGTCACTAGATATTGTTTTCTCTTTTAAGTAATTGAGTTTTTCAGATCATAACGATTGGAGTTTTTGATGATATAAAGGAAAAGATATAAGGTTTATGTAACTAATTATATAAGGATCCACGGATTCCTATACCTCCGGACCGCCGTTAGTAACTGAGTTGTTACTCTTTTCGGGATACGATAAATTCTGAAAGTTTTATGAGGTTTGAGAGACACGATAAATACCAACTCTCCAACAGTGTGTTCGATCAGACAGTCGTCTCTCCAAACTGGACTCTGTGGGAACAGTATGGGTCCCGTCCCTTAATCGTCATTAATAACCGTGTTGTTTACTTTTTGGGAAGTGGTTATATTAAAGATTAGTTGGGTGATATGATATGATTATTAAAATATTGAAGAGTTTCTCAGACATAAATCTTTCAAAATTTCGTAGAACACGGAGAGCCAACCCTCCGACGTTTATTAGTGTTTTCATCCTTCAGTTCTTTGTGGACCTTATTGTCCATTTAAACCGGAACCTTACGCCTTACTTCGTCCCGTTTCTGATTATCTCAAAACGGTTCTTTTACGTGACCAGTATCGTTTGTGGGAGAAGGTTGTTGTGTTCTCTTCTGAGATGTGTTCCTGTAGTGGTCTACCAGTTGTGACTTTAGTCTAACTAATGTAAGAAACGTCGGTTTCTGCCTCTTTGAGATATGTCAGTTGTTTTTGTTCTGGTTCTCGACTGACACCGAGTCTAGTACTTGAGGAATAATGGTTTAAGTCTGAGTTTAACTTCTTTTATCCCTTTTGGTGATCTGGTAAGTCCATACTGGATTTGGTTTAGGGAATACTAATATCTAAATTCCCGGATCTAGACTATCTATCTCACGGACTATTTGATACCTTACTCCAAGCATTGTAACATGTCCTCTGTCCCTAGTTCTGGTAGGGGTACCTTTTCTTTACGTTTTTTCGTTTTACCGACAGACCCCTCCCGAATGTTTATCGACACTTTTCTTCTCTCCGCTTTTCGTTTCCTCTTTTCCTTTCTATATTCGTAGACTTACGTCTCAAGGTTTCTTATCGTTCTTCT
>SJYO01045292.1:40304270-40321242 GCA_006410555.1 Capra ibex
CTCCAAGCACTGTAACATGTCCTCTGTCCCTAGTTCTGGTAGGGGTACCTTTTCTTTACGTTTTTTCGTTTTACCGACAGACCCCTCCGGAATGTTTATCGACACTTTTCTTCTCTCCGCTTTTCGTTTCCTCTTTTCCTTTCTATATTCGTAGACTTACGTCTCAAGGTTTCTTATCGTTCTTCTCTATTCTTTCGGAAGAAGTCGCTAGTTACGTTTCTTTATCTCCTTTTGTTGTCTTACCCTTTCTGATCTCTAGAGAAGTTCTTTTAATCTCTATGGTTCCCTTGTAAAGTACGTTTCTACCCGAACTATTTCCTGTCTTTACCATACCTGGATTATCTTCGTCTTCTATAATTCTTCTCCACCGTTTTTATGTGCCTTCTTGACATGTTTTTTCTCGAAGTGCTGGGTCTATTAGTACTACTACACTAGTGATTAGATCTCGGTCTGTAGAACCTTACACTTCAGTTCACCCGGAATCTTTCGTAGTGATGCTTGTTTCGATCACCTCCACTACCTTAAGGTCAACTCGACAAAGTTTAGGACTTTCTACTACGACACTTTCACGATGTGAGTTATACGGTCGTTTAAACCTTTTGAGTCGTCACCGGTGTCCTGACCTTTTCCAGTCAAAAGTAAGGTTAAGGTTTCTTTCCATTACGGTTTCTTACGAGTTTGATGGCGTGTCAACGTGAGTAGAGTGTACGATCATTTCATTACGAGTTTTAAGAGGTTCGGTCCGAAGTCGTTATGCACTTGGCACTTGAGGGACTACAAGTTCGACCAAAATCTTTTCCGTCTCCTTGGTCTCTAGTTTAACGGTTGTAGACGACCTAGCACCTTTTTCGTTCTCTCAAGGTCTTTTTGTAGATAAAGACGAAATAACTGATACGGTTTCGGAAACTGACACACCTAGTGTTATTTGACCTTTTAAGACTTTCTCTACCCTTATGGTCTGGTGGATTGGACGGAGAACTCTTTAGACATACGTCCGGTCCTTCGTTGTCTTGACCCGTACCTTGTTGTCTGACCAAGGTTTATCCTTTTCCTCATATAGTTCCGACATATAACAGTGGGACGAATAAATTGAATAGACGTCTCATGTAGTACTCTTTGCGACCTGACCTTCTTTGTGTTCGACCTTAGTTNTAACGGTCCTCTTTATAGTTATTGGAGTCTATACGTCTACTGTGGTGGGAATACCGTCTTTCACTTCTCCTCGATTTTTCGGAGAACTACTTTCACTTTCTCCTCTCGTTTTTTCAACCGAATTTCGAGTTGTAAGTCTTTTGTTTCTAGTACCGTAGGCCAGGGTAGTGAAGTACCCTTTATCTACCCCTTTGTTACCTTTGTCACAGTCTGAGATAAAAAACCCGAGGTTTTAGTGACGTCTACCACTAACGTCGGTACTTTAATTTTCTGCGAATGAGGAACCTTCTTTTCAATACTGGTTGGATCTATCATACAAGTTTTCGTCTTTGTAATGAAACGGCTGATTCCAGGCAGATCAGTTCCGATACCAAAAAGGACACCAGTACATACCTACACTCTCAACCTGACACTTCTTCCGACTCGCGGCTTCTTAACTACGAAAACGTGACACCACAACCTCTTCTGAGAACTCTCAGGGAACCTGACGCTTCTCTAGGTTGGTCAGGTAAGACTTCCTCCAGTTGGGACCCTAAAGAAACCTTCCTTACTACGATTTCGACTTCGAGGTCATGAAACCGGTGGAGTAAGCTTCTCAACTGAGTAACCTTTTCTGAGACTACGACCCTCCCTAACCCCCGTCCTCCTCTTCCCCTACTGTGTCCTACTCTACCAACCTACCGTACTGACTGAGCTTACCGCACTCAGACCCACCTGAGGCCCTCTACCACTACCTGTCCCTCCGGACCACACGACGCTAAGTACCCCAGCGTTTCTCAGCCTGTGCTGACTCGCTGATTTGACTTGACTTGACTTGACTTTGTTAGTGTACACCGGCCTGTTTGGGCGAGTCCGTCCGATCTCTTGGAAGTCTCCTCAAACATTCAACTTTGTGAGAACAGTACGGGTCCTGAAAAATAATTGACCTCGACGTTCAATTGCGGAAGAGGTTCTCTTTACCACTATCTCCTCTCGGGGGGTATTTCAGTCTCCATATCCACTCTCGTATTTTGTCTGAGACCAAAACCCCCATCTACGAACCCCTGTCTCCCAAAGGACTCCGAACTAGTGCGGAAACGCATACGGTTCGTGGGGAGGAGTACTGGAAACGGTACCCGCCTCAAGGAGTGCGACCGAGGGTCGTCCGTGACCCCACCTACGGAGACCAGTCGACGACAGGGGTCAAAAATTCTGAAGGAGGGTCGGAGGACCACCCGTCGGCACCGGAGGTGTACACCCTTACTCGTCCGACGTCCGTCCCACCACGGATCCCCTCGGGAGTGACGTCTTTGTCCCCTGTCCACAGTCTCCTTCGTGACAAAGAACCACAACGACTGTCTGACGTGGGGTAGACACCTGTGAACAGGGGTAGACACCTACGAGTAGGGGGTAGACACCTGCGAGTGGGGGGCAGACACCTACGAGCAGGGAGGTAGACACCTGAGTACAGGGGGTAGAAACCTGTGAGCAAGGGGTAGACACTGTGGGTAGGGGGTAGACACCTGCGTGCAGGGGGACAGACACCTGTGAGTAGGGGGCAGACACCTACGAGTGGGGAGTAGACACCTACGAACGGGGGGCAGACACCTGCGAGTAGGGGGGTAGACACCTGAGTGTAGGGGTAGAAACCTGTGAGTAGGGTTTAGACACTGTGTGTAGGGGGCAGACACCTGTGAGCAGGGGACAGACGCCTACGAACGGGGACAGACACCTGTGTGTAGGGTACAGACATCTGTGAGCAGGGGGTAGACACTGTGTGCAGGGGGTAGACACCTGCGAGAAGGGGGGGTAGATACCTGTGTACAGGGGGCAGAAACCTGTCAGTAGGGGGCAGACACTTGTGTGTAGAGGACAGACACCTGTGAGCAGGGGGGTGGATACCTGTGTGCAGGGGGTAGATACCTGTGGGCAGGGGGACAGACACCTACGAGCTGGAGGGGTAGACACCTACGAGTAGGGAATAGACACCTGCGAGCAGGGGGGACAGACACCTGCGAGTAGGGGGGCAGACACCTACGTGTAAGGGGGAGAAACCTGTCAGCAGGGGGTAGACACCTGTACGAAGGGGGCAGACACCTGTGAACACGTTGAGACATCCCTGACATCGTCCCTGGATCAGGGAGACATCACCGGGACTCAGTCGTCGGGAGAAGTAGACTCGAGGGGACCCGAGGGGTGTGAGTGGTAGGTAGGAAGGAAGTAACACTCGACTGTGACCTTCGGCGGGGTGTCTTGAAAGGTTTATCGACCAAGGGTCTGCAGGTAGAGTTTCCAGTGGTTGGTTCCAGAGTACTCCCAGGAGTCACGACGGTCGGTAGACGTCTCTGAACCTGTCAGCCGTCGAACCTTTAGAAGTCTGAGGTTCTGGTTCATCCACCTTCGTGTAAAAAACTTTCGAAACATACTTGTCCTCGCACCGGTTTCCGGGACCACCTCGGAGGGACACCAGAGACGAGACTCCGGGGGCACAGCTCCGGAGACACGGGTGTGGAGGGACCTGACCCCGGTCTTCCTCCGGGATGTGGGTCCGACCACGGACAGACAGTAGACAGAGAGAAGACAGAAGGGTCTTTCGTCACTGTTTCCGACACCCTTCGTGTACCGGAAGTGACCTGGGAAGTCACGTTGAATAGTTCCCAGTCGGTTAGAATCTGTAGACAAGTCCCACCTTTGTTTATACTTCGCCAATTCTATTTCCGTCGACGCATCGGGTGTGGACGGTACCGGAGGAGGCCGGCAGTGGGACGGTACCTGTCCCAGGCCCGGGAGGATAGTGTCGGGGAGGATGTCACCGGGGACTGACCTCGACTCTACCGGTCACGTGGGGATCCCCGAACGGGAGTCGAGGGTCTTCTACGTGGTGTAGAAACAAAGGTGATTTACGTCTTCGGTGTCGCACCTCGGGTGTAGACCTCTCCCCGTGGGAACGGGGACGCAGGTCCAGTGGAACTTCGGCGGGTGAACGGTGGGTCAGGACTCTCGAGACCTATCTTTCACCTCCAGTCGCGTAGGTACTTTTTCGTCGTAGACCCTCAGGCCCTCGTCCGTTTCCCCTCTCGACAAAAAGACAAGGTAAAGTGGAGGTTCAACTTAATAACTAGGGTGACGAAATAAAAGTGTACTCAGATAAACTCGCTGTCTGTGACGAGTCCGTCGCGGACGTCTCCTCGACCTCTGCGACCATTAATTCCTGAGCGCCCCAGCGTCTCGACACCCCTAATCGACGAGCGACCTCACTCACGTCTGAGACCCTAATCCTGGTTCTCGTTAGCAAAGAAGGTCAAAGAATTTAATGTGAAGTGATGAGTCCTTCCGAATTCTAGGTCGGGTGGCCAAGGTCTTCTTGAAGTAAATTGGTGGAAGGTGGCAGACCCCTCATCCCGGGTCCAGACCCCTGTTCCAGGACCCCCACCTCCTGCGTCCTGTTCAGAATCCCCGGAGTCCCTCGTCCCGTCCGACCACGCCCTCGTTACCCCCTACGACTGTTCAGGGACTACACTGACGTTGTCCGTCCTGCCGGAGGTTCAAGGGGAGGAGGAGTGTGTCTCCCGCCTCCCTCGAAGTCGACTGGGGGTCGATTCCTCCCGGGTGGGACCCGACATGGCTGTGTCACCGACACTGCAGGTGAGAGGGTCCCTACAAACGAGTGCCCTGGTATATCGAATAGAAGGTTACGTCTGTTACGGGGTGGGTGGATTCCGAGTCAAGTTCTTAACATTTGTGCCAGTGGTCTTCGTAAAGGTAGTGGCCCACGACACCTCTAGTGGTAGTCTGAGAGTGGGTCGGACTGGTGGCTGGCGTAGGAGAAATGAACAAGGGTCATGAACCGGGTCGTGAACCAGGTGTTGTCCAGGTAATTGTGGACGACTCACTCACTCTCGTACTACCTCTGTACCCTTTGTTCCCTCCCACCGTCCCCCAGGACTTGAGTTCGGATCCCTCTGGTCCCTCCACTTACTTCTCTGTGCGACCCGAGTCTACGCTCGTCCGTCCTGACGTCACTTCGGTCCTGCACCTCCCGTCCGTCCTACTCGACCGGTCTGTGTGCCATGTAGGACTCAGTCTGGTCGTCTTCCGTCCTGGAACCTCCACGTGACGGTCCTCGTTTCCTCCTTTGTCCGGACTTTTGTCTGTACTCTTTGCGCTTCCCGCCCTCCGTCTCTCCCTCCGTCTAAGCGGAGTCTCTCTCGTAGGGACTGACACGTCGGTGTTGGAGCCGATTGGAGTCTTCGCCCAGACCTGGACCTTCGGTGTCGGGTACCGAGTCGGGCGGAGGGTGTGAGATTTGACCTTGGGTACACGCGTTCCGTTTTTGGTAGTACTCAGTAAAATGGTTTCAGAAACAACGACCCTGTTGTCAGTAACCAGAACCTTGTAAAGTTTTTTGGAGAGTTTAAAATTTAGATTCGGTCTTTGTGTGGTTTATTATATTTTTTTTTTTAGTGACGATTAACGTCGACTAACACGGTGACTACTCCCACTTTCTCTTCTCACTTTTTCGACGGAATTTTGAGTTGTAAGTTTTTTGATTATAGAACTGAAGGTTAGGGTAGTACAGTACCGTTTATCTACCCCTCTTTCACCTTTGTCACTGTCTAAAATAAAAGAACCCGAGGTGTTAGTGACACCTACCACTGACTTAGGTACTTTAATTTTCTGTGAATGAACAAGGAACCTTCCTTTCGATACTGTTTAAACTTGTCACATAATTTTTCGTCTCTGAAGTGAAACGGTTGTTTCCAGGTGTATCAGTTTCGATACCAAAAAGGTCATCAGTACATTCCTACACTCTCAACCTGGTATTTCTTCCGACTCGTTGGTTTCTTAACTACGAAAACTTGACACTACAACCTCTTCTGAGAACTCACAGAGAACCTGTCGTTCCTCTAGTTTGGTCAGTTAGGATTTCCTTTAATCAGGACTTATAAGTACTCTTCCTGACTACGACTTCGACTTCGAGGTTATGAAACAGGTGGACTATACTTCTCAGTTGAGTAACGTTTTCTGGGGCTACGACCCTTTCTAACTTCCGTTCTCCTCTTCCACTGTTGTCTCCTACTCTACTAACCTATCGTGGGGACTAAGTTACCTGTGCTTAGATTCGTTTGAGACCCTCTACCACCTCCTGTCCCGCCGGACCGCACGACGTCAGGTACCTCAACGTCTCTCGTCCTGTGTTGAATCGCTGACTTGTTGTTGTTTACGGAGACTTGGGGTCGTGTTGGTCGGTGTCGGACGTCTAGGGGACTTGGTCCTCGTCTGGGTCCAAGTGATGTACACGGGTCCCCCGAGTCCCTGGTGATGTGTACGGGTCCCCCGAGTCCCTGGTGGTGTGGGTGGGTCGACTTTCGTTGACCCTGTCTCTGACCACGAGATACTCGTTTTTATTCTGACTTGTCAGCCCCCGGGTCAACTTTAGTTGGGGTCCCGTGAACCGTCTCAGAGACAAAAAGCAAAACAAAACAAAGGATTCAAGTGATGAGTTGTAGACGTTTCTTTGGTACAAATAATAGTGGGTCCTGAAGGATCTCCGTCGGACCCTCTGGAGGGGTTTGTAGAGGGAGTCAGTCTGGGGATGTTAGTGAATTTGGGACACCTCAAATGACGACCCCCCTCCCCCCTCATCAGATTTATGGTCTCTATCGGATTAAAATATTTTCTTAATGACGGACACAACAAAAAGGGTCTCCTGTAGAGTCAGTACCCGGACTATCACAAACTAGGAACGGTTTTGGTTGAACATTATTTGGTGTAGATAAACATTTGGTAAAAGTATCGAAAACGTCGACTCTTTTAATTTAATCCTCTCCTGATCTGGAGGGTACGACAGAGAGGTAGAACAAAAGGGTTTCTCTTTCAATTTTCTGTACTGGGTTCGAATTTCGTAAGGGGTTGAACGACTAGTGGATGTTCTTATTTACCATACGAGTTTTTAATCAATGGATCTTTACGTTTAATTCTGTCACTCTATCGTGACGTGTGGATAATCGTTCCGGTTTTGGTCCTGCGACTGTTGTGGTTACGGTCGTTCTTACGTCTGAACGACCGCCCTGCGTTCTGTCTCGTCAGTGGTACCTTCCGTCGAACCACCAAAGAATGCTTGATTTGCGTGATAATGGTGTACTGGGTTGAGGCAACCGTAAATGTATTTCCTCAAATTTTGAATATAGGTGTTTTTTTTTTGTTTGGACAAATATCGTCAAATAAGTGTTGACAACTTTGACCCCTCGTTTGTTCTGTGCGAAGTCATCCACCATCTACTTATTTGACGATGTAAGTCTGCTGTCTTGTAGTGGGACTCGTTTCTCTTTGCTCGGTAGTCGGTACGCTTCCGTCCTTCTTTTGAATTTACGTACAGTGATTCACTCTACTCGGCTTGCCCTCTCCGACTTCTGACATACTGAGGTCGAGATACTGTGGACCTTTTCCGTCTTGATACCTCTGTCATTTTCTACTCACCAACGGTACCAATGGTCCTTCCCCCACTACCCACTCCACCCCCTCGTGTGTCCTAAAAGTCAAGTCAAGTCAGTGAGTCAGCACAGGTTGAGAAACGCTGGGGTACTTAGCGTCGTGCGACCCGGAGGGACAGGTAGTGGTAGAGGGCCTCAAGTGGGTCTGAGTGCAGGTAGCTCAGGTACTACGGTAGGTCGGTAGAGTAGGAGTCAGCAGGGGAAGAGGAGGACGGGGGTTAGGGAGGGTCGTAGTCTCAGAAAAGGTTACTCAGTCGAGAAGCGTACTCCACCGGTTTCATGACCTCGAAGTCGAAGTCGTAGTAAGGAAGGTTTCTTTAGGGTCCCAACTGGAGGAAGTCTTACCTGACCAACCTGGAGGAGCGTCAGGTTCCCTGAGAGTTCTCAGAAGAGGTTGTGGTGTCACGTTTTCGTAGTTAAGAAGCCGCGAGTCGGAAGAAGTGTCAGGTTGAGAGTGTAGGTATTTACTGGTGTCCTTTTTGGCATCGGAACAGATCTGCCTGGAATCAGCCGTTTCATTACAGAGACGAAAACTTATATGATAGATCCAACCAGTATTGAAAAGAAGGTTCCTCATTCGCAGAAAATTAAAGTATCGACGTCAGTGGTAGACGTCACTAAAACCTCGGGGTTTTTTATTTCAGACTGTGACAAAGATGACAAAGGGGTAGATAAAGGGTACTTCACTACCCTGGTCTACGGTACTAGAAACAAAAGACTCACATCCCGTCACTTTGATGAGACGTGTTGTGTCTTTACTTCCTGGGAACAGCGATGTGTAAACAGGTTTGTGTATCTTCCATCTCTGGTCCTCTCTTCAGACTACATTTGACACATGAAACCACTGTTACTGCACAGACATACCCAGGTACTCGATAGTGTTTGCACTATTGAACGGTGCCCTCTACGGTACTGGGGTTTCCACTCCCACGGGCAGTGTGGGACTACACCCCTGCGGACGCCACAGGTGGTCACACCCTTTGGGTTGACGTACTGAACACCGCCCCCTCCAGTACAGGTGCGAAAGGGACCAGAAACGTCCCGAATTTCCGTTCAGAACACCCTGAAGGGACTCCCAGGGTTAGCAACTCTGGGGCTCAAAGGTGACGTCCCTCACCCTCAAGTTGGGAATGAACCCCTGGACTCTAGGGTGTTCGGCGTGTCCAGCCAGTTTTTTTCTTTTACCGTTCACGTGGCAGAAACCCCCTACAACTACCGTCCCCTCCGACACGTACCACCCCCCACCGTTCATGTGTTCTTTGGAAGCATGGAAGGGGAGTTAAAACCACACTTGGGTTTTGACGAGACTTTTAATTCCAGAGAAATTTTTTTTTTTTACTTAATGGATTGTCCTAATCTGGTCTCGGTAGTCGTGTTTTAAGTTGTTGTCCTTTATTTGATGTTCCTTAAGATACTAAAGAATCGTAACGGACTATAAGTGACATCTAAGATTAATCAGTGGGATGAGAAATTAGTCGGTTTGATTACTTGGGACTCCTCTGTCTCTCTGTCGTTCCTTTCGACCCGGACGGACGTGGGTGCAATCTGAAGACAGGACTACTCAGGTGCAATCTGTGCCCGTAGGATGGTAGATCTCAACGACAGAATTACTGTGTACATTCGAAGGAGGCAGTGCCCAGACGACTGGACGTTGAGCGGGGTACACCTCTCGACAAGGGGAGACAGTCACCGGCCTCGACTGTCGTAGCGAACCGAAGAGTCACAGTAGGCACAGACGTTGTAAGTCTCCAACTTATCGAGACCCCAAACTCAAATTGTGTTCATCTATTACTCGGGGTGTGGAACCGGAACACGGACACTGCGTTGAGCCCCAGACACCAGACACGTGGACCGCTCCGGGGTAGGACGTCCTCTTCGCGAGCTCTCGTGAGTGTGGTAGAGGTGTCCTGTACCCGAACGGCGGGCCACGACAGACCGAACACGTGAAACCTGTGGTCTTGGTCCCCGAAAAGAATTAAGACATCACGAAATGTTAAAATATCTTCAAAGTGTATAACCTAAAATATATTAGGGTATTATTTGTACAAGGGGTGAAGGGGAAGGGGTACCATTGGTGATCACAAAAGAGACACAGACTCTCAGACGGAAAAAACGAAATAAGTGATCAAACGATATAAAAAAACCTAATAAGGTGTATATTCACTATAATGTGTCATAAGCAGAAAGAGACTGAATAAAGTGACTCGTGTCACGAGAGGTTTAGGTAGGTACAAAGATGTTGACCGTAATAAGGTAAGAAAAATACCGACTCATTATAAGGTAGTACATATACATATTGTCGAAGAAGTAGGTAAGGAGACAGTTACCTGTGACCTCAACGAAGGTGTACATTTATGAGTTCAAAATTTTTACGACATCAAGAAGGTATAATCTACTGTCATCTCTAATAAAGAGACTTCTTATAAAACTTTATTATTTTCTTTTGGTAAATAGTGACAAGGTGTCAAATCAACCCATTGAGATTTCTAGTTTTTATGAATTACTCGGGGAAGTACAGAAAACGCCAGAGACTTATTTGGTCTTAAGATCCGTGTCTTCGCCAGGGTAGTAATCGTCCACATCTTCGTTTTCATGCACTGTAAGGCTACTGGTCTGGTTACACTTGTGGGAGATGAGTCCCAGGAGAAGGAGAGACAGACGTAACACTGGAGAGTGTAACAGGGGTAAAAAAGAGTACTTTAATATCTCGGAATAGAATCGAAAAGGATTCAACGAAATTCTCCGGTTTTTCATGTTTGGTTAAGTAAGACTACGGAAACTGACCACATGTTTACCGTGCGGTAGGGGCGGTTCGAAGGACGAGGTTGAGGGACCACCCGAAAGGTTCTGACACATTGTAGAGTCCAAAAGGGAGAGGACTGCAAAGAGAAGGGACCCAGTGTAGGTCCGGGAACCGGGGGTCAGTAGGTGGTCACTCGTACCGTCGCGGCCCGAGGCAGGATCTACAAGTTACACTGGGGTTTGTCTGCCCGGAACACGGCCCGGAAGGGCCCTGTGACCTTCACCTGGCAAGAGACACTTGTCGACTCTCCTCTACCTGTGTGTGTCGTTTCTGTGACCGTTACAAGGTGACCTCCTTTCGTGCTCGAGTGTGGGGACGGAGTACAGGAGTGGGGTCCGTAGGACGACCACGTCGACCCTGGACGGGACCCTGGACGGATCCTGAAGGGGACCCACGACAATTTAGATAGGAGTGGGACCCGTAGGAACGTGACTACGACAATTTAGAGGGTCTTCAATCGTCCGCCCACTCCACCACTGGGTGGTGAAGTGCGGCCCCGCGGGTGTGTCGTCACCCACCCCACCTCGATCAATGACACCGCACACCACCTCCTCTCCGGGGTACCTCCCTCCTTCGTCCGACCGACCTACGAAGTCTCCCAGGTGTGTCGAGACTTCAACCTTCTCTCTCTCTTCCGACCCTCCGAATTAGGGTACCACAGTGGTGGTCTGTCCCACCACCCTGAAGTCACATTTCCCCGTTACCGATATCCTTTCGAAGGGACCCGGACCGTCGTAGTTCCTCCCAGTGACTCCTCAGACGACGGATGAGACCCAGGTAAAGACGTCGACGGTTAACCTTCAGCCCGGGTGTGTGTACAAATGTCCCGGTTTCCGGAACAGTCACCCTACTATTTGTGCAGTAGGTGGGTCCTAGATGGTCGACGTCGGTCGTTCAGGTCCCCCTAACAGTGAGCAGGATTCTTCCTTACCCTTTACCCCTCTGGCGGGAGGGTGGACGACCCCGTTGAGACAAGAGGGACCCGGAGGTCGGGGTGTGAGTCGCCTGCTAAGTACAGGTGTGCCGCTGGAGGTCACCGGAGTCTTTACTCTGGAGGGCGTCGTGTGTCGTGACTGTGTGGTCGGCTAGAATAGTCGAGTGGACGTCGTCTTCCCTTCAAACCAAGAGGGAGTACAGTTAGTGGGTCGGAAACACGTCGGCTGAAGTCGGTGGAGGGGGTGGACAGGGTGGACGGACTCGGAAGAAGGTCTTCGGGCAGAAGGCACCCTAGAGTGTAGAGAGAGGAAACAAACGAGAGGGAAGGGGCTACTGACGGTCGGGGAGGTTGGTCGGGACGGACCTGGGGTCTACGACAGAAGACAAAACGTAAATACAAAGCTCTTTCTGTAACGGGGTGGCTGTTAGGCGCTTCGCCGTCGCTGACGTCAGACAATAGGTCCGACGTTCCGGTAGACCTGAAGGACGACTTTTCCAACCTGTACCAAAATCCGTTCTAAAAATAGTCTAGGCACTCCTTTTGTTTCAGAACTTACGTAATGGCAGAAGGTTCCAACCACAGTCTAAAAAAAGGGGAACAGTCATCGTGTTGTTTCACGTTTTTCTACTGTTTGGGTTCCTCGACTCCTACTTCTATGTGTAGAGGTCTCCTTCGAAACAGTTTCCGTCGTCTCCTATTTGTTTTTTATTTAATCAAGACCAAAATAGTCTTTGACCTGTCTGGAGGTGACCGTATTATCAGAGACACCGTAGAGGTTCGGAAGGGCCCCTCACGGGAATCTTGTGTTTCCCTTTTAGACTCTGCGAGTGTTGTTTCCGTCTAACGAGAGGTTTTGGATAGTCGTCCAGAAATTTACACGTGTTCTTCTTTCTGTCTCCCCTTCCTTCCTTTTGACTAGGGTTCTTTTCAGTCCGACGAATCTTTATAGAGGAAGAGAGAGAGAGAGAGAGGGAGAGAGAGAGAGAGAGAGACACCTATTCTGTTTCTGAGAAGATTTTTCCAAGTTGAAAAGTCAGTTTTTTACAACCAAAGAATCGTTGTATGGACGAGGGCTTCCGACACCCAAAAAAGAGGGGGGTCTAATGACTCCTTTTAGACCTACCAAGAGTACGGTCGTAGTAGGGGATTGTCCCTGGGAGCACACCTCTTGTCCGACGTCGGTACCATGTGTGTGTGGAGACGGAGAGTCAGGAACTGGACTCGGGGGTCCAGTGTCTGAACGGTCCTCACCCGGTTCTGGAGTCTACCTCCTGGCCCCAGTGGAGGGGGTCTTCGTGTTACAGGTCCCCTCCCTACCTCAAAGTGGGACGTCTCGTCGGTGGTGGGGTGCTCCCCTGTCTCCGGGGAAGGGTGGAGCCCACCCACGTTGTTCCGGGAACGTTTGTGGGTGGACCAGCATAGTCCTTTTTCTCTTTTGACGTTCGTGACAGACACACAGTACTAGGGTCTACAGGAGTGTCTCTTCCTTCCTGGTTCGGACCGGAGGTTCGGGTCGTGAGACAGATTGGTCCCATATTCATCCGAAGTGTCTTTTCTCTACCAACAACCTTTACATTGAATGTTTAACAAAAGATAAAGAGAGACCTGTCTGCAAACAAAACAGACGAGACAAGGGTGTTCACGCTCGGGACCATGAGATCCAAGAGAATCAAATGAACTCTAAGGGAGACCCTGTCCGACCCTTAGAGTCCTGTCCTGTCTGCCTACCCACACCACACCACACCTACCCCTTCGCCTCGCACCAATTCCCAGTCCCATTCGGACCTGGGGCACGAGACCCGAGTTGCTGGTCGGGTCGTCTCACAGGACCCCCTTCACTGGAACTGCTTCTCCGGCTCCCGTCCTGGGTTCCTACGACGCAGGTACGTTCCGATTCCCCGACCCCGTAAGCCCCTGGGTGGACCTTGGTGTACCCTACCTGAAGGACGACACCTAGGACTAAGAACAACTCACACCACCCCAGTGACGACTCTCCTCGCTGGGAGTCCGGAGACGCACAGTCGACTGGCAGGGTCCTCTCCTAGGTGGGGCCCAGGGTACAGAAGTCACCTTCCACACCTACCCACTTCGGACTCCGGGGTGCACCTCGTTGAGGGCTGGGACCCCGCGTTCCCAGGTCAGACACGGACTCCTCACTCCGTTTCCGGTCCGAGTCAGAGGTGTGCACCTCAGTCCTTCCGGTGGTCAGGGTCCGCCTCGACCTACGGGACACCTCGGACCTGTGGTCGGACCACCGGTTCGTCGAACCACCGGTCCGGTCCTACCCCGTCTGTGACTGGCGGTACACCAGAAGGGGGTGGGATGGGGACTCCGGGACTTCCGAACGGGGTGGGGACTCTACCGACGGTCCGAAACCCCTGGGACGTGGAGACCAGGGGCCCTGTCGAGGGTTCACAGGCGAGACGGGTCTCCTGGGGACCCGTGCGCCTGACCCGGGCGTTGTTCCCGAGAAACAGGGAGGTGACGGAGACTCCCGGGAAGTAGGTAGGCGCCCCCGTCCTGCACTTCTGTGTCAGGGAAAGTGACTCTATGGCCACGAGACACCCCGCTGCGGTTAGGAAAGTCTCACGTCCACGGAGACCGGCTGGTGGCGGTCTGTACTTAGATCATTTGTGGGCGACAGTGGGGTCCCATAGACGGCACGAAGGCTGTGTGGGCCCCCGTAACAGGGGTGCCGGATGAACAAAAGTCGCTTAAACGTCGTAGTGGGTCGAGAGGACATCTAAGGTGTTCATGTAGCCCAAAGACACAGGAGGTCCCGGTAGGTGCAACAGCGTCTACGTCCTAGGGGAAAAAGTATTTCCACTTGTGCTGAGGTACCACACACACATGTATATAGTGCTCCGACCAGAGCTCATACACTAGGGAGTCGAAAAAGACTGACCCTTTGTGGGAGAGTGGAAGTAAAAGTTTCTCACCGGAAAAAGAAAGGAACCACGAAACTTACGTGGAGACACCAGACGCTCCAAAGACGACTTTTTGGGTCACCCCTGGAGTGTCCGGAGGGAATACGTCCTACTCAGGGAACGGAGAACGACGGAAGTCTTCGGAGACAGACAGAAGCTGAAGGCGTACCTTAGTCCCGTACAGGACCGTATCTGGAGTAGGACGAGTTTGGCGAAGTCTAGAAACGAAGGACTCAGACACAGACAAAGGAAGAGGTCCAAGTCCTTCGAAAAAATAGCGACAAAGAAATTCGAAAGACGGAGAACAAGACGGAGACGAGAAGACCCGAGGGCATTACACAGGTAGCCAGGAAATTGGCACAGGGTATTTAGAGAGAGGACAGGTAGGAAAAAAGGAAAGAAGAGGAGACCTATCAAGGTTCATTGAGTAGAAACTCAAGTGTCTAAAGAGATCTTTCTCCTTAAGGACGAGCCGGTCCAGACGACCACTTCGAGGGACAACACAAAAAAATTAGTGTCAGTAACATAAGAGGTCGAGGGCTTAAAGACAAACCAAGACAAATTACTAAAGACAGACGTAATTCGAGGAACAAAACACGTACTTAACGAAAGGACCAAAACAACTCGACAGATAGACACGAGAGAGCATCGAGTCACTCGAAGATAATTTTGTCAACAAAACTTAGGAAACAGTTCTTTAAACATTCAGAGGCCAAAAGGGTCACGGCAAATGACCTTTGCACAAAACCACAGTGCCGAGGCACAGGAAGTACGAGGACCATCAGTGTAGAACGGAACCACAGACACTCAACTTCCCTGCCAGTGGGAAAGGTCTGAACTTCCTGACCGAAGTTGCCCTTTTGGGAAGTGAACGACACCACGGTCCGTGGTCGACCACCGTACGTACCACCGGGCCCCCACCTCGACCAAGGGCCTCGCCCTTCGTGGTCCAGTTCCCGGGTCCACACACAGGGTGCCACGACGCAGGTCCCGTGCCCCTGTTGGAAGGGGTGGTACCTACAGGTCGACGGAGAGGGCACACAGAGTGTGTCCTTCGTGCACCACCACCTAGGGACCAGAGTCCAGAGGTACTTGAACTTCTTAACGGTCAGGGTCGAAGTCAGTCTCGATGTCCACACGACAAGTTTCGATCATCGTTAAAATTGGATGAAATAAAGAGGAAACCCTTGACTAAGAGTCCCATTTCTCTACTCTAATCCCAGGTCCAGTGTTCTGCTTCCCAGACTCTCGAGTCGTAAACCCCTTGTCACAACTGCAGGACCATTAAAAAGTCTTGTCCACACTCCGAGGGAACGATAAGTCCGTTATCGATTTGTTGACGAGGGTTTAAATTGTTTTCGATTCTTTCATTTGCGGCGAAGGAGACTCCCCGACGTGAGGGGTGTCTCTCGGGAAGGGAGAGCTACGCGTCGTCACTAAGAAGAACAAATGCAGCAGAAGCTAGGTCTACTCGAGTTTGTCGGTACTTAGTCGGGGTTTGTCTCCGGAAGTAGACACGTGCAGGAGTACAAAAGTGTGATTACTCTTAAATTTCTAAGATTAATCTGGGTCTACGTTTTATAGAGGGACTCTTTTGTGCTCACGTTGTTTTCGTCTTTATAGTGTAAAAGGTTGTACCAAAATCAAAAGAAGATGTACAAATAACATAACTTCAATTAACAATTTCGTCATTGACGACAATTGTACAAATTTACTTACACAGATATAGATTGGTAAGTTTATTAACATTGATGTTAAATGGATTAGCTATACATCTATACGACCGTAAACACGTGTGTTGGAGTTGAGAGTTAATAAGTTCTATTGTTTTCACCCCAGAGGAATAAAGAGTCGAACAACCAGACACCTGTCCACTGGTGTTGTCGGCGGAGACACTCATCCACTTCCCCTGCCCGACGAGACCCGTGAGTCGAGGTCCGTCCGGGGGTCGGGACTCCTCTATAACTCAGTCCCCGAGGAAGTCTGTCTCCTGGGGTAGACTGAGTAGAGACCTAAAGTCTTCGAACTTTAGTGAACTTTGGGTGATCACAGAACGAGTTATTTAAAACTAATTAAAGAGACGGGACCCATCCCCAAACCCTCACGAGGTCTTCGGGGTTTCCGTTGTATAAGAAACTGACCCCAAACACACCACCCTCTCACCACACACACCCCCCCTACCCCCAGAACCCCACTCCCCCGACACCTCCCACCCTCACAACCCCACCCCCACACACACCACACGCCCCCACACACCACACCCCCACACACATCACATCCCCACACACTCCCCCCACCCCTACACACACCACACCCCCATACACACCACACCCACACACACCTCATCCACATATAGACCTCCCATCTACACACACCTCCTACCCACACGTACCATACCCCTACCACACCACACCCCCACACATCCCACCCACATACACCCCACACCCACACACATCTCCCACGCACACACACCCCACCGCCACACACACTCCACCCCCACACACTTCATACCCATACACACCTACCACGTACAAACCCCTCACCCACACACACACCATACCCCTACACACACCCCACCCCAACACACACCACACCCCCATACACCCCACACCCACACACATCTCCAACGTACACACACCCCACACACACACACACCATACCCCTACACACACCCCACCCC